>CP092091.1:39575490-39690490 GCA_029203775.1 Neoneuromus ignobilis
AATTTACATTAGACTATAAGAATTAACCATACACAAATTGGAGGAAAATATTATGGTTCAAAGAAAGTAAAAGTAATTTATCTGGACCTGAAAGCACTAGTCATTATATGAGACGGTTTAAATAAATACTCTCCATAATATAGTTTTTCAATAAGCGCTTCAGAAGTTTAAATGGAAATTAGACAAAAAGTATTTATTTATTTTTTTTAATTTTAAAGCATATTCTATGGCATTAATGGTAGAACACATTTTACTAATATTTTCACTACCACAACTTCTCTTGACATATTGCATTCGTTTAGTCCAATTTCAGTTACTCTTTCACATAATTGTGGTCAAATTTCATGTATTACACGTTCAATGTTCATTTTTAATGCTTGTTTTGATTTTCCAATGATTTTATATAACCCCACAAAGAATAATCAAATGGAATTAAATCACATGATCTTGGTGGTCAATTGATGGGTCCATTTCGTGAAATAATAAATTCATTAAACTTTTGTTTCAATAAGTCTATTGAAGTGTTTACAATTTCTAAGCGTTGAGTGTTAAAAGTTCCATGATAATTTGCCAAACTAAACCTAGTTTAAATATTGATATGAGCTAAAAAAAAATCAAACATGGCTGCCACTAGCTGTTAAAGATCTGACATTTTTATTCAAAACCCTATATATTTTGAACGTTTTAGCAGAATAGTGATCCTAAACATATGTCCAAATCAACAAAAAAGTGGTTTCATGCAAATATGATTTCAGTAATAGAGTGGTTAGCAGCACAATCGCTGGATCTAAATCCTATTGATAACTTAAGAGTCTAAGTTAAACATAGTAATAGTTAAAAAATTAATTTATGTCTGTACGAAAGAGCATTCCTTCTGAAAAGTGTTGGAAATTAGAGAAGCCCATACGAAAACACTCTGAGATTGTTATCAAAAATAAGGATTAGGCAAAAAAAAACATTAAACATAAATATTTATATGAATAAAATGTACAATATATGAAAATCTAAAAATGTACCTCTTTTATAAATAAACCATAAAATATTTTTAAAAGAGTACAAGAAATTCTAGTAATTATTATTTGAATTTTATGCATTTTTTATTTTATAACATTCAACTTAAATTATAACTTTTTTAAAAAATATTCATAGTTAACGCTCTTTTATTTTTACAAAAATTCAGTATTAATAAAATCAATATATACGGTTTTCCAATAAATATCAAAAATTTGACAGCTGGTGGCAGCTATATATTTATTTTTTTTTAGGTTCATTTTGACATTTCAATTTAGTATAGTTTAGAAAATTTCATTGACTGTTTAACACTTCAACAACGCTTAACAGTTGTAAAAAAATATTATAAAAATCAATGTTCGGTTCGTAAAACTTATCGTGCGCTGCGTGAAACTTAACATAATTGTCGAAGTGAACGTTCAATTTATCGAATTGTTAAAAAATTTGAAAACAATTTTACTCTACATGATACAGCAGAGCCTGTAATACTAAAAGATGCAAGAAGTGAGGCCAATATTGCTTCTGTTATTAAAAATTTCAGAATGAAACTGAATGATTAAAGATTTTTTTCCAAAAATGTTTGAAAATGGTTTGCACTATATGTGGTTTCAACAAATAAAACAATAGACTTAATTAAACGAAAGTTCAATGAATCCATTATTTCACGAAATTGACCCATCAATTTGCCACCGAGATCATGTGATCTAACTCCATTGTATTATTTTCTGTGGGGTTATGTAAAATCATTGGTTTATGCTGATAAACCACAAACAACAGACGCATTAAAATAAACATTCAACGTGTAATTCATGAAATTGGACCACAATTATGTGAAAGAGTGACTAAAAATTGGACTACACGAATGCGTTATGTCAAGAAAAGTCGTGATGATCATATGCGTGAAATTGTGTTCCATCATTAATGCCATAGAATTTGCTTTAAAATAAAAAACAATAACTAATTAATTAAACACTTTTTGTTTTATTTTCATTTACATTTCTGAAGCGGTTATTGGAAAATCCTATAACATAGTGTAACTCATATTATCTCTTAATACGATATATTGTAGTATGTCAATAAGCAATAAATCGTTTTTATCATTCAGTATCTCATTTATCCATGTTTCAATATAACAGTGTTTAATAAATATTTATTCTTTTCAATAAAGAATTAAATATAGATATACTCGCAAATAATCACAAATGAATCTGACAGAAATTTTATTTAATTCTAATTGTTATATCTGCCGTATAAAATTATTTTGATTATAATGAAAATGAAACTTTTTAATTAGAAAAAAACATATTTATATAATATGCGAATTTCAACAAGTTACTGTAAATAATTACGCATATTTGTACAATGGATTATTATTTAAAATGTACGTCAACAGGTTGATGTTTATCAAAATTAATTATAACAAAAGTTACAAAAACACTGCTTCAATATAAAATGTAATGATTCAAGATAAACACTTCGAGCAAAAAATATGTTAATTGAATAATATTTTAAAACAATCATCTGTAACGAATGTTGATGTAATATAATCAAATTTGAACATATCTCGAATTTATAAGGTACTTTCATTTAATACAATTAACAATTTTAAAGCGATAGCGCGTATAGAGAAAATGTGATTGAGATATTACTTCACTTGAAAATACATTTATTAAATATCCGTTCAATGTTTTTTTTAACTAGTACAGTGAACGGATTATAACCTTGAACTAGTGATCAAGATTATGGTCAACTTTAATAATTTATTGAACTAGGAAAACAAAGCAAAGTAGATCCGTCTTTAAAGTTAAATAATTAATGTAACGGAATATTCATATTAAAGCATCTTTTTTTATTTTTTATTCATTTAGGTGACAAAATAATACAGAAAGCAAGGATGTTACTTTTACTGAGATTATAAGATGATTTCGAAGACATATTGAAAAAGATTAAAGAAATATATAATATATATACACATGGTCATTCAAATATGGCACCTAGATTTGTGTTTTATTAAAGTGAAACATGTATATAGGGAGGTGTATAGGAAATAATGTGTACAGTTTCTTTGCTTTTTTTATTAAAGCACAAATATATATATATATATATATATATATAGTTTTACAATAAGCGCTTTAGAAGTTTAAATGGAAAGGAAACAAAAAGTATTTAATTAATTAGTTTATTATTGTTATTATTAAGTATATTCTATGATATTAACACATTACCGCCCGGCCACGCCTAAACGCGTGTTTCGTATTGAACTACTATAAGTCCGTTCACGCGTTAACGCGTGTTTCGTTGTATGAACTTTTGTCGAAAAAAAAATATATACAAGCTATTTTTTCTAATTCCATCAAAAGATTGTGGTGTATATATTCAAAATATTGGTAAATTAAAAAAATTATGAAAAATATTTCAGATATTTTAAATAAAGTAATCTCTATCTCTAGCAGTTCTGTTTTTTTGGAATAAAATCGAAATTGGTTCTCTTATTTTCTTTCCAACAACTTCTGTATATAGAATATAGGTTTTACTCGTATGTAATTTAGCATATTTTTATTCCTTCTAGATGTTTTTTTACGCTAAAAAGTGTTTTTTATAATAAACTATGTTTATTATAAAGCATCTCTTTTTTGTATTTTATCACGCTGGTACACTCATTACAGATTGGAAACAACTATTATATTTATATATATCTATGCATCGAACATTTTTATAGGCAAATATGAAATTTCATTTCAAAATGTTCATTGGTTTAAAAATTACATCAATTTTATGAAAAAGTTTTTTTGTGCATTTTTTGCGAAATTCGCCGGACTCTAGATGAAGTCTAGCGCGAAATACTGCGAACCGTAATGTGTTAATAATGGAATACAATTTTATTCATATGACCGATTCCGATTAAATTTTATTATTAATTAAATATACAATAACATGAGCTTAAAATTAACATGTATACAAAAATTATTATAAAAGTAAGCTATTTTATATTTTAGTGCATCCGTTTAGTTCAATTTTTAGTTGAAAGATGAAAAATGCTCATAGGAAGACCTATAAATAACCATAAGGAGACATATGATGAGCATCGGGCATGTTATACACCCCTAGGTACGTTAACAAATAGTTACAAAATCACATGAGGACGTACGACATCTACATCTAAAAAATCAATTTTTAGTCACTCTTTTATATAATTGTGGTCCAATTTCATGAATTACAGGTTTAATATTTATTTTTAATCCGTTTGTTGTTTGTGGTTTATCAGCATAAACAAATAATTTTACATAACCTCACAGAAAATAATACAAAGGAGTTAAATCACATGACCTCGGTGGGCAATTATGGGTCCATTTTGTAAAAAAACTGACTCATTAAACTTTTGTTTCAATAAATCTATTGAAGTTTTTACAATTTCTAAGCGTTGAAGTTTTAAACGTTCCATGATAATTTGCCAAACTATAATGAATTAAAATATCAAAATGAAGTAAAAAAATTCAAACATGGCTACCATTAGCTGTCAAAATTCTGTCATTCTTATTAAAAAAAAACCCTATATATTATTTGTTGTTTTGGAACTGTGGCTGGTTCATTTTACACAAATGAATTTTAACCCCAACCCCACAATAGTTTAAAGTGTTCAATAATCACTTATTGTTCATCCTATATATTTATTTTTTTGTATAATTTATTTCTAGGGAATAATTTAAAAGGTTAATAATAAATTCTTTAAAATGTATTAATAATATTAATATAATTCTAACTACAAAAATCATTTTAAAGAAAAGAAAAAATAATTAATATTATTTTATAAATATTAGAAGAAGTGAACATTATAAGATGAAAAAAAATACAGAGTATTATCATTTGTGAACTTCTTATATCAAGGCTGAAATCGTAAAACTTTTTGGATTAAATTTTAATTTGGGATGAAAAATGAATCTTTTATTCCCACTATAAATGTAGTTACTACTGGAAAAAATCTTTTTGTCTGGTGAACTTCAAGACAAATTAATCATTATGAATATTTAAAAATTAGCTACATTCTCACAACGAACATTTATAGTAAATATTAACAAAAAGTGTATAATGCATTAATACAAAAACAACCAGCGTTGATAAATCATCAAAGAGTTTTATTTTTACAAAATAATGCTTGGTCACATGCTACGGTAATAACAACAGAAAAGATAATGTATTTAGGATAGGGAATTCTCTTTTATCCCCGTATTTACCAGATGAATTACCATCGAATTTCACTTATTTTTGTTGTTTGATAACCATGTGCATGATTAAGGATTTAATAGCAATATAAATTTTTCAATTTTTTGAAAATAAAAATTCTGAATTTTATAAAAATAAAATTTATATTTTTTTTGTCGTTGAGAAAGTATAGTTCAATGTAAAAGTACATATTTTGATGAATAAAGTTATTATAAATAAAATATACAAGCGTTCTTAATTTAACCTCAAAAGTGATAGAACTGTAATGGTTACTTAATACAGAGTTATCCAAATAAGAAACAAAGATTTGTGTTTTATTAAAAAGAAACATGTGTATAGTATCTCTTAAATAAGACACAAATTTAGGTGTTATATTTGGATGACCCTATATAAATGAGAATTGGTTTCTACAAAATGCACTTATTCCATAGTTGTGGAAGATTGTTTATTCCTATTTCAAACAAGTTTTTGATTTTTTATTAAACCAGTTCTGCGCAGCTTCAGTGACTAATTATTATTGTATTTTTTTCCTTTTAAGATGTCCTTTTGTGATCCAAACAAATGACAAATGAAAGGAATCGAGTCAGGGCTATATAATGGACGAGGCAGAGTATTTGACTTGAGATAATGGAAATTTTTCATCACTGAAACGGTAGAAGAGAACAAGCATTGTTCTGAAGGAAATAAATTGAACGTGTTTTTTTCTAGAATGGATTATTGGCTTCAATTTATAATTGAATGGAGTTGAATTGATATTTTTTTCTATTTATTGATTTTTTTCAACTTAAGAGAAAGTCTAAATAAATGACAGCTTTTGTATTCCACAGAACACGATAATTATGATCTGATCTGGTAAAGAAATAATTATGTTTTTTTTAAAGAAAGAAATTCCCCTATGTTTCCACAGCTTACTTTCTGTTTTGAACTTAAGAGTGAAGTGGCGGATCTAGATCTTATCACAAGTCACAATATAATCGAAAAAAATCATGTCTTTCTTGTGTTGGTGTTAGGAAGTGTGGAATTCATTTATTACACACTTTTCTGTACTATAACTCCATGTGCAGTATTTCTTCAACATTCCCAAAACCATTCCTAACTCCCACGATGAGTGAACTTATTATTTGACGATTAATCCGAAAAATTAAATCGATTTTTGAAATATTGTTAGGGTTAACATAGTTCTTGGACGTACAGGATGAAGTTTATTTTTAATATGATGTTTGCTTAATCAAAACGATTTTTCCCAATCATACATTTCTATATCTGATAAACATTCATTCCCAAATTGTTTCTGCAGTCTGGTTAATATTTTAAAAGGATTGACCGCTTCGACTGTGAGAAATTTGATAACAATTCTTTGTGCAAAACTGCTTGAATCTTCTTGTTCAGGCATTATAAAAAAGACTGATTGATGAGATGGATTAAAAATGTCTAAACGCGACATAACGTGTTTAATGACATAGATTAATTAAGACAAGAAAGGAAACTAATTTTTTTCATATTTACCACTTTTGTAAAATATGAAATGTGTTACAATACTATGTTCTGATGTTAAAAATGTGTATCAGCGAATAATGTGAACAATAAGTGATTATTAAAGAGATTTAGAAAAACTTTCACAGTACTACCTGTTACTAAAAATAAATAGATTTTCATTATATGTCGTAGACAGTAAGCACATTTTGAAATGCACTTGTATAAAACCGTAGTGTAAGCACATAAAACGGCGTTTGAATTTCATATGAGCAACGGGTTGTATAATCCGATTCGCCAATTCAACTCTGACACGCAATTTATGAGCATACATACATCAATGAGTTTATCTACCCCACAGGTAATAATTAAGAGGGGTTAGAGGTCAGTTGTGCATGATAGCTAAATAAATGAACTCCCACGTTTAAATCAATTATTAGGAAAATAACCAGGAAGGTACTCGAGTACTGTTCTATTGTTTGCCCATTTAAAATATTTTGAATTTATTTTTATTTCATACGAATGGAGATAATCATAATTATGACTATAAACAACTATTTTTTTTATATAAAAAATAAATTAGTTTAGATATAATTTTAAATTATTTTTGTGTATATTTTTTTAAAAAAAATAAATAAACGTCAATGAATTTTTTTTAGAATATTTAATATCAAATAAAATTCAATGCTGTTATTAAATTTGAAAAACAATAATATGATTAATATACAAACAAATTTACATATCAAAAAATTATCAATTACAAATAGTCAACTTACCACCAAATGATTAAAGTTCAAAATGACATAACAGAACACTTACCTGTAAAAAGAAAACAAAATTAAATTATAACAAAAAAATATTATATATATATATATATATATATATATATATATATATATATATATATATATATATCGTTTGATATAGTATGGTAAAAATATATAATATAAAAATATATATTGAAAAATTTAATTTATATTAATTAATTAATTAAAATAAAAAATAAATAAATTTACTATACTTTTTGTTTAATTTAATTTTTCAATTTAGTTTTTCTTACTTTTTTACCATACTTATCAAACGACCCTCGTGTATATATATATATATATATATATATATATATATGTGCATGTATGCTAAGACAGTATAAGATATCTTTAAATAATTTCTACGAAAAAAATAATATTAAATAAAAAAAATATATTAACATCGCAGAAGATAGAACATAATATAAATGTGTATGCAAGATGAATTAAATTTTCTAATAAGAGTAATATGAATAATATTTCTGGAATAAATATTTTTTTAATAAAATAGATATTACAAATATTTATAATTTACCATAAATTTATTTCTAGTTTAATTTCTATAATCAGTAACAACATTTTACACTTTAATTCTTCATTTTGAAACCAAACACTTTGACATTTGAATCTTAGAACCAAAAAAATGTTATTGTATTGTTTTCTTCTTTGTACATTAACAATTGCACTATTAAAATAATAATTACACATAAGTTCAAAATGTAATAATGTCAGAATAATAAATGTATCGACTTGTTTAAAGAATACAATATATTGTATAACTAAAAAAGAAAATGTTTTGTTAGCGTTCAGTTACGAAAACTGGAAAACTCGCTGGAATAAGTGTATAGATCTATATAAAATAATTTAAGAGGATACATTAATTCATATATATATATATATATATATATATATATATATATATATATATATATATATATATATATACAGCTGGGCCTGTCTTTGTGCGGGTTATTTTAATGCGATTTTGAAGTTATGCCATTCATATTTCTTCTTAATATCTTTTTATGCAAATTTTTTAAGAATTTATTTAAGTGGTTATTTAATTCAACGAAAAGCTCTTCAGTTTTATGAATAAATGAAGGAATCAGAGCCATTTACTTCCGCTTCTCAAACTGAAAAGTAATTTTCGGCCAGCAAAGGATGGTTAATGCCTTAAGTGATCATGATATTATTGCAATAAGTTTAGATACCGTAGAAGATTTAGAAAAAGATAATGAAACAGAAATAAAACCTGTTCCCTCCACTGCAAAATTGATTTGAGAAGGTCTTCAACTTTGCAATCGATGACACGAATTCTGAATGAGCTTTTAAATTCCAACGACAGCTAAATAATTGTATGTCTGAATATCGCAAGCTTCATAAACAATTAGTAAAATCATCGTCTCAAAGTTTAATCATCGATTCTTACATTGTCGCCAGAAAAATTAACACAGAACGAGACAGAAATCGGCGTTAGTTCTGTTAATTCTATTTGTGTTTGCTCTAGTGACGAATCTGATTTTACACCAGTTCACAGACGAACCCGCATATTTTCAAATATATATGAAAAAATGTAAAATAAATTACACATATGTACATATTGCTTTGAATGAAATTAAATAGTTAATAAAAAAATAAAGTAAAAAAGCTATGTTTTGTATTAATTTTATTCAGATATTTGAAATTTTTTTAGACATTCCTTATTTCCTGATTTTTTATGCGAATTTTAGAGTAATTTTACTTTGTTGCTTTGGTTTTATGCAGTTTTTGAAAATTAAGGTACGTATCACTCATTTTTCAATGCAAGTTAAGTCTTCTTTGTGCCATATTTTTAATGCGGTTTTCTGCAGAACGTATTTACCGCATAAAAACAGACCCAGGTGTGTGTATATATATATATATATATATATATATATATATATATATATATATATATATATATATTGACATACACTTAACAAATATATAGAGGCATCCAAATGTGACCTCTAGATTCGTGTTTTAGTAAAAAGAAACTATATACATGTTTCCCTATATACCATCCTATACAGATGTTTTTTTTTTAATAAAACACGAATCTAGACGTCACATTTGGATAACCTTATACTATATTCTATTAATAAGTAATCAAAAAACATGTGCAGAAAAAAGATATATTAAATTAAATATATTAGACAGGTTAAAATACGGTTATTAAAATTGAATAACTACAGTAATTAAATACTAAAACACCACATGAATATATACATTTATAAACGAAAAAAATATTTTGTGATAAAATTAGTTTATTATATCCGACACTAATAGATTTCGAAAGGTTTTTAAAAATATTGCCCGGTCTAAAACTGCAACAAATCTTTTTAAAATTCATAAATTCTCAAATTTATTTCTTTATAAATAGAAAAATGGTAAGTTTTTATTAAGATCGACAATTAAAACAAAAAAAACCGTAAATGAAATGGATACAATGTTCAAAGAGAAATCATATTTGAAATATTACAAGTTTTAAGAAATGGAAAGCTTTAAAGAACTTAATTAGAAATAAAACACGATTTCGTGACTTAATTATCGTTTG
This sequence comes from Neoneuromus ignobilis, assembly GCA_029203775.1. Classification (NCBI taxonomy): domain Eukaryota; kingdom Metazoa; phylum Arthropoda; class Insecta; order Megaloptera; family Corydalidae; genus Neoneuromus; species Neoneuromus ignobilis. Next base: position 39,585,577 of record CP092091.1, read on the forward strand.
AAAAGAATAACAGTAAGTTGACAGAATTTATTATACGACGAACGTATAATATTGTTTTAATAATAATTTGTATCTAGCTGACGTATAATTATTTTTTTTAATTATTTGAAAAATAGATTTTGCATATACATATATCGAGTGGAAATTTAAATGCTGAACAAAATATCGATCAAATACACTTGTCGGCAGCAGAAATAAAATTTATAATTAAATTTGTCGCTACTGAAGCAGTGTAATAAAAATGTAAATGTAAAAGTAAAGGCTAAATGAACCGAACACAAAAAGCGATTTTATCTACGTAGATTTTTAAAAATTAATTAATTAAAACATTTTTAATTAGTTATAAACATTATAAAAATTCTCACATAAAAAATTATAAACTAATGATATCCGAATATAATCTGAAAAATATAATACACAATTTGCATAAAAATATTTCATTATAAATGTGATTGTAAAAAAAATCAGTCCTATTAAACAAAGAATATGATTCGGAATCTGAAACAATAACATTATTTTATTTATGACTAATAAAAAGATTACTGAAAGGTGTTTAGTATATGAGGAAATGTCGTGATTTTCTCATCGAATAAATTGATTTAATTAATAATATTATAAAACTAAAATAGGTGTAGTTACAATTTATTTTTTTTTCTAATCAAAATGATAATTCATGTATATATATATATATATATATATATATATATATATATATATATATAGAGAGAGAGAGAGAGAGAGAGAGAGGTGTTTTTAAGCGTAATAGAAATTTACATTGAAATCAATTTAAACTTCTACCACGCTTAAAAAACACTTATACATGTAACACTTAAAATGTCTTATAATAAAGAATATCATTAAATAGGCACCTCCTTCAATTTGTTTCGATCAATGTAATTATTTATTTCATAAAATATATTTTAATGAAAGTTCATTATGAAAATTTTAAGGTGATAATAAAGAAAATTGAAAAAAGCTTCACTTTTATATATTTTACAGTTAGAAATTGTATCGGTAAGTGTAGGTTTCTTAAAAAAGCAATGATTACGTTTTGATTTATATGCATGCTTACGTAACACACACACACATACACACACACACACTCATGTTTAAAATATTTGAAGAGAAAAATATCACAGATCTAATGCTTGAAATAAGTGAATAATAAAATGAAACAATTCAATTGGAAAAAAAATTACGACACGACGGCGATCTATGCCCACATTTTCGATAATAAATTAAGGAAACATTAGCGGCATTTGGAAGAATGAATAATATAATAAAGAGTAAAATATCACTGAGCCCTAAACGGAAAGCATATATAATAATTATAATATAGGTTTTCCAATAAGAATGTCAGAACTTTGACAGTTGGTGGCAGTCATGTTTGAATTTTTTTAAAGTTGTTTTTGACATTTAAACTCCGTATGGTTTAACAAATTATTATGGAACGTAAAATACTTCAACAACACTTAGAAATTGTAAACACTTTAATAGATTTATTGAAACAAAAGTTTAATGAGTCCATTATTTCACGAAATGGACTCATCAATTGACCAACAAGATCATATGATTCTATGGGGTTATGTAAAATCATTGGGAAATCAAAAGAAGCATTAAAAATAAATATTAAACGAATAATTCATTCAATTTAAGAGAGTCTGCAGGTCGCAGACCAAAAAAATCTCTCAAAAAATTTTAGTGAGCAAAATAACGTCTTTTATTTATATTCAAAAATAACTCATTTTAATTTTAATTTATTTTTTCTTTGTAAAACGGTGTTCCTTAAAATATACTTCTATAATTTCTATTGTTTTAAAATGTATTTTAGATTTTTTTTTTATTCCATTTTATTATTTTGATAAAATCAATTTTAAGTTTCGGACAACTGGCCACATTTTAGGGTTTTGTAGGCCCCATGCAGCCCAAGAGCCAAGTGTTTGATGCTACTAGTGTAAAGTATTGTGCGAATGATAATTGGGCGAGATTAGCCGTTGATATGACATAATGGAAAATTCTTAAGAAACATTTAAGAAGATCCAGACATCAATGAGGATTTTACCAAGCAATGGATTAATATGATATGGATTTATATGATAGGTTTTTATGATGATGATCCAACCTAAAAAAAAACACCTTTATCATACCTTTATATATGTTTACATACACACACACACACATGTCTATATAAGGGTGTTTTTTTTAAGTTAGATAGAACTTCAGATAGGGATTCAATTTAAAGTTCTATCACATTTAAAAACATCATATATATATTTATATGTATGTATGTATGTTTGTATATATATATATATATATATATATATATATATATATATATATATTCAGTCAAGTCTCTACATATTATATACTTTTCTTTAATGTTTAATTTAGTTATTGGATAATTAATTATTTGACCATTTTTTTTTTGAATGAGTAGAAATATATTATTTTCTCACGGCTTGTGTGGTACGAGTATTAAAGGAATTAATTCCAAATGTGCATGTCTTGACATGAGCGTTCATATAGCAGTGCAATGAAATAAAACTAAAGAAAGTTTGTGTTCATGTACAACTGAATTAGTTTTTGGTTATGATTTTCAATGTTTTTGTACAAAAAAATAATTGCTAGAGAAATGTTTAACTTCTTTTACTGTTATATTTAATTAAAGAATACATTCAAAAACAGTTATCGAACTGAAAATATCGTACCAAATAAGATCGTAGTCAAATTATAAATAAAATTAATGGAATAAACAGAACTTACTTCTAACTATTAAGCACGGTAGTGGAGTTGTTATAGTTTGGGGGAATATGGTGGTTGCAGAAGTTGAAACATTGCATTTTATTAAATTTATAATAAAAAATTGATTATTTGTTGTTTTGGAACTGTGGCTGATTCACTTTTACACAAATGAATTTTTACCCCAATACCACAATGGTTTAAAGTGTTCAATAATTACTTATTGTTTACTTATTATTGAACAATAAATGATTATTTAACACTTTAAACCATTGTGGCGTTGGGGTTAAAATCATTTGTGTTAATATAAAAAAATATATTATTTATATATTTTCGAAAGTAATTTACTTAAGAGTATCAATAAATTAGATCTTGGATATGATTATATTTTCTGGTAAGATAAAGACCCTAAACATTGTGTATTATAAAGATGAGGCTGCTGTATAATGTGCCTTAACAACTTTGGATACCTCCATAGTGACTTGACCTTAATCATATAGAAAATTTATGTGAATTTCTCAAGTGATGATTTAAAGAACATAGCATAATATCCAAAAATACGTCAAAAGAAAAAATTATAGAAAAAAAATTAACATTAACCCTTTGCACTCCTAAGGTCAGTTGTTACTTTCCAGGCACTTGAAAACATACTACTCTTCCGGCCAGTGTCATTGCCCACAGTTTATCTTTAAGTTTTGTTAAGTGATCGTCCATTATGTCATCGGTTGTCTATACTGTTATACGTTTATTGTACTATTATCCTAATTCTGAGTATATGAACTTGTGATCTGCAGTGTTTAACAGTGTTATTGACCATTTCGTAACTCAGAAATCTAAGAAAAATAATCTTGGAGTTGAGACTTCTAGAGTATAGACAAATTACTTGGAGTGTAAAGGGTTAATTATACTTTAAAATCGGTAAAACAGAGGAAAAATTATTTTAAGAAATTATTTGTGGAAAAATATCCAGAAAAGTGTTAATTTCATTTTTTATAAATTTTACAAGTTTTTACTTATAGTACACAGAATTTTTGATTGAAATATTTGTACTTAGTATAAGTATTGCTTTTTCTAAAATTATTAATATATAGAATGGACCAAATAAGACTGAAAAGAATATGACTCACAAGAATATTATAGTAATGAATAGTAAATGATAATAACCAAGTATATGTATGTTTGATCTCTTCAGTCTCATTTGAACCAGGTTATACAAAAACAATTTCATTTTGGGAATTAAGAAAAAGAAAATATTTGCGAAAACTGAATAATTAAAATAAACATAAATTTTTAATTTTAATTTTTTTGATATTTATATACACATACTTTTTTGACTAATTGTATATGTATATTATATAAAGGTCATCCAAAAAACGCCTACATGTTTCTTTTTAATAAAACAAAAACTATTCGGATTTTTTTCAAGCTGTTCTTTTTATTGAAAGTATGATTTATTACAATTATACGTGGAACAGAATATCGTTCAAATACCCAGCACGATTGCGTCTGCAGATATCAATTCGAATATCGAAATTTTCAATGACTTTTCGATATGTTTCTGGATTTATTTCAAGAATTGGAACTCGAATGTTGTCCTTTAGGACAATAATTGTTTGTTGCTTATTAGCATAGATTCGACTTTTTTTTAAAAAAAAACACAAAAAAATCTAATAGTGTTAAATCACGAGATCTGGGACGCCAATTAAAATCTACATTTCGTAAAATTACACGTTGAAATTTCGATCACAAAAACTGAATGTTTTCTTGAATTGTGTGACATATAGCACCATCTTGCTATAAATAGACATCAGACACATCGATATCATTCAATTTTGGCTATTAAAAAGTTACTCAACATTGATTGGTATCGCTCACTAATCATAGTAACAGTATTTCCAGCATTATCTTAATAATTCCATTTACCCAAAATGTACACCAAAGAGTGACTATTTATAGGTGTACAGATTTTTCATGAATAACACGAGGATTTTTATTACCCCAAATATAACAATTTTGCATATTACTGAATCCATAAATACATATATATATATATATATATATATATATATATATATATATATATATATATATATATATAGCATGAATATTTTTAAATGGAGATTGTTTCAGTCAAGCACATAAATGCATCCGTTGTATAATTCATTTAACACATGTATGTTAGCGTGGAAACTAATAAAGTGTGACAAATGTGAAGATGTCTGTAGTGATGACAACGTGTTTTTTTCTACAAAGCTAATTAAATCATATTTGATCAGTTCAAACGCAGTTTATTATAAAAAGTGTGCAAACAATGACTCTCTCGGACGTGAAAGTCTACTTGCTGGAAAAGAGAATGACTACTTTTAACATAGCGGAAGAGTGTTTTATGAAATTAATTACAACAAAACGTACTTGTATTTCTAAATAAATACTTTTAAACCGTCATCGCATTTAAAATTTTACGTATTTCTGTACAGTTCTTTAAAAGTTATATTGATATATTCCATCATACATATATATATACTTACATATATAATTACATACTTTAAAAATAACAGTAATTTTATCGATAATTTCTATGATTCACTAAATAGTTTGATATTTGAAAAATGTTATAAGCAAAAAACGACCATTAACTTAAAATATTTCGATTAATACCAATTCGAAGAAATCATTATAATGTAAAATGTTAAGTATATTAATAAAAATTATGTATTTATTTGAATTATTATCAACTCAATCATGCACTAAATGTTATCAGTTTCTAATTTTTTAAATGAATCAACAAGGTATTTATTGAATGATTGAAGGTATTTTAAAATGACATCATATAACAATTAAAAGAAATGCTTTCACTCTATTCTTTTGTATTGACATAGATGATGTGATGAATGTACATGTAATTTTTAATAATAATATTGGTCATGAATGTAAAAATAAAAATTTATTTAAGTCTGACTAAGGATGACATGGATTTAAATCATTTGATTCATTCTACTTTCCAATTCGATTGAACTTAAAAAGATTAGTAATGTTTTTATACATTGGTGCTAAAAAAGTTTTAAGATTTTTTTCACTAACATAATTCGTGATATATATATATATATATATATATATATATATATATATATATATATATATATATATATATATATATGTGAAGAAAGATGTAAAGAAAGAAAATATACAGTTAGAGAGCCGATGTTTGGAGCAAATGGATGAAATAAAATATTTTGAAAAAATATACGATATGATGATAATCTATGGCCAGAGATTAGAACGAGAATTAGAGCAACATGGGAAGAATTTGGAAAAATGAATGATAGTAATGAAAAGTAAAACACCACTGAACTTGAAATGAAAAAAAAAACATAACCAGCATGTACTATCTGTTTGTATTACTATGGTAAAAAACTTGAACATTGAATGCAAAAATTTAACAAAAACTTTTCAAAATCTAAGAAATCATGGAAAGAATAATGAACTTCGAAATGTGATTGTAAAATCTGTAAATAGATAGAAAAAGAGTCAAGAGTAATTAATATAATTAAACAAAAAAAAAATGATAAAATGGGCATGGTCAGAAAACATAGTAATAAGAAAAGACAACAGATGGACAAAAATCATTATTGAGTGGCAATTAAAAAGAGACTAAGGAAAAAAATATTTTCAAAGATGAAGGAATGAAATTGTAAAGTATATTGGAGGTGAGGATTGAATGACATTAGCCACGGACATGGAAAAATCTTGGGAAAACATTTGAGAAAAGCTAGGAATATTTAAAAAGGCTTTCAATTTTTAATATAGTTTTTTGACGGCGATGACATGAAAATCGAAATGCGCACAGCGAATAAATGAATAATAAGTGAATATTAAATACATTCACAAGATAATGTATCAGGATAAGAAAACATTAAATTGTTTTATTATTATTGGATATCAAAATTTTAAAAGTTTTTGGCCAACAAAAGATATCTAGTGATGACAATTTAGTTTTTTTTCTCCAAAAGAACATGAATTTAAAATACGTATAAACTATATTGTAAAAAAATCTCTTGATTTAAAAATAACAATTTTTTTATGTATAGAGAGTCAAGATGAGACTGAATAGTTTAGATATACATGTACTAACTCATTATCATTTATTATCCTTCGTTTTATTTAGGCTACTTTTATATATATATATATATATATATATATATATATATATATATAGGGGTTTCCAATAAGAATATAAAATCTTTGACAGTTGGTGGCAACCATGTTTGAATTTTTGTTTAAGTTCATTTTGACATTTCAACTCAGTATACTTTAGAAAATTATCATGGAACGTTTAATACTTCAACAATATTTAGAAATTGTAGAAACTTCAATAGACTTTTTGAAATAAAAGTTTAATGAGTCAATTATTTCACAAAATGAACCCATTAATTGGTCACCGAGATCTAATATGTGATCTAACACCATTGAATTATTTTTTGTGAGGTTATGTAAAATCATTGGTTTATGCTAATAAACCACAAACAACAGAAGCATTAGAAATAAATATTGAACGATTCATGAAATTGGACTACAATTGTGTGGAAGAGTATATAAATTTGACTAAACGAATGCACTTTGTCAAGCGAAGTCGTGATGGTTATATGAGTGAAATTGTATTCCATCATTAATACCACAGAACATGTGTAAAAATAAAAAAATAAATAACTAATTAATTAAATACTTTTTGTATTATTTTCATTTAAACATCTGAAGCGCTTATTTGAAAACCCTGTAAATATATATATATATATATATATATATATATATATATATATATATATGTCGATGTTTCGTTATTGATGTCTTAACAATTATCCAAAAAAATATTTTTTAAAATAAACCGATTACAATATATAATTGTATACATGGATGATCACTATAATCACCACAAATGATATAACGAAACCGAAGATTGTTGAAATATCCTTTTTTATAGAAAATATATGGATATTGCATTATGTATATGAACTACTTTACTTACGCGAAGGCTGTTTCACTTTCAGATAACTATTAAATATGTATAAAATGTATCTTCCAACAATATTTTATCTCGGAATGAATAATCAGTTTCAACGCTTTCGCATATCTTTACGGAAACTATTATATTCGAAAATATATGTATACATTGAATCTGCGGTTAACAAGTCTTATTTATAACGAGTGAGCCGCAAGAATTGGTCGCGTTCACATATTTCAACCAACTGTTGTACGAGAAAATTTCAATTATGTTTCGTCAGTCGTCACTGTTATTTCTTTACGATATTGAATCTGTCGTTTTGGACTGGAATTCTAGATTAAATTCTTGACTTGTTTAACGAACATACATACATATGAATATGTATTTGTGTATGTATGTATATACAGAAGATATATTTGGAGTAAAATCTTAATAATTCGACCTTCAGTTTTCTGACATTCCGTGTAATTTGACAAAGTAGTAAAATATTATTGTATGTATGTATGTATATACATATGTATGTATATATATATATATATATATATATATATATATATATATATATATATGTATGTATGTATGTATGAGGTCATCTAAATACAATACCTAGATTTGTGTTTTATTAAAAAGAAACAAAAGAAACTATACACATGTTTCTTTTTAATAAAACACAAATCGTTGATATTTTTTTGTATAATCGCACTTTATTATTGGTAATTTAATACAACTTATTCTACTAGTGAATATCATCCAAAGGTAAATAGTTAATATTCGAGTATCAACCAACTACCTCAAGATGACATATGTTGTCGAAACCGGTTATAGTGAGATATCAATCATTACAAGTGACCCTAAGGTCATAAGAAAAGAATTATAGCAAACATATGAAAATATGTTTAGGTATGTTAATGGTGTAATTTCTCACATGTAGTATAAGAAATTGTAATCAAAATAGAATGTTTAATCGAAATTAAAAACATTATGAAATATAACAATTATTAATATTTTCAAATACAATATTACTTTACAAATAAAGTAAATATAAAGGATCATCAAAATGTGATGCATAGATTTGTGTTTTATTTAAAAGGAATATGTATATATAAGCTAGTGTAGAGGGAAACATGTGTATAGTTTATTTTGTTTCTTTTTAATAAAATACAAATCTAGATGCATTTGGATGATTTTATTTATGTTACAATATAACAAAGAAGGAAATGATAAATTAATGTATTTTTTAGAATATAACATTTATAGCTAGAAATATTTGCATACTTGAAATAAAAAAGTTTATACAAGATCATTAACTCTGTAGACTAAAAGAATATTTTATTTTTAATTTTGTTTTGCGAAATATTGATTTGTACTGATAAATTTGAATATGTATGTATGTGTGTGTGCGTGTATATATATATATATATATATATATATATATATATATATATATATATATATATATATATATATATATATATATATATATATATATATATATATATGTATACATATAAAAGTATATTAATTCTTAATTTGAATAAATAATAAATTAAATGCATTAAATATAAATTAGAAAGCACTGTAAACTATATATATATATATATATATATATATATATATATATATATATACGTACATACTATATACATATACACACACACACACACACACATATATATATATATATATATATATATATATATATATATATAATAAAAAAAATATGTGACTTTGACGACTTTATAATTATTTATTTTTGGATTTAATAAAGCAATCAATTATCAATTTAAATATTTAGGAAGTATGTAAGTTCATGGTCACATTTGTAAAACAGAACTTTTGAAATGAATATTAAATGTACGGTGGCACAAATAAAATTGAAGAATAATAAAGGATAGTAATCAAGTTAATGTATGTTTACACCCTTCAGTCTTATTTGTAGTGGAATTGGAATATATCAATAAAACAAGCAATTATATTTTTATTATTATTATTATATATATATATATATATATATATATATATATATATATATATACATACACGTACGCACACTAACATACACGCACAAGTCGGATATTCCTTTATGTTTAAAAAGTTTTTTTATCAATGTATCTTATCTGTTCTCAAATAAGGTTGTGAAATACTGGTCTGAATACAAAAATAATTCAGTGGCTCTAGATAACACAAAAAAGCATGATAAAGGTGTACGTTAGTAGTAATACTAAAATATAAAAATAGAAATAAATGGATCACACAAAAAACAACAATTATGGATGTTAGAGTAAAAGTAAAAAGTTCAAAATGGAAATGAGCCGATCATATAGCAAGAATAGTGGACCAATGATGAACATGTGGTTACTGAATGGTAACATATAAATATATATATATATATATATATATATATATATATATATATATATATATATATATATGTATATATAAACTCCCGTCCCTCAATTTACGCGGAATATCCGTTCCACGTGGATTTGTTTTATGCGAATGAAAATCGCTTAAATTGAGTCTGTCAGTACAATAGAAAAAATATTGGAAATAAAAGTTAGTAAAGTTGTAGAAACACATATTTATTTCACAAAGCTTAACAGAAAAGTAATGACGTTTTAGAAAACAAAAGTAGTAAATTTTATTCGGTGTCACTATCGCTACTGTAATTCAAAACAATCAACCTTTTATGTATTTATATCGTGCTTTTATACGTTCAAGTAAGAATTTCCGTCACTCTGATATATAATAAATTCCATGAAAAATTATATAAAATGAAATCTATCTGACCGCGTATAAAAAGTGCCGCGTAAATCAATACCGCGTAAAAAAGGACCGCGTAAATTGAGGGACGTATATATATATATATATATATATATATATATATATATGGGTCATTTGATAAGTATGGTAAAAATGTTAAAAATCTAAACTGAACAATTTATTTAATTAATTATTTAAGTTAAACAATAAAAAAATTTACCATATTTACCAAATGACCCTCGTGTATATATATATATATATATATATATATATATATATATATATATATATATATATATATATATATATATATATATATATATATATATATATATATATATATATATATATATATATATATATATATATATATATATATATATATATATATATATATATATATATATATATATATATATATATAATATATATATATATTAATTCGTTATAAAACTCTTAAAAAATTATGTATTCAAAAAATTCACAAAAACCAAACTTTAATATTATTTATATTGAAATTTCTTATTAAAATTTAGCATAAATATTTTATGACATTTGTTGAAAATTTATAGGAAATTCAGATTTCTGCATATATCAAAACAGATATGTTTTGAAATACAGACACAGATATGTTTTAATTTTTTTTCGATAAATATTAAACAAATTTTGTATAATATATAGAATTTATTATACATACATACATATATATGTGATATATATATGTTTATATATATATATATATATATATATATATATATATATATATGCAAACATAATGTTTGGAAAAAATTCGTATATATTTATGAGAATTTCTAAAATTTAATAAGAACAAAAGACCTCCAACACGTATGAAAGATAAATGAATGTAAATAATTATAATATTTAATGGATTCACGATATGATTCATTTCAATTTGACCTTTTGCAGTGTCAAGAAACGTATTAATTATCGAAGTAAATAAAAATGTAACATTAAAAGCGATAAATCATAAAGCAATAAGCGTGGAAATTCAAATCAAAACATTGAAAAAACTTTCACAAAAAAATAAAAAACTAGTTTGAATATGTGCTTTCTAGAACAGTTTCTTTTTTTTAAAAAAATGCGTTTTAATATTATACTGTAATCATATAAACCTCCCGTCGAAAAAAATAATACATTCAATTGGCACAAGTTATTATCGTAGATATGTTTGAAAAATTAATATGATATTTTTAAACTAATAAGAGTACATTCTTAAAGAGACACAATTAATTTGTTGTAATTATCTCATAATTATTCTATTTAAATATATATACAAGAATACCTCACATAGTGCGGCTAATCAGTTCCACTGATTTGCCGGACTATTTGAATCCGGACTAATCGAAACATTAACTAAATACAAAAAAAACGTTAATTGGTTCCAAAAAAAAGTTTTTTTCCTGTTTTTCAGTAAATAAAAAGAGGGTAATATATTCAAATGTTTGTATGTATCAACAAAACAAAATCAGGAGTTTATAAATTAATTTAAATTTTTTTCAATTAAAATTTGATTATCAAAAAATCGACTTTACTCTAGAGTTACGAATAGAAAATTAATAGAAAAAGAAAAAAGACCACAAAACTAAATCTGCACATGAGCATTTTGTTATTTCAAACCGTACTATAATGAAATCGTACTAATCGAAGCTACACTATGCGAGGTACTCCTGTATTTCTATTTTATCGATAAATTAAAAATTATTTAAATGTGAGAAAAACTAATATGTAAACTAAAGACTGATTTAAAATTAGAGAGATAGACTTTAAAAAGTTTAAATTTAATTTTAATAATCCTGATGAAAAAGAAAATGTTATTGTGATTTTATTTGGAGCAAAAGTCTCTTATACATGGTATTATAAACATGCGTTATATTTGTTTAAATAAAATCAATATTTATTCTAAAAGGTATGTGCAATATATATATATATATATATATAAAGAGAGATAGATAGAGAGAGAAAGGAGTGGTGTTTTTAAGTGTGATAACATTTTAAATTAAATTCCAATCTAAAGTTCTATCACTTTTAAAAACACAAACACACACATAATATATATATATATATATATATATATATATATATATATATATATATATATATATGTGTGTGTAAATGTTTATGAAGATATAAAAGAATATATATATATATATATATATATATATATATATACTTATATTTATATGGACAGTTTTTAAAAAAAGTTAAACTAAAAAAATGAATTGCATGTCAAAATAAATTAACCTGAAAAACATTTGCAATGGTAAGTTATAACATAGAAAAGAAATCAATTAATAAAATGTCAGAAACAACCACTCATTTTAGCCAAACACAAAAGCTGATTAAGTTTTTGAACTGCAGACCGCGAAATAATTATGTTCGTATTTAATTCACTATTACAAAATGATTTGAAATGTCATTAAAAAATAATTAAAGAGGAATTATATGTAAATATTGTCTCGACCTTCTAAATACACTAACATAAATTATCTTCTGAAAGTAAAATTTATATATATATATATATATATATATAAATATAACTTCTTTATATAGTTAATTTACAATTATGTTTCATAAACGATATAAGAAATTAATATGGAATCATTCATAAAAAGCATAAAATTGATTTTTCAATACATATATAGTCATCCAAATGTGACGCCTAGATTTGTGTTTTATTAAAAAGGAACAAAAGAAACTATTTACATGTTTCCCTATACATCATCCTATTAAGATGTTTCTTTTTAATAAAACACACATCTAAGCGTCACATTTAGATGTCCATATATACGGAGGTCGTTTGATAAGTATAGTAAAAAAATAAGAAAAACTAAATTGAAAAATTTAATTAAATTAATTTATAAATTAAACAATAAATATATTGGCCATACTCATTAAACGACCATAGTGTAAATATATATATATATATATATATATATATATATATATATATATATATATATATATATATTAAGTATAAAGAAAATTATTAATCGATGCAATGAGTATCAAATATCACTTTATCTTTGATTTATAGCTTATGAAAAAGCCTTCGACGCGGTCAATACGGCATACATATATATATATATATATATATATATATATATATATATATATATATATATATATATATATAAATCTCAGGAAGGCACTCATAGATAGATAGAACAGAGATGTAAGGAAATTATTAGATTGGAAGAGAAAAACATTAGATCAATTAAAGTGGAAAATTTTGAGAGAGGCCTTCATTTGGCAGTTGATGGTAAGAGATTGCTGTTACTGATGATGATAAATAGCCAAAGTAATACGTCATTGATGATAGAATACAATTTCACTCATATAACCACCATGACTTCATTTGATATAGTGCATTTGTTTAGTCCAATTTTTAGTCACTCTTTCACAAATTGTGGTCCAATTTCATTAATTACACGTTAAATGTTTATTTTTAATGCTTCTGTTGTATATGGTTTATCAGAATAAACCAATGATTTCACATAACCCTACAGAAAATAATCCAATGGAGTTAAATCACAAAAACTTTGTGGCTAACTGATGAGTCTATTGTGTGAAATAATGGACTCAGTAAACTTTTGTTGCAGGAAATCTATTGATTTTTTTACAATTTATAAACGTTGTTGAAGTAATAAACGTCTTATGATAATTTTCCAAACTATACTGAGTTGAAATGTCAAAATAAGTTTGAAAAAAAATTCAAACATGGTTGCCACCAGCTGTCAAAGTTCTGACATTCTTATTAGAAAACCCTATATTACTTTGAATCATTGTATATATGTATGTATGTATATGTATATGTATATATATATATATATATATATATATATATATATATATATATATATATATTACTTGCGTACAATTTAAACTGAATACCGCAACATCCGTAACACATAAGAGGTAGAAATTGCAGTGAGATTTTTTATGTTAATTACAAGTTACTCGTATTGCAAGCAATCTTTTACGTGTTATTTAAGAAACCTCAGCGCAACATCAAAAGTGAAGAACATTATCAATATAAAATATTTGTACCAGAGATGTATAGTAAGTGCTTTTTGTGATTCTCTCTTTACGCTTGAAAGTTTTTTAACTGTAAAATAATACCTACCCTACTTGATATTTCATTTTTACATTCAACATATATCTGTTATAGTAACGTGTGGTTGATTATCAAGAACAGAAAAATTGATAAAAATGTTAAAAATGTGTTAGACTTATTTGATAGCATCGATCGATAATCAATAAATATAAATTATTATGTGTGATTACCATTTTTACATAAAATATTCAATAAAATTATTTGAAATTGTATTTAATTGTTTTTAATATTTCATAAGGGTCGATAAAAAATATGTCACGTTATATGAAACTCAAAAATGAAATAGGGATATTAATATTTGACATATTTGTCATAGTTAATAATCTCTATACCAATACAATTTTCATAAAATTTAAATAATTAATTATTGTTTTATCATTTGTACATTATTATATTACAATTCTATTTATAGATAATTACTAGAAAATAATTAATAACTGTATTAGAGTGACGTATATTGAATATTTCTACAAATTTTATGAAAAACAATTAATATGGCTGTATATTTTTTTATGAATATACAAATTTCAGACATAAATAAGAAAAAATAAAATTTCAAAAAGATATTTAAGATCAAATAGACGATATTATGGAAAATAATTTTTAAAACGATTTATTTTTATTCATTTTTTAGTAAGAAAAATTTTAAAAATATACAAATAATTATTTTATATAATGGATGGAGGGATTGTTTAAAAAATAAAACATACAGTACATTATTGATTAAATTTTGTACTTTATATGAATAAATAACATTTGAAAAAGTCACAATGCGTCATGAGTTTTCGGGCACCTAATATTTTCTGAGATAAGACATATAATATTATTTATATATATATATATCTATATATATATATAGATACACCTATCCCTCGATTTACACGTTACTTTTTTTACACGATTTCGCTTTTACATGGTTTTCAAAATAACGGATTTCAAAAAAAAACTGATAAAAATGACATTTTGGCTACATACATATTTCTACAGTCATTTTTTAATTTCGTTCTCCGATCCAGATTCCAGCGAGATATTAATAAATGCTTAACTCAATATGAGGAGGTCTATAAAGATTTAACCAAAAACCACACACAATTGTTAATTACGGATTTCATTACCAAGTCTCGTAGAAAAGATTAATAGTCTATGAAAGTGATGACAGTAATTAAACTTTTGGTTAAATTTTTAAGGATCTTATATTTCTTGTTTCGATAAAATGAATTACACACTTATACCTTTATTTATTTGTCATTTTATCAACGGACTGTTATTTTTATGTTTTTCAAGGTATCTTACTTTTATTTTACGTTAAATAAGTGACTGAATTATGCACATTTTAGTTTGTTTCCAATTTACACAGTTTTCTGAGGAACCGATCATCAGTGTAAATCGAGGGATAGGTGTGTGTGTGTGTGTGTGTGTGTGTGTGTGTGTGTATGTATGTATGTATGTATGTATATGTATATATATATATATATATAAATATAAATATATATATATATATATATATATATATATATATAGATAGATAGATAGATAGATAGATAGATAGATAGATGTCAAAAATTATTTCAAGGCTGCTACAAATTCACAAGAACAACATAATTTTGAAACAGATTTAGCACAATAAAACACTTTTTAATAGTAAGGGATGTCATTAGTAGTTGTAATAAATATCAAATGCTACTCTGTTTTGGATTTATATATTAAAAAAAAATCGATATCGTCAATATGTCAATGAGATTAAATATTTTGAAGAATGCGGGGATTCAAGAAGAGTATATACTGATTTTTTTTTAGGAAATCTTTATAAAAATGCTTCATCTTTCGTATAAGTACCGTAAGAAACATGGAAGTTTAAAATTGGAAGAAATATTTAAGACACTAAGCTGTGAATTTTCAGCGCAAGAAAACTTTGATAGAAGAAAATAAGAGTGAGGTATCAGTTGCTAAGGCTACCTAGCATCCGATGAAGGTGATGATATCTGTTTGGTGGGATTGTAAGGGCATTATTTATATTGAACTGTTCCCACTTGGTCAAACTATCAATGCGGATAAATAATGTTTACTATTGACTGAACTAGATGCAGCAATCAAAGAAAAACGTCTGATTTTGTTGAATCGATAAGACATCATCTTCTACCACGACAACGCAAAGCCAAATGTCGCAAAACTAACTCTGCAAAAACTGAAGCAGTTAAAATTGGAACTTATGTAGCATCCACCGTATTCTCCAGACATGATACCTTTAGATTATCACTTGTTTCGATCGCTGCAGAACAGTTTAAACGGTAAAAATAATGACAATTTGGAAACAGTCACAAGTCACCTTACTTCGTTTTTCACCTCGAAACCAACTAGCTTCTATAAAAATAAAATCTACAAAGTAAAAGAACGTTGAAAAACAATTATAGAATGCGATGGAGATAACTTAACTGATTAATAAAATCATTTAGTTAAAAAAATAACCTCTTGCGTTTCATTTTAAAATCGGGTACGAACTTTTGCAATGGTCCAATATATGAGAAGTCGAATTCAAAATAACATTTTTAAACAAAATGTATCAGTCGTATTAAAATTATAAGATTCTATAAATTGTTTAATAATTATTGACTGTTCATTTTTGTATCATATATATATATATATATATATATATATATATATATATATATAAATATATATATGTGTGTGTGTGTGTGTATATATATATATATATATATATATATATATATATATATATATATATATATATAACAAATATCTGCGTTTTTAAAAACATTAATAGAAACAACTATAGAACAGACACAAAAACAATACAAAACTTTTTCATGTAAGTGCTTGTACATGCATGAGCAATTACGTGACTCTAGGTCATATAAGTAGATCAACCAGACAAAAGAGTATGTAAATATTCGTTTCCAGTTTTATAAAAGAATTTAAAGTTAAACTTATGAGCAATATATGGAAGATTAAGATAGATGAAAGAATATTTATTTAAATGTATGCAATTTTTTGTATACGCGAACAGGTTTTTATCTGTTTTATTCTACATTATTACATTTTTTTTAAAAAAAAGACTAAATTGGAATATGAAGACGAATAATACGATTAACAAGCAAGTTATATTAGAAATAATGACTGAATGCTATTGCTCGTATAATTTATTTCAAGATCACTATTATTATTAATATAATTAATAATGCAATTGTAATGAGATTTTGTATTCATAATAAAGGTTTTTTAAGCGTGATAGAACTGTAATGAAATCTCTAACGAAAGTTCTATTTAACCTAAAAAAACACATTTATCATACCTTTATATATATATACACATACATATATACACATATTTACATATATATATATATATATATATATATATATATATATATATATATATATATATATATATATATATACATATATATATGTAAATTCTTAGGTTAGATGGAACTTTCGATAGGGATTGATTTAAAGTTATATATATATATATATATATATATATATATATATATATATATATATATATATATATATATATATATATATATAGTCATACAAATACGACGCTTGGATTTGTTTTACTAAAAAAAATTTGAGTATAGGAAAACGTGTATAGTTTCTTTTTCATAAAACACAAATCTAGGCGCCATATTTAGATAAGTATATATCTATACATACATTTATATACGAGGGTTGTTTGATAAGTATGGTAAAAATGTAAGGAAAACTAAAATGAAAAATTTAATTTAATTAATTAAATTACAACAATAAATAAATTTAACATACTTATCAAACGACCCTCGTATATATACATATATATATATATATATATATATATATATATATATATATATATATATATATATATATATATATATATATATATATATATATATATATATATATATATATATATATATATATATATATATATATATATATATATAGAGAGAGAGAAAGAGAGAGAGAGAGAGAGAATGGCATTATTCAACTAAATTTTTATCGGAATAAAAATATGAATAAAAATTTGGTCATCATTTCTTAATCATAAAAATATTTAAAAATCTAATGATTTAATTTTTATCCGATTAATCATTCGTCTAAAATATTAATCATATAACTTTAATTGTTTTTTAGCTAAAAGAATTAATCGTATAAAATTTAATCAAATAAAAATTTAGTAGAATTATATGTATATATATATATATATATATATATATATATATATATATATATATATATATATATATATATACAGAGATAGAGAGAATAAGGCATTATCTGATTAAATTTTTATCGAATTAAAAATATGATGAAAAATTTAGTTATAATTTTTTAATCGTAAAAATGATTAAAAATCTAATGGCTTAATTTTCATCCGATT
Source organism: Neoneuromus ignobilis (assembly GCA_029203775.1). Taxonomy (NCBI): domain Eukaryota; kingdom Metazoa; phylum Arthropoda; class Insecta; order Megaloptera; family Corydalidae; genus Neoneuromus; species Neoneuromus ignobilis. The sequence goes on from CP092091.1 coordinate 39,604,596, forward strand.
AATCATCCGTCTTAAATATTAACCATGTAATTTTGATCGTTTTTTTAACTGAAATATTAATCGTATAAAATTTAGTCTGATAAAAATTTAGTTAAATATATATATATATTCCTCATCATCAATTAGCCTTTATTATTCCACTACTGGGTAAAGAGCTCTGCAAAATTTTTCTACTTCAACCAAACCAATATCCTTCTTTTCGAATCTATTTCGATAATTTTTTTTATATATATATATATATATATATATATATATATATATATATATATATATATATATATATATATATATATATATATATATATATATACTTGATTAACCTAATGAAATATATATTAAAATTATAAAAAATATATACAAAAAAAAGATCATATTGTTTATATTATATCCTTCTGATACATTTCAAATACTTTTTGTATTAAGAAACACTAATTACATGTTTTAAATGTGATTTCTTGACAACTGGATAAATACAATTTATGGTATGAAAATAATTTAATTTGCATCCACTTGACTAAATATTGACTAAAGATTACAATCGACGATGTTATTTTTACCTGTTAGTATATTATGCTAGACTGTTATATTTATTTAACGGTATTAAATGTATTAAATTTTTACTAAACGTATTTTATTTTTCAAAAAAGTATGTTACATTTATACAAATATTTACAAAAAAAGAACAGAAAAAACTTTAAATGTACAATTCTCGAAAGATTGTAAATTTAATAAAGAAGTATGTATATGTACATTTCCGTTGTTGACTTTTATTCGAAATTATATTTGTACATACCTTAAAGCACTTTGAAAACTTGGAAAATCTCGAAATGAATTTCTTGAAATCGCAACGCAATATACATAACAATACGAATAATGAAATAATCTCGTATAAATATCACAATGATTCAGTATTGAATCAAACGTTTGGCCGACATTTAAATAAATCAATTTTAATTACAGTCTCACACAACTTATACGCTATATTAAGCATTTTAATGAATATTAATTATGTAAATGTAATGTATGATTTCATTAAGATGATGATTTTGCTTTAAGCTAAAATTATACACCTACACTATAAAAAGTGTTAGTTTTTTTTAATAAACGGTTACTGTATTATCGAAATCATTAACTTTAATTTCATATTCTAGATTATATAAAAAAAAATACATTTATTTTCAGTGACTAAATTATGAAATTTACTTGACACATTTGTTAGGTTTATTAATGTTAAAATATCGTTTAAAGATTTGTAATTAATTATAATTTACTGTTATTTTGAAATATATATATATATATATATATATATATATATATATATATGTATATAATATGATATATTGCTTGCATAAATACGAAAACTATTCCAAGAAATAGTCAAAACAACTCGGACATATTCCACGTAAGAGATCTAATAACACAACCGTGTCCTACTCCGTAATATAAACATCGACATCGTGCAGTTTTCTAACGTCATGTTTGCTTTTAGATGTTTTTTAAAATCGTATCAAAATAGCAACAGAACGTATAGCAAACAACCTTCCATATTCGATAACAAGGTAAAACCTACCTGTCTCAACTAAACGACCGACCGCCAGCCAGACTGTTACACTTGTCTTTGGTATTTCCTTTGAAACGGTAGCTTAGGCAACATACGAGTATGCATGTATGTGGGAGAGTCTTGTATTTGTCTGAATTTTATCGTCACTATCGTTACAATTTTTATAAATGTGTCAAATATGTAATCATTTACATTTTGTGTCAAATATTGTAACCATTTTTTTAAAAGTAGTTATTTATTTTTCTTATTTTGAAACATATTCTATGACATTAATAATGGAACACAATTTCACTCATATGACCTCCACGACTTCACTTGATATAATACATTCGTTTAGTGTAATTTTTAGTCACTCTTTCACATAATTATGGTCCAATTTCATGAATTATACGTTCAATGTTTATTTTTAATTTATCAGATTAACAGATAAACTAATGATTTTATATAACACCACAAAAAATAATCCAATGCAGTTAGATCACATGATCTTGGTGGCCAATTGATGGATCCATTTCGTGAAATACATGTAGCATCGTCCTGTTGAAACCACAATCGTGCAAACCATTTTCAATTATTATTATTTTTTAAATCATTAATCATGGTTCGATAATGTACTCCATTTACTGTAACGTTATCTCCAGCTTCATTTTGAAAAAATATGGTTCGATAACACTAAGAACATGTAACACACATCAGACAATTACTTTTTGTCAATGCAGTGGTCTTTGTTCAATGACTTGTGGATTGATTTTACTCAAAATTCTGAAATTTTCTTTATTTAATGGTGACCGTAAGTTTTACGAACCAAATATTGATTTTTATAATAAGTTTTTATAATTTCTAAGAGTTGTTGAAGTGTTAAGCGTTCCATGATAATTTGTCAAACTATGAGTTGTAATGTAAAAATGAGGTTAAAAAAATCAAATGTGGCTGCCACCACCTGTCAAAGTTTTGACATTTTTATTGAAAAACCCTATACAAGGGGGTATATATATATAACATTCAAAAATGTAACTTACTTCTGTTCAATATTTAATATAGTTACTATATAATTTATTATTAAATCTACCAACAAGTTTTGTCTTTTTTTAAATAAAAGAAAATAATAACTTATATTAATATTTAATTAACAACCTAATTTCCATTAATATCAACAACTGTTTCCCATCTTAATAAAAGCTTTTAAAATTTTTTTTCATTACATAATTTATTGAATCAACATTGAATAAATTTGATTATTTAAATATTTTGAAAAGTAATTTATCTATAAATGTTATCAAATTGGGTCTTGGAAATAATTACATTAATAAACATTGCACATATATTTTAAAAATCTGGCTGCTGTATAATATGTTTTAAAAAAACTCAATACATCTTAATCATTCGATTTCTAATTCTATAGAGCATGGGGTCGGCAACCTTTTTTACTACGAGGGTATATTACAGAAATGCGGGAATTCAGCAGGAACCGCGGGATGAAGAGAAAGGAGGGGTAATATTTAAACATGAAAATATTAATATATAGATTTAGTTTCTGTCAAAAGTTTAATTGTACAATTGTTAAAATGGCGAAGATAAATATTTTTTTTTACTAAAATTATTCATTACAACTACGAGTGTTTGTTGTTTAAATACTTTATAATTTAGAATTTAGATATTTGAACGGCGGGCACTTTAAAACTGCTTCGCGGGCACCTCGTTGCTGACCCCTGCTACAGAGCATCTATGGAAATTACTTAAATAGCAAATTAGAGAATATTGCCATACATCCAAAAATAAATCAAAGAAAAAAATATAGAAAGATAAAATAAAATGAACCTTAAACATATTTTGGAATTGGTAAGATCGGTGCAAAATTGTTTAAAGGGCGTTATATATTGAAAAGTGTATCTAATAAAGTGTTAATATTATTTAAATTTCATAAGTTTTTAAATACTGCAAACATATTTTGTCGGTTTTAGTAATACAGTAATTATTTTTTATTCTAAAATAATTCAAATATAAAAACAATTTCATTTTAGTAGTTAGGAAAAATTAAACATTTGTGTATATTTGGAAAATAAAAATAAATGTATGTATCTAATTTTTGTTTAATTTATTTCTTTGCCAAATTTTTTTAACATGAATGTATACAGACTTTTTGACTCACTGTGTATGTAACTGCTCAATAATTCATGTTTTATTAAGGATTAGTTAACTATTTTGAGAATGAAAAACTGGTTATATTGATAAAGATTTTATTTCATTTTTTAAAGATTATCATAAATTATGAATAAAAGAGATTTAATGCTGCACTACACAATGCGTTATTTCAGAGAGCTAAAATTTCTGTTTAAGTTATAAAGGAAAGAAGAATCCATCAATTACGTACTTTATTTATTTGATATAGTTTAATGTAATTATTGGATATTTAATAACTTAAATAAAGACATTACTTTTAATCCAAAAAAGAGATACTTGATGTAGTTATTAAACATGCTTTCGGAAAATTTGTAGTATACAAATTTTGAATTATGAAAAGTAAAATTCAAAATGTATGGTGCTAATAGGAATTTTTTTTAAACATTCATAAATGTAACTTTGATTATACATATATATATATATATATATATAGAGAGAGAGAGAGAGAGAGAGAAAGAGAGAGAGGATATTTTTAAGCATGAATCCCAATCGAAAGTTCTATCTAACCTAAAAAAAGCTTTATATGTATGTGTGTGTGTGTGTTTGTGTATGTGTGTGTCATGTACATACATATAAGGCTATTTTTAGGTTAGATAAAACTTTCGATTGAGATTTAATTTAAAGTTCTATCACCCATAAAAAACAACTATATATATATATTGCTCCTGTGAGTTTAAAAAAATAAATATGATAAGATTTTTTACTACAACAATGTACTAAAACGTTATTTGATATTTAGATTTAAAATATAATGCATATAATACTGATATTTGTACTTTACTTTTTTTAAAAAAAATCGTTAACCTCTATTTGCATGGAGGAGGATATATAGTACGTGTGCGTGTATCTATCTATCTATTTATATATATATATATATATATATATATATATATATATATATATATATATATATATATATATATATATATTTATTGTGAATATTTACGAATTTCTAAATATAAAGTAGTTCAAATAATTATACGTGTATCAAAATTAAGAGAATGTAAATTAATGTAAAAAATCAACACAAATAATATATTCATATTTAATGAAATGTGTGTTCATAATTATATAGGCGAAACTATTAATTTAAATCAAGGGCAAACTTGTCAGTAGGTGTTTCGTATCAAGTGAATTACTACATTTCAAACACCTCTGTAAAACATTATGAATGCAATCAAATGATAAAGATGTTTATAGAAATTATTAAAATTAAACAAATCATCTGCAGGAACACGCATATGTCATTGTTTCAAAGTCATGGACGCAGAGGTCAAATCAAGTATTCTTAACAAACAAAAAAGTATGCTGGCGCATGAAAAAATATTTTGCATGTCATTGTGATTGAATGTTAAATCGGTTTATAATATGACTTAAATAGTCATTTTGTGTACAATTATCATTACTCATTTATATATATATATATATATATATATATATATATATATGTCTAAAAATAATTCATACAATATATTTTTTATATATCACTTTAATTTTTCATTCACATTTATAGATAAATAAATCATTTTCTTAAAAATCAACAAAATTCAATATATAATATTTTAAAAAACAAACATGAGTGTGAATTTGATTAAAGATATCAGGGATATATAAAGTATATCGAAGATTAAAGCGAATAATTGAAACAAAAAATCTCGAGGGTTGAAAATGAATAAAGAATTAAAACGAGCGTTCTCTTTTTTTTAACAGTTTTGAAAACATTTTTGGAAAAAGTTTTAAAATCGTGGAAAAAATATAAAACCATGAGTATACCACTAGGGGAGAGAATGCTGCTCATACTACACTTTGCAGACGTCCAAATAAATCTAACATAGGACCATAGAAATAATGAATTTAAAATTCGCAAAGTTATCGAGGAATACAGTAAATGGGGGATAGAAATCAACATCAAAGAACAGAGTACATGTGTATAGGTAGAATGTAACATAACCTTATTCGAGGGACAGGATAATACATTCGTCACTGATAGGAATATAAACAATTAGGACTGAAAATAACTTAGAACAGAATGTTGGACAATAATGTTATTAGTCTGTTGTAGAAACAAATTATTTTAAAAGAGAAGTACAGAATTGATAACATCATTAAGAGTATAATAAAAAAAACAGAAGTTTGTCCATTGAAAGAAAATAAGCAAAAACCTTCGAGTTATGGAAATGGACTTTTGAAGAAAAATTACAGGAAGATATAGAATATCAAAAGTAATAAATGAGAAAGTTTGAGAAGTTATAGGCGTTTCAAATACAGTTGATGATATCAAAACCAAATAACTCAAATATAGAGTCATCTAAATGCGACGCTTAGATTTGTGTTTTATTAAGGAGGTTGATCATAGTCTTACAGGGAAGTGGTCTACACTAGGCTAAAATGATGTTTAATTCTGTTAAAAAAGTAACAAAATCCAGAAATAACTCAAATATAGAGTCATCTAAATGCGACGCTTAGATTTGTGTTTTATTAAAAAGAAACGAAAGAAACTATACACATATTTCTCTATACACCATACTATATACATGTTTCTTTTTAATAAAATACAAATTTAGGCATCGCATTTGGATGATCTTATATTTTGATCGTATGTAATGAATGAAGAATGAAAGACTATCGAAAGGAATTCTATTGTGGATACCAAGAGTGAGAAGTACAATAGTAAGATTAAGAAAAAGCTAGATAAGAGTTAGAAATGAAATGAGAGAAAAGAAAATAAGCGAAGATCAATGGAATTATAGGGAACAGCGGACATGGGGAATCTAAGGATATCAGAAAAAACAGATATAAAATTGACAGTTCACTTTTACAAAATCTTTTAAAATTGAAATAAATGATTTAGAGGGGAAAAAAGTACATTATTTACGGTATTAAACGAATATTGATGCACATATCAGTTATGTTTTTAGGTAGTTATAATAAACGTTAAAAAAAGACTAATATTGAATATAAATTATAATTTTACCAATATTTGTTTTGAAACTACAGCAAATTGATGTTCATAGAAATGAATTATCATTACAACAAAAAAATATTGACAAAGTATTCACTAATTATTTATTGTTCACTTATTTTAGTCATTAGCTGATGTGCATTTCGATAGCAATATCGTCATCACAGCGATGCGTTAAAAAATCTCATCAAAAATGAAATTATTGATTTTATAGTGTCATCCAAATGTGACGCCTAGATGAATGTTTTATTTAAAAAAACATGTATAGAGGGTGGTGTAAATGGAAACATGTATATAGTTTCTTTTTAATAAAACACAAATCTTAGAAGTCACAATTAGATGACCCTATATAATATTCACTTCGCTGAATTTGATGCGATTTCCACTATGTTTGTACACAGTATTCATTATCAAAAAATTCCCCACCAAAAAAATATTCAAACGGGGCCGTGAATACTTACGGGGCTACTTACGCTAGTCAACGTTTATACAGATTACCGCTCGTCTATCTTCCTCAATTTCTTTTGGAAGGAATTTTCGTGTTGATGCCACTATCGTTATAAAAATTAGCGTCATTTATTCACGAAATTAATACATATACAAAAGAAAATAAGAATTATGATGAGGTCGGAAATATTTTTATTTAATCATTTTTATTTAATATTTGAATTATTTTTATTTAATATTTTAATCATTTCATTTTCAAATTTCTATTGTATTTAAGTATTTCAAATAAAGTTTAAGTAAAATTAATTTATTTCAATTGTTTGTTTTAAATACTTTTAAAAATAAAATTTAATTATAGAAATTATGTTTTATTATTTTAAAAAAAATATTAAGTGAACATGAGTGATCTTGGCTCTTATTTGTGGTGTTGGATTAAAATTCATTTGTATTAAATCTAACATTTATTTTTCTATGAAAACAAATACATTTTTTTAAAAAATAAGGGCAAAATTAGATTTTTCCTTTCACAGTTAAAATATTTTTTTAATTTAGTTGTGACTGCTTCTCCAAATCTTGACTTTTGTCTGTTGCTGTAATTTCTGTCCATACAGAATCACTGATTTTTTGAGATAATTGACTTTAACTAAAATGAAAAATAAATTGATTTTAATTTCACATTTAAACTGATCCTTCATGTTTTGTTTAGCTTCACACACATTTAAAATTGTTAGCAAATTTTTGATAATTTGGAACTGAAATTCATTTCTGCATAACTTTCTCCTGTTGCTATAAATTTTAAAGTAACAGAGAATTTTCTTCTGATCTAATTGCATTTCTCATCTTTGTTTTTTTTTTAAAATAAGCTTTAATTACTGATCATTAATGTTTAATAATTATTATTAATAATGTTTAACAATTATTATTAAACCTTATTTATAAGTTCCAAAAATATCCATGTTTGTATAATCCAGTAGATCTAACCTTTCATTCGAGAAGAAAAGATTAAATAAAATTATTTTCACCATAAAACTTATTAACTATTCCCAAAAATAATTACAGATCAGAAAACGATTTTAAATATTTTAGTTTTAAATCGTATTTTGTATCAAAATTAACTATGTATGATAAAAATTTTATCGGCTCGAACGAACAAACTCTGAATTATCGCCTCGAACGTTACTATAATAAAATATAAACAATATTCATAACAGTAAATAATGCTGATGATCAACAATGCAACTATATTAGTGTAAATGGATTTCTTATAGCAGGTCTGAGACGAGCGGTAATAGGCGTGAATACTGTGTACATACTACATAGTGGAAATCGCCTCATTGACAGTCGAAATGCGTATCTATTTATAAATAAAAAAGGGAATGATAAATAATTATTGAATACTTTCTCAAATATCTTGTGATGTTGGGGTGATAGTTTAATTATATAAATTTACGGGTAATCAAAGCTAAAAACTGATTTTTTCAAAATCAGGTGTTGATTAAATATGATTTCAAAAAATCATTTTTAAAAAAAAAAGAAATATGTTTGTATTGAAGAATTTGCAATAGCTCAGTCATTGAAAAAATATTATTCGACAATTAATCTTTAAACGATACGATAATATAAAATTAGAAATGTTAAATAATACATTAAGATATCCTCTACAAGAAAAGGCATCGAACGTCTGAACACATTTATTGTACATAACGTGTCAAACAAATCCGGTAGATGACATTGTTCGGAACTGCAATTGTAGACGATGGCACGTCACAGGAGATGATTACATGGTTCCGTAGCGGCAATGACGGAAGTGTCGAACGACTCTTGATGTGTGACACAACCGCACATCATACATATATTTTGGTGTTCGTGAAGAACACGTACTGGATACAAGCAGGTATTTTTTTTATCATGAGATTTTTATTACATGAATGTTGGTAACGAGATGATTCGTTGCGTATATTGTGGAAAATAACTTTTTTTTCTTTGGCAAAAAAGAACGTCAACTTTTGTTGAATTACTTTGTGAATGCAATTGAGATTACGAATTAAGTTAACGTTATTTACAATACTCTCAACAACCATAAAATTACAATCAAAAACGAATTTTATACAATGAATGGTTTGATTTAGATGCCCATTTTATAACGAATTGAAATCAAGTTTTTATATTTGTTAACAGATATTGTATAGAAAAATAATTACATACTATTATATATATATATATATATATATATATATATATATATATATAAATCAAATAGTAAGGGAAATTATTAGTGAATTCAATGAATATCAAATACCACTCTGTTTGGAATTTATAGATTATAAAAGTTTTCAACTCAAACTATAAATCAACGATATTAAATGTATTGCAATAATCAATGAATTGAAGAAAAGTACATTAAGTTTTTAGGTAATATATAAAGCAATGCTTATCCTTCATACAAGTACATGAAGAAGCGGAATATTTCAAATTATGAAAGAAGTAAGACAAGGCGATCCGATATTACCAAAACTACTTAAGCGGTATCAAAAGTATGTAAGGCACTAAGAAGAAATAAAAGTAAATTGAGGAACACTTAACCACTTAAGATTTGCTGACAACATTACTGTTGTCTCAACAAGCCCAGATGAATTTGAATATAATAGAGAAAATATAAAAATTAAGTCAAGAAATTGGTCTTATAACAAATTTCAGCAAAACAGAATTTTCAGATTAGAGAAAAATAAAATTAAAATGAGTAGAAATATAAGTTAAAAAACAATTCACTTACATTAAAGGAAAAATTTAAAACGAGATGATGTTAATTTAGAAGAAATTTACATATTATAATGTATATTCTTTATGTTTAAAAAGAAAAGTTTTTCATTATTGCATCTTACCTATTTTCACCTATGGCAGTGATGGGTCTTGGATTTCAAAATAATTTAGTAACTTCAGACAATATAAATAAGAATGGAAAGATGGATGTTACGAATAGTACTTAAAAAAGCAACATATAGAGATTGAAAGAGAACTGAGTGAAACTGATTGAAAGAGAACTGATTGAAAGACTGGATCAGAAAGAAAACAAAAGTTAAAGATGTTATAACAAAAATTAGGAATTTTAAATGAAAATTGACAGGTAAAATAGTAAAAAAAGAAGACTACCAATGGACAAAAGAAATGATTGATTGGGAGCCCACATATATAAAAAGGCTCAGGAAACATCCATAAACAGACGGAACAGAGACAAGGGAAAAACAAGAATAATTGATAGTTTGAAGATTGGATGAGGAATTATTATAGTATAGGGTCATCCAAATATGACGCCTAGATTTGTGTTTTATTAAAAAGAAACAAAATAAACTATACACATGTTTCCCTATACATCACTTTGTACACATTTTTTTTTTAATAAAACGCAAATCTGGGCATCATTTGGAAGACTCGATATATGAATGTTTTTGATAACATAAAACAAATTCGATTTATAGGTTTAAATATTTTATGGCTTAAATTGTATATAAAAACATTATAGTAGTGATGCCTTACGCAAGAAGATAATGCGGTTCTGGGTTCGATATTTAAGCAGAATAATGATTTTTTTTAAAAAAAATAAACCCTTCTTCATGGCATTAGCGTACAGTTATTGAAATTAAACTAGATTGAAAATTTATAGGCCATTGTTAAAAATTCTACAAGTAATATAAAACATAAAACCCAGACTGATTTGTGGAAAAGACTATTCGTTCTACAAAATATGAATGAGCTGTAAATGCTGTAAACTAGTAAAATTCTTATTTACTATTTACGTGGGACTATTGTTAAAAAATAAGGGGTTAGCTACAAAACATTCACTTGTTGTTTAAATTATAATATACTTTTTTTAAAATGTTATATTTCAAAGAAAGTATTATATTCATCTATTGAATACTGAATGTATTTATTTTGGCAGCTATATTTTCGGTATTCATCGATTTTAATTTACTATAGTTACAAATGATTGATTTTATTTACTTTTTATTGATAACTGTTAAACAAATTAAAATACCGAAATATACCAATAATAGTGTTATAGAAATACGTTTTTAATCTTATTTATTGTCGTAAATAATTGTTATATATCACTGTATACATACATATATACTCACTATATATATATATATATATATATATATATATATATATATATATATATATATATATATATATGGTGTATGTGTGTAAATGTAATATGTAGAAAAAAGATATGAGACAGATTTAACAATTTATAGACGAATAATAAATCAATTATTTTCAACTGAAATGGAATTTCCGAAACGTTTAACATTCACGATGAGACTAGAATAAATTTAAAAGGAACAGATAAAAATACGACACAACTAAAAGAATATAAAATATTTTATGAACAAAACAATGAATGAAGACTAACGTACTAGAGTTATTCATAAAACCTGATTAATCAAATATATCCAGAATCAACAATTGTATTTTTTTATAGAAACGAAACATGAATGGACAGATAAAAATAAATATTTTAGTTAGGAAATTGAAGCAAGATTACATAAATTTTAAAAGGAGTGAATAAATAATTACCATTCATAATTATACAAAAATACACACCGCACGCACGCACGCACGCACGCACGCACGCGCACACACACACAAACACACACACACACACAATTATATAAAATTAAATCTATCTGACCGCGTATAAAAAGAGCCGCGTAAAAAAAGTCCCGCGTAAATAGAGGTATAATTTGCCGCGTAAAAAAAACTCGCGTAAAAAAAGTCCCGCGTAAATTGAGGGATTGGTGTGTGTGTGTGTATATGTGTGTATATGTATATATATATATATATATATATATATATATATATATATATATATATATATAAAGAGAGAGAAAGAGAATATCCCATCAAGAACGCACACTCATCATCTTTCACTAAAAAAAAACATTTTATTTAAAAATTAAATTGCGTGCTCTTGATTGGAACTTTTTCTTTCTCTCTCTCTCTCTCTCTCTCTCTCTCTCTCTATATATATATATATATATATATATATATATACACAAAAAACGTAAAGACAAAATAAGAACTGAATGGATCAGAAGGAAAACAACAGTTACAAACCATTATAATAAAGGTAAAGAGTTTGAAATGGAAATGGGTCGGCCATATTGCAAAAAGAGAAGAACGTCGATGAATAAGAAAAATTGTTTGAGAACCTAGACATGTAAAAAGATCAAAAAAAATATTCATAAATAGGTGAGTCACAGATAAAAGAAAATTCATCAGTGTAGACTGGAAAAGAAAGGCATTGGATCGATTGAATAGTAAAGTTTTGAAAGATTCTATCCAGCAGTGGACTGAAGAAAACTGCTGCTGCTTATGATAATATATATATATATATATATATATATACATATACATAGTGTTTTTTAGGTTAGATATAACTTTCGATAGGGATTCCATTTAAAGTTCTATCACGCTTAAAAAACATCTATATAACTATTCATTTTAATTGTATGTTTTTAATTATATAGTTGAATTAAAAACGAGAAAATTTTCATTTTTTTTGTTTTCCAGGTCTTCCAGAACAATATTTTTTTTTGAATACATTTGTATTTTATTTTTATGTAATATGCCGATTCAACTGTAACTGAATAACTTTTTAAAAACAAACTATGTGGTGAATTTGAAAACTAAGCGACCTGGATTTTATATCTATTGGTTCTGTGACTAAAATTTTTTCTTCGTTATACTATCACATTTTTTTTACGAATAGTTATAAAACATCAGTCAATCTGTTAAGTACCTTGTTTCAAACACGTATTTAAGAAAATAATCTTGGTTTATTTTTTAAAATAGATATTAAATTATATAGTGCAATCACAAAGTTCTTTATGAAGAAACGTATAACATCAAGGAAAATTTTAAAGAGATAGCATATGTATTCAGCGATAATACACATTTATTTACAACTGAAAAAATCAACTGTTGAATTTAAATATGGCAGTACAAACTTGAAAGATGATTTTCATAGCGAATCGTTAAAAAATGTCAATAATGTACAAGAATTTTTTTAAAAAAGTATCTATTAAAGGTTTCTGAAATTGTTAAGGGTGTGGACTTATCTTAGATAAATAAACATTTCATAGTTTAATCGGAAAAATGGCATAGTTTTATAAAAAAATATCTCTATATAGATGTTATGTTTGTTAACAATTAATCAAAAACAAATTCGAATAAAATGTTTCTCAAGAATGTTTAAATCGTCTTAGGAAGAATACTATTATTTTATATATCAGTTTGTGATCACTGATGATATTTAGATTCACCATTACACACCGAAATCAAAATAGTAAGAAAAATAATGGAAGCATAATGAATATTTGCCACCAAAAATGTTAAAATCAATTATGTCCATGAGAAAGGTTACAATTTCAATCTTTTGTGATGCTAAACAGATTGCTGATTGATTATATCCCAAAAGATGTGATAAGGAGAGAATACTCTGCTATTTTTTTAATCGAAACAAATAAAAATTGTATAAAGAAAGAATTTATTAAAGAAAAAAATATTTTTCATCACAACGTACTCAAATCAGTGTTATTTATTAAATAACAATCATCGAATTAAAGTACGATTTGCTGCTTAATCTATTTTACTTGCCTGACTTAAACCTGTCTTACTTCTATCTATTCCCAAGTCTAAAAAATGTTTTAATAGCTATGAATTTCTATAAATGATGAAATAAAAACAAAAGTAAATAGCTATTTGAGGATATTTATGAATTTAATTTTTAGAATGTTATAGTGGTACTAAAGTATAATTAAATAAAATATAGTGAAGTTCGAGAAAATTTTTTTGAAAAATTAAAGTAATTCCAGAAAAAAAAATTATACTCTAATATCAGATCACAAAATTTTCAAATTACCCTCTTAGTAAGTCAAAATTTGCACATATATATGTATATATAGCATTCTGTTCAAAATAACACAAAAATACTTAAGTAATAATTTTATTCTTTAATAGAACGTCACATAATGTATTTTAAAATGAAAAAAAAATTACAATAATTGAACTAAATAGAGTACAGTTAATTTAAATTACATTAATGTACATATAATGTTACTTTGTTGAAAATGTAATTTTTTGTTAACGAATTGAACAAATTAGAAACCTACTTGGCTTAAAACCGCAGATTGGGTTCAACGATAAAAGAATCTATAAACATATAAGTAAACACTTTTCACTGCAAGTGAAATTTGACCATTTATAGAACTAAGAAATTCATTGTTATCTAAATAAGGCTTATTAGAAACATATTGACTATTTAAATCAGATTGTTTAAGAATGCATTAACTGATAAACACTTTCTAAGAAAAAGAAAATATTCAAGTATGAAAAAGTAGAAAAACTTTTTACAATCCTAAACCGTAAATCATATATTATTATCTGTAGAATTCTTTCTTTTGTGTAAAAAAATGTTTCTCGAATGTACGTACAACGCACATTTATCATTTTATATAAAATCCATTCTTTATATATACATTTTTTTCGTACAAGATATGGAGTTGTCGACTTTTTGTGTCTATTGTAATAACGTCACAGAAGATGTCATTGACGGTTGTTACTGGTGACATGAATAGATCTGATTGTCAAGGCTGCAAATTTCACAGTACGTGAGTTCAATTATTTAAATTATTTGCACAAAGTATTCGCTATTTTCTTTCAATATAATTGATACTAACAGAAGCAGCAGATTAAATAACCGAAAAAATAATTACATTCTCTTGCCATTGTTTTTTTTCAAGAATAGGAAATAATTAAAAATCTATTTTTAGATTAAAAATATTTTTCTTATATAGTTATAAGATTTAGTCTTAAAAAGTGAATATAAAAAATTAAAATATATGTAACAACACACAGATATACAGACATATAAGCTACATTTCTTAAATTAACAGTAACAATTACTCTTTTTATTTTATTATTTTTAAAATTATATGTACAAGTTTTGTGTTCAATATTTCACGTCATGTTGAAATATGAGTGAAAATGAATCTAATTAAGAAAATATATTAATCATTGAATTAAATATTTACAAAATATAAGACAAAAAACATAACAGAACGTTCTCTTTACTGGTATATTTCTACGTTTTGAATTTATCTTTATCCATTTACAATATTAGTGTAATATTTTACAGTTAGTTTTTTTAAATAATTAACATTTGTTGATTTCATTTATTTATTTGGATTAGTAGAGATTGAAATTAAGCAAAATTATAAATATTTTCTACGTTATATATAAAATAAGTTTAAGTTTTTAATACATTGTCTGACCTTTTAGATACATTTTAATTAATTATTAATTTATAACAAATAAATTTCGAAATAAATCTTAAGTTTAAATTAAATATAAGAGCTTCAAATTCAAATTTTTACAAATACCTTTACTGGAAAAAAGTAAATGTAATTAACCCTTTAAACTTGATTTTTTTTCAATGTTGTTATGTGTTTACTTGTATTTATTTTTAGGTAAGTTAGGTAAGATTATATACAACAGCAAAATTTATTGTCGTTTTATTTATTATTATATAATTTATTTCCTAAATTTTCTTGAAATGTTGTAATTCTTAAAGCAATCCTCAACATGCAGAAAATGATGTCTATTACACGTTTCACAAAAATAAACTGTTGTTTTCCTTTCTCCCGTGTTGTCACCTCAGAGGTGACATACCAAGTTTTTTTTAGCAAATTTGTGTTGTCACCTCCAGCGTGACATTTGAATTTAAAGAATTAAATATATATATATATATATATATATATATATATATATATATATATATATATATATATATATATATATATATTATACAGTCTGGTTTCGTTTAACGCGGATCTTTTTTATGTGGTTTTAAAGTTATGGTGCATACTTGATGCAAATTCGGATCTGTTGTAAACAGTGCAATCAATCAAACATTGACATTATCAGATGAAATCATTACTTTGGCACATGAAATTAATGAAGAAGGTTTTGAAATCTTTATCTAGGATAATATCGACGAATTGCTTGTGGATAATGTCTTAAGTGACAATATTATTGGTATTACTTTAGATATCGTCAAAGATCCAGATAGCGATATTGATGCGGAAGAAAAACCAGTCTCTCTCACTTAAAGTATAATTCGACAATGTTTTCATCTTTGCAGTGAATTGGAAAATCATTTTCTTGTAAATGGCATAAACTCTGAACGAGCTTTCAAATTCCAACGTGAGCTGAGGAACTATATGTCTGGATATCGCAAACTGTATAGAAAATTAGTAAAATTATCATTGCAAAGTTTAATTATTGATTATATTGTCAGAGGGAAAAAAGGAACACAGAACGAGAATGAAGTTAATTCTAATTTGTTTGTGAAAAGCCATTTTATTTACCATGCAGATCTAATACGGAGGCTATTTCTTCTAGTGATGAAAATGATTTGGCACCAGTTCACAAACAATGCCAAACATTATCAGATTGTGACAATAATTTTGTTGGAAAAATGTAAAAAGAATTGTTACTTTTCAATGAAACCAAATGAATATATATGTCGTCTTTAAAGTACTGAAAAGTAGAGAAAATACTTAAGAATCCTAGACTTTATGACGAAAAAATCCTGTTTTGAACTTCTTTGTGGTAAAAAGAGAACAACAGAAAGGCTCTGACGATGATGGCATCGCCATCGAAATACATCAGCCGATATAATTATAAATTATATAATTATAAATAACAAGTGAACAATAAGTGATTATTGAACACTTTAAATTATTGTGGTGTTGGGGTGAAAATTCATTTGTGTAAAGAGAACAGATGAAAATACTAGATAAACAGCTAACTGAAGCAGAAGCTAAGTGCCTACTAAAAAAAAAATTTATCCATTTATTAATAAATTAAGCATTTTTTTGTCCTAGGGACGAAAAATGACTAAAGGAAAGTAGCATAGAGTATAGAAGGAAAAGAATAACTAGTTTATTAAATTTAATCTAGATACGCTAAGATAACAGCTCACCATAGAGGAATCTTCATGCTCGAAACAAAATTAATGTCTATAATTAAAATAGTAATAGGAAACTATGGGGAGCTGGGATAAACCAATTTTAAATTTAGGAACTGGAAGAATATATATATATATATAAAGTTGTTTTTTAAGCGTGATAGAACTTTAAATTGAATCCCTAGAGAAAGTTCTATCTAACCTAAAAAAAACTTTATATATACATGTATGTATTTTATATATTAAAGTATGATAAAGAGATATTTTTTTACGTTTGATAGAACTTTCAATAGGGATTCAATTTAAAATTCTATCACGCTTAAAAACTCTCTCTCTCTCTCTCTCTCTATATATATATATATATATATATATATATATATATATATATATATATATATATATATATATCAAGGGGCTTTGTCCTCTTTTCGCTACGTTCGTCGATCCCTGAATAAGGGCTACATCTCCCGCTCACTACGCTCACACCCCATGAGGCTAGGCCCCCGCTCGCTTCACTCGCTCCACCCTTGATACTTGCAATCGTGAATGATGTTTATTTGTAATCATTAAAGTTCGTTCATGATCGGAGGAGAATATTGATATTAATTTTGCGATGGAATTATTTTATATATACATAAATATATAAAATTTAATATGCAGTTGGATATACAAATACAATTTTGTTTAAACAATGATTCTAGAAAATAAGTTTGTTGTAATTTATTAAATAACATTTTTTGTAATTACTAGTTAATGTTAATACGATTTAATATTTATACGTGTGTATTTTAAATTATTTAAAGTTATTTTATTATATTTATTTAGATCTGAATGAAATATTATTTTATTAATTTTGTCTTCAAGTGAAATTTTATAAGAATGTTAGGATCTAACAGATATACATCTTCAGAAAAATTGATATTTTAAAAAAATCTGTTGTAAATCTAATAGAATAAAAATCCTTTAATAATTGGATAAAAACTGATAATTATCTAGAATGTTCTACGAGCGGAGGAAGAAAGAAAATTATTATATACTTGAGAAACATGAATAGAATTTCACTGAAAGAATACTGGAAATAAAACAAAACACACATTCATATCAGTTTTATTATATTTACTTGTGACTTAAATACTAAGTAAATTATCAATTTCATATTTTATGGAATGACGATGTTAAATTTACATGATTATATACATAAACATGTTTATTATCAAAGCTGGAATTTGCTGAGTCAAATTATGACCAGAAGCATTAAAAAATCATTAATGTTACAATGTATACAATATTACTGGATTTTAGATAAAATATTAATGTTTTTAAATTGGAAATAATTACACGTTAAGTAAACATCGACTGACATACAGCAGTATATAATTTGAAGAAAAACTTATAATAAATAAAAATGATATTGGTTTGCATTTTTATTTTTTACATAAGTGTATTTATTAAAAAAAAATTTAAATAATTTTATATATCATGATCATAATATCAGCTTATATCAAACCCACTGCTGTGTGAAAATCTCATCAAATTTTTTTTTTTTCAAAAAAAGACATTTCATTAAATATTATTATTCACTGATACTTGGTCATACTTCCATGCTACCAAGCGAATTGGTATGGATTTTTTTATTCAAGCTTTACTCCCTTTATATATATATATATATATATATATATATATATATATATATATATATAATTTAAAAATGTTATTTTTTAAAGTAAATAATAGATTTTTGTATTCTTAAATAAAAATAAAATAAAAATAATAGATGAAGTCGATATAAGAGACACCGAAGATACTACACTGTATTTTATATATTTTATTATTATTAATTATACAATATTGTTTTGCAAAGGAAAGTAACTTTAAATAAATAAAAATATGCTTTGGTAATAATAAATAAAAAGAATAACGGTTAGTGTACTTTTTTCTGTTTTTGTGATACAGAACTGAATACATTCAATTTTTATAATTATAAAATAATAAACGTATACAAATTGTATCAAAACTTACCACGTAAGAATAATAAGTATTATATTATCTGAATAGAAAAACTCACCTGAAATAAAAAAAATAAACAATTATTACACATTTATCATTTAATATTAATAATAATAGAAAAATTAAAATGTAAAAAGGAAGTAATGTGGATGACGCAAATTACATAATTAAAATAATGATGTAAATATGTATTCAGTGAAGTTAATTTCATATATATATATATATATATATATATATATATATATATATATATATATATATATATATATATATATATATATATATATATATATATATATATATATATATATAGAGAGAGAGAGAGAGAGAGAGACATTTGAACATAATTACAATTTGCTATAATAATTTATTTTTCTACATGATATTCTTTGAAGATTTTTAAAATTGATAATCTTGTTTTGCGAAAGAAAAAATATAGCAATAATGTTATGTACAGTATATAAAATTAATTTTCAATATTTCATTTGGATAATAAAAAAAATAATATAAAATTAAGTACTAATTTACGAAACTGAAGAATATCATTTTTGATACAATATGTATCAAAATAATTTTATTTTATAAAAAATGAAATTTTTATTATAATTTTTTGAACTAAAACGACGATTCATCTTTAAAAACATGAGTATATTTTTTTTATAATACAATGATGTCCATAATCAAACATAAAAAAATGATTAAACACAGTAATAATATTCTCTATATACTCGTATTAAACATATTAAGTTTGTTTAAAAATTGAATTGTTGTATTATACATTTGTATATAAATATAATATATTTATATACATATATTGATATTTATATACATTTGTATATAAATATAAAGAATTTTATAGTATACATGATTTTTTTCAAATTCTGTTTTTTCTCATTTTCTTATTGTTTTCAATGAAATTGCCTCGATATAAAATCAAAAAAATATTTGTACATAAATAAAATATATTGTAATTTCAATCCAATTTATTTTGCATTAATTACTTTTAACTGTAAATTATTTTTTTAAATAAAATAAATGGTCTCTTTATTTACATTAGAAATGAATTAATAGATCCTTCTCGCTAATAGATTATGATTACTACGAGGGTCGTTTGATATGTATGGTAAAAAAGTAAGAAAAACTAAATTGAAAAATTTAATTTAATTAATTAAATTAAACAATAAATAAATTTATCATACTTATCAAACGACTCTCGTATATAATTTAATTCTTTATTTGTAATATTCGTCAATTTATTAAAATTAATCAATATAAATAAAAATAACAATAATATTCTGAAAAAGAAAATGAAAAATGAAAAAATAAAGATTATAATTGTTTAAAATTTTAGGTGTATTTCATCTTCAATTAAAGCTGACTTTTATAACACGCTTCTTTAGATACACTGAATCAAAAATATCATGCATAATCGATACGAAACGCACATGTTACCCTAATTAGTTCCTTACAGCAATAAGATTTGCATGATTTCATCTATGAATCATACTGGATATCACGCGATGTTGAAATTATTTTGCATGCTTTTATGTAGTAAAAACACATTGATTATTTTCAAAAAAGTATACATATATTAAATTATCATTAATTGTTGTATGTATACTAGAATTACACACACATACATACATACATACATACATACATACATACATACATACATATATATATATATATATATATATATATATATATATATATATATATATATATATATATATATATATATATATATATATATATATATATATATATATATATATATATATATATATATATATATATATATATATATATATATATATATATATATATATATATATATATATATATATATATATATATATATATATATATATATATATATATATATATATATATATATATATATATATATATATATATATATATATATATATATATATATATATATATATATATATATATATATATATATATATATATATATATATATATATATATATATATATATATATATATATATATATATATATATATATATATATATATATATATATATATGTATATATATATATATATATATATATATATACATATGTATATAGGTAAACCCCGTATAACACGTCATTCATACAAACACAGTTTGAGAATTTTGATGATATTAATCTTGAAGATATTCAAGAATTACTGGTTGAAGAAGAGGCAAATGAAACAAATTTAGTGAAAATGGTATCTGAGATTAATCAAATTAATTCAGAAAACGATAGAACAGACACAAGTCAAGAAGTTACAAATGTTATCCTAAAAAGCATAAAGGAAGGCTTAAACTTAACCGAATAATTAAAGTTCTACTTTCTAAATGCCGATCCTTCCACTAAAAGAAGACACAAAATTTTAGAAAGAACTTTATAAATGCTTTATAATTTATAAAGATCTTCGAGATAAAAGCAAACAAACAAAAATAACAGATTTTTTCAAAAAGTAGAACATAGAAATCAAGACGCTGCGGAAGAAAGATCATAAGATAAAGTTATTTTGCCATAAGGAAAACTCCCTCGTTTAATGGTGCTTAGCAGTGATGAAGAAGAAAATATTATTTAATATTGATAATATTTAAAAATAAAATTATTTAAAAATATTTACCTAGCGAAATTTATTCAATACTCAATGATCTGTAATTCAGTTATTTCTGTTTCTATTACAAAATGCAGTCCTTTATTAAATCACCTATTATTAATTAGTGAATATTTATTACAGTTCCAATCAAAAAGATATTTTTATAAAAAAATATCAATAACAAGCTTTCATATGTCTCAATTATTTAAATTTGATATCGTACATTTATTTCTGCATAATCAACAAATTAGAAATAACTTGTATAAAAACATAAACCGCATGATAACATAATTTTGAATTATAATAAAACGGTACGTGAAAGAATTTTACGAATTTTGTTAAAAACAATACAAGAAAATTTATTTTAATAATATATTATATAATAAAAATACAGTTAAAAGTAACTTCTGATTAACTTTCTAAATTTATTTCAATTCATATATATATATATATATACATATATATCATGTAAAGATAGAAAGAGAGATCAGTGAAAAAGAAAAAATAATTATAGTAAAAGTGAAAAGACTGGAATGGTACTAGATAGGTCAGATAGTAAAAAGAGCACACCACTGATGGAAATGATAAATTATTGAGTGAAAATTTAGATATATAAAAAGGTTTAGAAAGTTACCCAAGGATATATGGGACAGAGATATAAGACTGAATCGGTCAAAGTGTTAAGTTTTGGGAGAAGTCTTCATCCAGTAGTGGATATAAAGAGATTTTTTAGGTTAGATAGAATTTTCGATAGAGATAGCTGTCCAGTCAATTGTCAGTTTGCGCGTTATAAGTAATATTTCAATTCAGTATACTTTAGCAAATCACCATAGAACGTTTTACACTTAAGCAACGTTTCTAAATTCTGGTAATTTATTTCAAAAATCAATGTTCTGTTTGCCAAATTTACAGAGTAAAAAATTTTGTTCAGTGATGAGACTCATTTTTGGTTTAACAGGTGCGTTAATAAGCAAAATTGCCACATTTGAAGTGAGACCATTCCTGAAGTGATTCACGATATCCCGTCACATCCAAAAAAATGCACTGAATGGAGTGGATCTCACGCTGGTGTGGCACCATCAGACTTTATTTCCTTCGAAATGAAACCGAAGAGCAAGTTACCGTCATTAGGCTAGTTCACACTAGTATTCATGCTTACAATATTCACGACATATTACTGCTCGTCTCACACCCTCTTACCTAAAACTCCCCCACTTAAAAAAATTAGTTATCAGGAAAGAGGGTGTGAGACAAGTGATATACGCCGTGAATACTGTATGCGCGCATACTAGTGTGAACTAGCCTAATGGTGTACGTTACAAAACGATGATCAATGATTATTTGTTTCCAAATTTACATGACATCAATCTGGAAGAGATGTGGTTTCAGCAGGATGGTGCCACGTGCCATACTTCGACCGAACAAACGAGTTATTGAAACAAAAATTCGGCAATAATGTTATCTCCAGAAACAGACCTGTGAATTGGCCTCCGCCAGCGTGTGATTTGACGCCTCTGGATTATTTTCTTCGAGAATATGCAAAATTTCTTGTTTATATTGATAAATCAGGAATGATTGCGGCATTAGAAACCAACATAACTCGGTTATTACGGACATAAAGTCCCAATTGCTTGAAAAATTGACCGGAAATTAGATTGATAGAATGCGGTATTTCAGAGGTAGCCATCGTGTACATATAACCGAAATCATTTTTAAATATTAATGCCATGAAGTGATCTTTCGAATAATACCAAATAAATGTCATCCGGTCAATTAGTATGTTTTATTTCAATTTAAAGTTTTATCAGGCTTAAAAAACACTTAATATATATATATATATATATATATATATATACGAGGGTCGTTTGATAAATATGGTAAAAATGTAAGAGAACTAATTGAGAAATTTAATTAAATTACTTAATTAATTAAATTAAACAATAAATAAATTTACCATACTTATCAAACGACCATTATATATATATATATATAGTGGCCCAAATGGGACTGAAAAACTTAGAAATAGATTCATTTGCTTAGTATCATTTAATATTTTTTATTATCCTTGTCTCGTTTGGGCTATCTTATATACACACATAGACAGACACACACAAACATACATACATACATGCACATATATATATATATTAGGTTGGCAAATATCTCCCTTCCGCCTTCTGGTCTTTTGAATTTCGCAGCTATGTACAAAAAAAAAAAAAAAAAAAAAAAAAAAGCGGAAGGGAGATAATTGCCAACCAAAAATATTAATATATAAATATATATATATATATAAATATATATATATATATCATATATACATACATATATATTCTTGAAATAAAAATTCATGTTTCTATCACATGACATAGTGAACATAAAAATTACAAATAAAAAATTGTAAACATAAATTTAACATACGAAATAATTCTTTGAAAAACATACATTTACTTAATAAAAATCAATTTATTTACCAGTACTTCTGCTTCTTCGTGAGCTATTAAAAACAAATTTAATTAAAGACATTCTGAGAAAACGAATATGTTTACAAATGATGTAAATTAATTATAATCGGTTTTTCTGAAACGAGAATGTTTCAAATTGAGCACAGCAGAGATATAAGTAGTAAAATAAATCGATAATTAGTCCCAAATCGAATGAAATATTGAATATTTTTCACTTGTTCATTCATTAATCACATCAAAAATATGTTAGTCTTGTAAAATTTTACAGGTGTCGAAAATATGTTACACCGCATATTCATTAGAAGAAAGCGAATTTATTGATGATACGAATTCTGCACATGTCCGAATGCAACAAATGTTTATTCAATTAGAAAATATATTTTTCATTTTCGTATCTGAACAACCTTTCAGTTGGTCGCTTTTTATTTATTTTGAAACCGTAAATATAAACACAAATAACAACAAACTGAATATAAATTATTTATTTAACTTCAAAACGACTATCTCTATTTATATTTGTATATATATATATATATATAAAATAAGCGATGCTTATACAAAGTGTAATGATTCACGTTTTCCCTCGTATTTCCTTTGTATATTCATTTGTAATCTGTGCTTTATTAGGATGATTTATTACAGTCCATGTGTGTATATGTATATATATATATATATATATATATATATATATATATATATATATATATATATATATATATATATATATATATATATATATATATATATATATACACGTAATTTAGTTTAAAACACAATAGATATAATAGTTTAATGTATCTTTATTACACTATTCAAAAGATTTTTAACTGATGTTGAAAACAAACCGAAATGAAATAACAGTTTAAATAAATCATTTATAATCACACAAATATGTATATATATATATATATATATATATATATATATATATATATATACACACACATTTATATATATATATATATATATATATATATATATATATATATATATATATATATATATATATATATATATATATATATATACTATACATATATATATATATATAAAAGGTAGCCGAAATAGTTCTATCTTTTTTGCGAATATCATAATTTCAAGAAATGTTTATGTATTGTACGAGTACGACTCATTACGTCGAGCATATTAATACGTTCATGGACGTGAATGCTATAGCATTCATTTTCATTATGATGCAGAATCACATGAATGCTATAGCATTCAAATTTTAAAGCCAATTATCCATTCATTTAATTTTATATAAACTTAATTTTTTAATTAATTGTATATAACTATGAAAAAGTAATATTCTAACTACTCTCACAAAATGTGTCTAATCGAATTTCAGATATTACAATTAATTAAAAAAAATCGCATATCTATTTTTGCAGCTCACTGAAATTTTTAATGTCCGCGAACGTGTTAACTGAGTAACAACGTATTGTAATATCTTATTCCATTTTTTCACTGTGTTTATTTTAATTTGAAATATAATTTTAATTCTACAGCAGGTATGTGTAAAATAGTGTAAGGTGCGTTTATTTATGAATTTAAACTTGGTTCTAATGCTGCTGGAGTTGCAACAAAAATTTGTATTAGATTTAGAGAAGAGAAATTTACATCAAGAATATCCCAAAGATAACTTGAGAAAATTATTGTACTTCAGGGTTTAAATTATTAGAAACCGGAGCTAGATCAAGTGGACAATCAGTTATAAATGCAGACAATGATTATTTAAAAAAATCGACTATAATGGTTGAATAGCTTACTAAAAAGTTCAAATTGAGTAGTGAAACAATATGGAATCATTTGCATAGACCGGAGAAGAGGTGAAAATAAAATAAATGGATATGAAATTTTGATCTGTGATAAAAAGTTGATTTTTAATTCCAGCTATAAATGTAATTACCATTAAATAACATCAAATGATTATTTGCTAACCACCTAAAGCAAAATTGACTTCAAGAAAAATTCTACTCTGTGCTTGGTGGTATTAAAGAGAAATTATTCGTTATGAGATGACACGTTAGTTAAACACTCACAATAAATTGCAAAAGTTGCATAATGCATTACAATAAAAACAACCAACGAACTTGATAAAACGTCGAAGAGTTTTATTTTGCAAAAAAACTCTTGATCACATATTACGGTAATGTCAAGAGAAAGGATAATAAAATTAGGATTGTAAATTCTCTCCAATAATCTCTCGAATTCGCCAGATATAACACTATCTGATTTTCATATATTTTTGTCTCTGGATAAACATATGTATGTTAAGAAATTAATAATGACACGGCGTTAAAAGTACATTTTATCAATTTTTTAAAATAGAAATTCATTTTAAAGCTCTATTTAACCTAAAAAAAACATCCTTTATATATGTGTGTGTGTGTTTATATATACGAGGCTCGATTGATAAATATGGTAAATTTATTTATTGCTTAATTTATTTAATTAATTAATTAAATTTAATTTTTCAATTTAGTTTTTCTTACTTTTTTACCATACTTATCAAACGACCCTCGTGTATATATATATATATATATATATATATATATATAATATGTGTGTAATAAAAAGTTTATAAAGCGAAAAACTGTTTGAAATTTGTAAAACAATCACAAACATTACTTTTATCGACTTTATTTCTTGTAATTATTAATACAATTAAGTTAATAGTACATATGCAGAGTTGAAAGGTACAAAAAAATTAATGATATAGTAAGATATCACATTTTTTATACAATTTAATTTATCGATTATTAGGTCGTGCAAAATTAAATGTCGGATTTTTATTTTATTTCCCATATAATAATCCGACATTTCATATTACACAACCTAATAATATCGGTCTGTTGTTTTTAAATTTTATTTCTTGAAATTATAATAGAATTGATATGTGCCGACTGATCCAAATCAATAAAACTAGCCAAATAAATGAGGAAGTATTTTTTTAAAAAACAGTACTTTTCTTTGCCACATGCCTAATAATTAGTAAATATCGACAGGATAATTAATAGGAAATAATTTATACATTGAAAAATTACAACAAATTATTTACAGTCAATGAAAACCTTAACATTTTTTTACTAATATGAGTTCTGTAAATTGATTATTGAAAAAATGTCTTTTGGAATATAATTAATTGATTTTTGTATAGATTGCATAAACAAAAATCACTTGAAGTGTCAAATAAAATCAACCAAATGTTTTATTTTTGATATGCTTGAATGCAACTAATATATATATATATATATATATATATATATATATATATATATATATATATATATATGTATATATAAAACCGAATAAATTCTAGAAAGTACTGACAGATGGAAAAAACATGATGGAAACAAATAGATATATAAACATTTCAAACACAACGAATATATTTCAAACTCTCTGTCCTCGAAAAAAACTATATGAGGTTGAAATAAATGAATATTTTGAATGTCATATACTTAATTCATTAATAATTAAATTAATTGATTTAAAAGCGCTATTAGTTTTTATAGCCGTTTTTTCAAATTATTTAGATATGTTTCAGTTAAAGAAACATTGACTTTGAATAATTCATTTAGATATCATATCCTGTTTTCATAGAATATTTTCTAAACAGTGTTATTAAAAATATTCATATATATATATATATATATATATATATATATATATATATATATATATATATATACATATATATATATACAAACAGTAAACTCTCCTATAACGCGATTAATTCGTACCGCGTTATATGAAAACCACGTAAAGTGAATCTAAGAAATAAATAAATTGTATATAAATCAGACCCATTCGTTTTGCATTATATAAAAATTGCATTCTCAAAGCACCAAGTTATGATGCATACCATTATTAAATAAAATTTTATAATACAAATGGCAAGGAATATGTTTACATATTTCAGGTTAGGTTTATTGAATATGATACATAGTTCATGTAAGAAAATTATAAACTAAAAAACTTGTTTTCAACAAAAAACTTAATTTAATATTAGACACTTTTAACATTCATCATCACTGTCAAATATTAGTAGCCTAACTTTTTTTAATGGGCCGAATATCCTCCTCACTTTACACATTTTCATCTTGGTTTTCAAATGTAGTTTTATTTTGTAATTCTGCTAAAACCTTTTTATATGGAGCCAAGCAATTTTGTAATTCTCTTTTAAACTTTGCACTGCGCACCGTTAAAGGATCATTTTGAGTGAAATGAAGCTCTAATTTTTTACCCAAATATAGTCCTTTTTTCATATCATATTAACTGAAGTTTGCCACGGATTCGTTATTCGTGTTTTCTTCTACCAATGCATTTGAAGTAGATGCATCAATTAATTCCATCAATTCCTCCTCATCTAAACTTTCTTCCCGAAGTAGTTCTTCTACATCTCTATGGCTTATATCTGCAAATCCTTCGCCGCTTAAACCAGAAGCAATGTTTACTATTTGTGTAACTGGGGCTGAAATATCATTTCCTGCTTGAACCATTTGGGGTAAAAGAGGTTTCTAACATGCATTAAGTGTTGATGGTTTAATTTCCGCACAAGCTAATGACACAGTTCGAATACAATCTAAAATAGAAAATTCTTTCCACACTTGAATAAGAATTTTATCTTCAACATTTTCTAATCTGTTGAAAATGATTTGGAAAAATTGGCGTATATAGTACATTTTGAAGGTTTGGATGACTCCTTGGTCGAACGTTTGTATCAATGAAGTGCAGTTATGAGGAAGAAAAAGTTTTCATATTTGGATGATCCAGTTCCTTGCTATGCTTTATCGTTTGTTCATTTATAGAGGAAATACCTGATAACTGAAATTGATAAACGTGATGCGCATTCACTATAAAAAGGGAATTTCTCATTAATTTCAACCGCTAAAATTTAATACATAGAAAAAGTAATGTTATAGATAACTTTTTAAGCCAATTAAGTTGTTGGAATGTTGTACGAAAAACGCGTTATAAGAGTACCGCGTTATAGGAGGGATGTCGCGATTTTCGCTCCGCGTTATATAGAAACCGTGTTTTAAAAGTATCGCATTATAGGAGGGTTGACTGTATATATATATATATATATATATATATATATATATATATATATATATATATATATATATATATATATATATGACACATTTACAAGGCAAATCGATTAACTCTAGTTTTTGTTTTTTTTTTAATTTTAGTGTCAAAATAATTAATTGACTTTTGACTTCTTATGTTTAAAACAAATTTTCCTAATAATATGGTTTAACACTTCTGGATAAAAAAACTTCTTTGACTATAGAAAAATAAATAATTTATTTTAGAAGCCAAAGTGGTTAACTCGATACTTTAAAGTAAATCGTTGCAAAAATGCAATTCAAACTCATATAAGATTTCAATTAAGTTATCATTGCAATACACGAGATGATAACAGATAACTGTTTAATGTATTCTTGTCATAAAAAAAGTAAAATAACTAATCAGTTACAGTTCAAGTGCCATAGAAGAAAGTACTTGTGAGTTATGTATTAAAAAGTTATTTTAAGTTTAGTGTCAGTTTACAATTTCGGTTGTCACGATTATAAAAAAAAATTTAAGCTACATATTCGTTTGTCCAGAAACTGAAGGATCCCGCTGATCTCCGGAAATTTCGTCATGTTTAATAAGGTATATAAAGACTTATGCTAAAAACTATGAAAAAATAATAACCTTCTCAGAGTCGTGTACCGGATAAAATAGAAATATTAAAACTGTCTTAGGTTTATTGAAACTAGTTCAAAGTAAAGAAATAAGAGCTAAATCAATTGATGGTCTTTTGTTTTTATATAATCAGCTCATTTCTATTTTAAATTCATAATTTTTGTTATAACGTTCGCAATTTTTGCTTTCTTTTTAACCCACTTGATTCTCTTTTTATCTCTACGTATTATTTATAACATGCTCTTTTCATGTTTTTTTGTGTTTACAGTTACTAAATTATTATGATATTCAAGATAAATATATCACAGACATAAATGATAAGACGCATTTATCAAAAATTTTATTTTTAAAAATAGAAAAATATAATATGATATTAAATAATAAGAGCATTTTTCTGAATTGACACAATCCTCTTTTAATTATCTTACTCACTCCATCTATTAATCTGTCCTAAATGTATAAAGTTTTCAAATTCTATTTGAACTCCTTTTAATTCAATTCTTCTCTGATTTAAAAATTTATTGAACATTATTTCTGTCGTATTGAAATTTATCATATAACTAATTTTTTGATTTGTTTTATACAATTTTCCTACTCTTTTTTCGACTTTATCTGGGCTTGAGAAAATAATAATGCCATCAGTAAATGTTGAGCATCTAAACTAAGCATCTAAACTAGGCATCACCATTAGTTTTATACCTTCATATTTTCACTTATTGTCTTAAATACTTCTTCTAACGAAAATTTAAATAGTTTTGGTGATATCACATTGGCCTGACTCGCTCTTTTCATCATTACAAACTTCTTTGTTTTTCGTCTGTATTTGTACGGAGAATGAAGCATTTTTTAAATATTTCCCAAGAGCCCAATACATATCTCTTCAATTCTTTGATTCTTTAATGTATTTAATATCGCTGATGTATCGATTGAGTTGAAGGTTTATTCATAATTTATAAATTCAAGAGAGTGTTTTTTGCTACGCGTTGGATTAACTTATAACTTCTCTTACTACTTGAAACACAATATATACAAATATATATATATATATATATATATATATATATATATATATATATATATATATATATATAATAACGTATTTACAATCATACATATAATGCTGAATTTAATATAATTTTTCGATACTTAATTTTTCTTATTTCCAATTTTTTTAATTTGTTCTGTATACAATCATGTGAGATATATATATATATATATATATATATATATATATATATATATATATATATATATATACAGTTCAAAAGTGATATGATTGATTTAGAATTTGTCATTTGTTAATAAGTTAATTTGCTTTTTCCATAATTTAAGTTCATGCCTAAAAACCTACATTAATGTATAGTACATAATTACTGACATTATTATTGCTTTCTGTATTTGTGTGTGTGTACATTTATTTATGTACATTTATACATACACACACACACATATATATATATTATGTGTGTGTGTGTATGTGTATAGGGTTTTCCAATAAGAATGTTAGAACTTTGACAGCTGGTGGCAGCCATGTTTGAATTTTGTTTTTACGATCATTTTAACATTCCAACTCAGTATAGTTTGGCAAATTATCGTAGGACGTTTAACACTTCAACAATGCTTAGAAATTGTAAAAACTTCAATACACTTAATGAAACAAAAGTTTAATGAATCTATTATTTCACGAAATGGAACCATCAACTGGCCACCAATATCATGTAATCTAACTCCATTGGATTATTTTTTGTGGGGTTATGTGAAATCATTATTTTATCTAATAAACCACAAACAATAGAAGCATTAAAAATAAACATTGAACGAATAATTAATGAAATTGGACCATAATTATGTGAAAGAGTGACTAAAAATTGGACTAAACAAATACACTATGTCAAACGAAGTCGTAGTGGTCTTATAAGTGAAATTGTGTTCCATCATTAACACCATAGGATATGTTAAAAAATAAATAACTAATTAATTAAATACTTTTTTTTATTTCCATGTAAACTTATGAAATGCTTATTGGAAACCCCTATATATATATATAAAACAGAAGGAAAGAAAGTAAACATGATTGTGTACATTCCATACTCCAATTCACAACAAATTTATTTCGTATGCTAACTAAAAACATCAACAAGAGAAATGCGTACGTTTCTTTTATTAATGAACTAATTAATTAATAAAACATTCGTTACGAAAGTCATGAAATTACATCATAATCATTATCTATATAATATGAAAGTAACAAGGAAACAAATAATATAACTGTGTAGTAAATATTGAGGAGGTTGAGAGTTTTGACAACCACCACTGATGTTAAAAGATAATGACCGAAATGTGCCGGAAGTGTTTCGAATTACAATTCGTAATTATAAGTATCTTTAACATTTATATTAGCAGGATATGCACAATATTTCAATTGTGTGGTTATTTTTTAGGATTCTTATTGTAAAACTAGCGTCCTTGTTTATGTGCTAGATTGCGAAGGTTGTAATATTATTTATTCATGATTTCATATATTTGAAAACACATAAAGAGATGTAATATTACTAACATACATACACACACATATGTTTATATATATATATATATAATTAATATATTGCCTTAAAATTTTATTTATACTCTTCTGTAATTGAACGTTTTTAGAAGTGTATACTTAATTCTATACATATACACTTATATATATGAATAGATCAAGACTGAATATTAATGAACAAATTTGTGGAATTTTCAAAATGTTTAAAGATATATACTTAAAATTAATTACTATTCAAACAAGTTTAATTTGGCCATCAAAATAAATTAACATAGCGAATCGTTAAACAAATGATCAAGAAAACGCGTTAATACTTTAATGTGGTCTTAATTAAAAATATAAACATTTACGAATGTCGATGGATATAAATGAACACTAAACTTCTAACTAGTCAGTTTGTTATTTATTTACATAACCTTTTAATGATCCAATTAAAATATAACGAATATTTAATCAAACAAATAAATGTATGGAATTATTGAATCTTACGGAAATTTTTGAGCAAAAAGATATTTCAATAAATATTTACTATATGAATTTATAATATATATATATATATATATTTATATATATATATATATATATATAAAATTACATATCATTTTTTCATGTGTTTCTAGAAATTTAGGGTCATCAGAATGTGACACTCCGATTTGTATTTTATTAAAAAGAAACAAAATCTATATACATGTTTTACTATACACCCACCCTATACACATGCTTCTTTTTAATAAAACACAAATCTAGGCGTCACATTTTGATGATCATCTATCCAACAGAACAAAAATGATAATTATAAAATGAAAAAAATGTTAATTACTACTATTTGTTTTAGAACAGTGCCAAATTCATTTTTATACAAATCAATTATCACCCCACAAGAGAAGATATTGTAAAAGTGTTTAACAGTTATTTATTATTCACTTTGACAAGCTGACTCACATTTCGATGGCAATGCTATCATCGTCAGAGATATACATTATCAAGTAGATTTTAGGATGTCTAAGATTTTATACCCTAGATTTTTATATATAAAATAGTGTTCCAATGATGATGAAAATATACATTAATCAGATTACAAACAAATAAAGTAAACAATAAATAGTTATAAAACATTCCTATAGTACACTTAGGTATTACACTCGAATAATTTATTTCTTATAAATTGAGCATCAAATTTTTAATATTTAGTTTTATTATAAAGATGGTATTGTCGATCCAACACCACAAGATATTAAAAAAATTAAACAATTTTTTATTGATCACTATTTATTTTGTAAACTGAAACATGTTAACAAATATTAAAGTTTGTGACATATTTATTAGTTACATGTTATGATAAAAATTATATAATACAACAAGAAAATAAACTTAATAAAAATTCATATTAATATAAGTGAATTACTCACCCAAGTAACACAAAATTTTGTTAGTGTTCAATATTCAGTATGGAAATGTTCACTTTATTTGCTGATGTACATTTCGATGGTAATGTCATTAGCGTCAGAACACTGCATTATACAATTTAGATTAATTTTCGGATAAAATTAACTTATATATTTTTTTATCTTTATTCAATGAATCCAAATTTGTACGTGTGCTATGAACATCTTATATAATTCCATACATGGTTTTTATTAAAATAATGTCAACCAGTAATATAAAGTAGCAAATATCAAATAAATATAAAATATGAGATACTAAATTTTAAGCCCATTGTACATATTTTTTCCTGGGTCATCACTGTATCACATATTATTAAAAGAGAATATAGTATTAGAAAATAAGAACAGAATATATGTGTACCATTGTTCCGTTCTAAATTTCTTTTCCAATAGTTACTTTATTCAGGCTATGAATTAATGTAAATGACATTATTTAACACAAAACCTACCGACAATTTTGTATACCTATTCCTACCGCGTGCGGTCAAATTGACCGGTAATTAAAAAGTTATCGATTTTCTTATTCAATGCAATAATTGTAATTTGTTCCTAATGTACATTAAAGAATTTTCATCAAGTAAATTTATTTTTATATAATTTCAAAATTCTTTATAAAAAACAAATAGAACTAAATTTTTATACAATACTTCACAGATTTTTGTTGTTTTATTATAACCTTTACAAAATTTTATTTGATTTTTATACGGAAATACGGTGTTGGTAATTTTTTTCTTGAGATTTTTTTGTATGCATCGCCGAGTTCTGAAGCTAATGGAACAAAAATTCCTGCCTCGAAATGTTTTCACCCGTTGTTTCTTTATACAAAATCCAGGCATATAGGTCCATGTTGAAAAATACCTAAGTGGCCACCTACAACTTTTCGACTTCACGCTGTATTTCCTTGCCAAATCTACACCAAATGCGTCTAGTTTTGTTGCATTTAGCTTAGTCCCCAACACCCTAAATGCTTCTTCTTCTGTACATTTTATAATATGATGCATTATACGCTGATCAACGATAAGAGTAAATGCCGTCTTCATTTGTCCTTTCATTATATGTCGTTTAATATCCTGTTGGCCCTGATATCCCTAAAAATATTATGCACTGGTAACCTACCATTTGGGACTTCCGTTTAAGACTGTTCCATCAGCATTGTTTCATGCGTTGATCCTCTAAATCTGTCTCACTTTCGGATTCAATAAAACACGCTTATTTATAATATTCTCTTCACTATCGCTTTCTGATTCCAATTCACTTGTTGTAAATAGCTCTTTCTCTGTTTCCATGTTTTTTCAATTCGAGAAGTTTCTTGTTCATCATATTATGAAAACTCTTCTTCTATTTCCGTTATATTTCTTAAAATTTTCAAATGCTTTGAATAAATAGATTATTACACTATGTGAGGAATAAAAAAATTTACATCCAAGTATTGATACTTTATCTTATCTCCTTTGAATAAACAATTGTAAAAAAATTGCATAAGAAACTCTTTAGAAGTGCACTATTGAGACTGTAATCAATGCTATTGTTGTCTACTCTTTTCAATTGGACACTGAGATAACCGTAAAACATTTTAATGTTCTTGGAAAATATAACTAGGTATGAAGAAAATATTATATGCATATTCTAAGAATTTTGATAACGGTAT
The DNA here is from genome assembly GCA_029203775.1 of Neoneuromus ignobilis. Taxonomy (NCBI): domain Eukaryota; kingdom Metazoa; phylum Arthropoda; class Insecta; order Megaloptera; family Corydalidae; genus Neoneuromus; species Neoneuromus ignobilis. The sequence continues at coordinate 39,640,200 of CP092091.1, forward strand.
TATAACGTTTAAAAATGTGTAAGTTTTACAAAAGTTTGAAAACGGTCAATACAATATTACACTAAGTATATACAGGATCAATCAAATGTGACGCCAAGATGTCAGCATTGTATAATGTTTACACACCATGTCTTTTCAAATGACATAATAAGCCTTTTTATTTTAGTAGAAGGTTACAATTTTAACCATGGATAGGTATACATTGCAACAACGCATTTACATTATACAAACTTATGAAAATAGGCGTTCTTTGAAAAATACCCATTGCAAATTCGTGATTATTTGATGTAAATAATCGGCCATATCAATCTTTAATTCAAAAATTAGCGAAAAAATTCGAAGAAACTGGTTATGTTATTGATAAACCAAAAAGTGGAAGATTAAAAACTATACAGATAAATGAAAATATTGCTGCTATAAATGAAAGTGTTGACGATGAACCGACAACATCAATTTCACGTCGTTTGCAAGAATTAGACATATCCTATGGCTCTTTAAAGAGGATTTTGCATAAAGATTTGTATTTAAATGCGTAAAAAATTAATTAGCTCAGGAATTGAAAGAAAGAGATCATTTATAACGTCGTAATTTCGTTAATTGGATTATTGAACAACGAATAACAGATCCATTGTTTTCAAGGAAAATTTTGTTTATTGATGAAGCTCATTTTACAATTGATGGATTCGTTAATAAGAAAAATTGTCTTATTTGGGGTAAAGACAATCCTCGTGTTATTCATGAAAAATCTCTACACCCACAAAAGTCACTGTTTGGTGTGCATTTTAGGAAAATGGAATCATTAGACTATTTTTCTTCGAAGATTATGCTGGAAATGTTAAGCGATACCAATAATGTCGAGCGACTTTTTACGGCCTAATTTGATATTGATGTGTCCAATGTCTATTTATAGCAAAATAGTGCGCATGTCACACAACTCGAGGAAACATTAAGTTTTTGAGATTGAAATTTCGTCAATGTGTAATTTTAAGAAATTCAAATTTTAATTGGCCTCCAAGATCATGCGAACACAATTACATTTTTTTGTGGAGTTTTTTGAAAAGTCAAGTTTATGCTAACAACCCACAAACAATTTATGATCTAAAGAACAACATTTGAATTGTAATTCATGAAATAAATCCAGCAACATGTCGAAAAGTCATTGAAAATTTCGATATTCGAATTGATGCCTGCAGACGTAGTCGTGGTGGACATTTGAACGACATTCTGTCCCATGTATAATTGTAATGAATCGTACTTCAATAAAAAAAAAAAACATCTTGAAAAAATTCTAAATAGCTTATATTTTATTAAAAAGAAACATGTAGGTGCTTTTTTGGATAACCTTATACTCTAGATACAAATATTTCAATGTATTTACTTTTTCATGAAAAATTACAAAACCTACAAATAAATTTAAATTTCTATAATAATACTTATTTGAACTTATATTTGTTCATTAAAAAACATATAATTTCACGTTGTGCGTCAAACTTTAAGTATATGAAAAATTTTAATCTTTTTTTAAAGTAATATTTTAAATTTGTTAGATTTTTTTAAAAAAAGATACCAAGGAATTAGAGTACTATATAGTGCTCTAAATTGTGGAAGTTTAGAAAATAATTACAAAATAAAAACATATTCACGATAATATAACAACTAATCAATTTCTTATATGGTGGTCCAAATGAGACTGAAGGGTTTAGACACATTTGCTAACTATCATTTATTATTATTCACTATCCTTCAGTTTCATTTACGCCAAAACATACAAATGGGATTTTAAGAACGTCAAAAGAATGTATAAGGACTTTATATTGCTTGTGTAATAATAAATATGAATATGATTTAGCTATATATAGTACATATATTTGTATAAACATAAACATGTATATATATATATATATATATATATATATATATATATATATATATATATATATATATATATATGATAATATAAATATATGAAATATGAATATACAACACCCACAAGACATAAATTATGCCCTTTCTTATTAACCGCGCTCATCGTCTTAAGAAATTTTATAAATTACCATTTATTGACTTATTAGAATTATACAATCATTCCTATGATTTATAATACATTATAAATACATATGTATATGTAAATGGCATGGAAATATTAAAATGAATAATATTATTAAAGTTGCGTCACTGCCATTGAATTTCCTCAAAGGTTAAATTATATTGGATTCCTCATCATAAAACCTTGACCACTTTATAGCCTTTCAATTAAAATAAAGAATTTTCAAAACATGTTTTCAAATTGATTACATGGAACATCTAAACATATAATACAAAAATTATATATTTAAAAACATGTTTTAATATTCAATCGGCGTTAGTCGGTGTGTGTTTCTGTTTGATTATTTATGCATATTCTTTTTTTGGTTTCAGTACCTAATTTGAATAAAAATAGTGATTATACAAACGGATATAAATAAAAAGCTGTCACCCCAATTTACAAACACATAAACACATTTAATTTTAATTATGTGTCTACCTAATTTATATATATATATATACAGACTGTACAATTCGCTCATTAAAAGCATTTAGTATTCAATTACATACAACTAAAATAATTGGCAATTAATAAGAATAGAGTAAAGGTTACTAAAAATTACATTTTTTTAATTATTTGTATGCTTGGGTTTAATGTATACAAATTAGTGATAGGTATTGTTAAATTTATAAATGACATATATACGAGGGTCGTTTCATAAGTATGGTAAATTAATTTATTGTTTAATTTAATTACATTTTTCATTTTATTTGTTCATATTTTTTTACCATACTTATCAAACGACCGTAATGTGTGTATACATACGTACGTACGTACGTACGTACGTACATACGCACACGTACACGTACGTACGTACGCACACACGCACATATATATATATATATATATATATATATATATATATATATATATATAAAAACTAATTAATAAAAAGTATTTGATTAATTAGTTTTTTTTTTATTTTTAAGTATATTCTATAGCAGGGGTTCACAACCCCGTGCCCGCGGGCGCCATGGCGCCCGCGGACCGATTTATGTACGCCCGCCACTATTCGACAGATTTTTTTTCACAAATACTAATTAAAAATATAAATTGAAGATGTATATAAATTGAAAATTTATATTAATTGAAGAAATAAAAACATTTATAAATGATAAAAATGAAAATTATGATGAACTAACTGAGTCTTGCTGGCTGGTGGATTTGGGTTTTCTTGCAGACACCATGGAAAAATTGAATTCTTTCAATATGGAGTTGCAGGGAAAAGACAAAAATATAGCTGAAATGATAAGCTCTGTAAATTCATTTAAAGCGAAATTGGCTTTGTTGATATCACATCTGCAAATCAAGTCTCTCGTGCATTTCCCACATATGAAGAAAATGTTAGGTAACAATGAATTAAACGTGTCATTATTTATTGAGACCCTTCAAGTGCTTCAAAAACAGTTTGAAGAAAGATTTCTGCAGTTTACAAATATCGAGCCAATTGTCTCTTTCTGTATCAATCCTTTTACTTGCCAAATAAATGTAATGGAACTAGCCGCATGTATTGCAGATCTTGTTCAGGGGAAAGCAGAAGAAATAGAGTTAGAAATTTTGGACCTTAAGAATGATATTTTGCTAAAATCCTTAATATCAGAGGACTTATGGAACATAGTCGACAAAGAAAAGTTCCCATTTTTGAAAAAAGCGGCATATAAAATCAAATCGTTTTTCGGGTCAACGTATTTATGCGAATCATTGTTTTCATACATGAATTTAATAAAATCACGATATAGATCTCGACTCACCGATGAGCATCTTTATAATTGTTTGCTAACAGGATTATCGTCATACTCTCCTAATTACGAGGCACTGGCCAATGAAATGCAATGCCAAAGATCACACTGACAGATTGATATTTTTTTTAATGTTTTTTTTAAATAATTTCTTTGTATGTGTGTTTTTTGTTTACTTTGTATTACGTTTTGTATGTACGTTTCTTTGTGTGTATGTAATTTGCACAATAATTTTATTATTTTGAAATTATTTTTGTTTATTATTTTTTATCCTTGGTCAATTATAAATATCCTTAAAAATTAGCAGGTGCCCGCCGCCCTACCGATATTTTAGAATGCGCTCTATGGTATAAAAAGGTTGGGAACCCCTGTTCTATAGCATTAATGGTGGAACACAATTTTACTCATATGACCACTACAATTTTGTTTGACACAGTGCATTCGTTTAGTTCATTTTTAGTCACTTTTTCACATAATTGTGGCCCAATTGCATGATTTGGAGGTTCAATGTTTATTTTTAATGCTTCTGTTTGTGGTTTATTGGCATAAACCAATGATTTCACATAACCCCACAGATAATAATCCAATGGAATTAGATTACATGATTTCGATGGCCAATTGGTGTCTCCATTTCGTGAAATAATAGACTCATTAGACTTTTGTTTTAATAAGTCTATTGTTTTGGTAGATGTTTGGCATATAGCACCGTCCTGTTGAAACTATATAACATGCAAACCATTTTCAATAATTAAAAAAAAATATTAATCGAGTTTCAGTAACGCACTCTATTTACTATAACGTGATCTACACAGCTTCATTTTGAAATTTTCACTAACAAAAAATATTGACCTCATTTCTTACATTTCTTAATCTTACAGGCACTGCTGTATCATGTAAAATAAAATTGTTTTACGATTTTTCAACAATTTGATAAATAGCACGATCATTTGGACGATTGTGTTGTTTCACGAAGTGCACGATAAATTTTACAAACTAAACATTGATTTTTATAATAAGTTTTTACAATTTCTAAACATTGTTGAAGTGTTAAACGTTCCATGATAATTCGCCAAATTATACTGAGTTTAAATGTCAAAATGAGATTAAAAATATTCAAACATGGCTGCCACCAGCTGTCAAAGTTCAGACATTTTTATTGGAAAACCCTATATAAGTAAAAGAAATGAAAGAAAATCTGTATTACACGTCAGAAACTGTTTTAAGTATACAATAAACTAACAGATAAACTATTTTATAATTGTATAATATTTTTAATATAAATATATAATTGTATTTATGTATGTGTAGCTGTTTTGTTGCAGATATTAAAATATTAAACTTAACGATAACTGCACAATACTATGCGAAAGTGGTTGAATTTACACAGAATGCATGGAACGATACAGCGACAATAATTTAAATTGAAAATAGTCAAATTTTAGAATTAATTTAATACAATAAAATTCATAATTTAAAAATATATCATATCTAATATATTACGTGTGTTTCTAAGTCATTGAGTTTCATGGATACTTTAAAATAAAATACAAAGAGAGAGTTTATTATTTAATTTTAAATAATTATATTTATATATATATATATATATATATATATATAAAATAGACATGCGTGCGTTGTTGTTGGGTGGATGTATTTACATATGTTGAAAAGTCGACTACATACAAAATATTTAACACACATATATATGTACGTGTTTGGAAATTTTATATAAACATTGAAAGTACTGTTAAGTGAAATCGAGTAAGTACATTTGCATTGAAAGTATTTTGTGTTTCAAAAGCTTTACCACTCGAGCTGTCAAATTGAATTTGCATAGGCATTATTTGAATTGTACCTTACTTATTATATCGTAACAGTTCGTTAAACACTTCGCATAGAATTACTTTTGTTATATCTTATTGATTTTAAATTCAAGGAGATTCTAATAATATTTCGAATGAAACGTACAATGAAATGAGTTAACATTAAAGATTTAAGACTTTCATTAATTTAGAACAACCCTTCATGTATATACACAGTATGTCGAAAAAAGAATGAACTTTTATTTTTTTTTAGAAACTTGTACCTTCATAAAAATCCAAAGAGTGATATTTATGCATTCATAATTCCTCTATTGAATATCGAAATTTAGTAAAAATATCACAAGTGGTTTCTAAAATAAATTGATTGAAGTGGTAGTATTGTAGTATTTATTATGTTGTCACGAAAATACAATGAAACAACACGTTAATTACTAAGTTTTGTTTTCAATTTGGTAGAATATTCACAGATACACTTGAACTGATGCATTGAGTTTATAGTGATGATTGCCTGTCGTACACAAGATATAAGCGTTTTGAAGATGGCAGAGAAAATATCGATAATGACTCAAGATCAGGAAGTCTTAAAACTGCGACAGACGATGAACTCACTGAAAAGTACGCAAAATTATTGATGTTCTCGAATGTGACATATACATTAAGTCTGGAAAGTAACAGAACTTTTGAAATAAAACACATAAAAAGTTATTAATTCATCAATATTTATTTTGTCGCCTTCAAAGTACTCCTCAATGGAAGCAATACATATATGCCAACGCTTCTCCAGTCCTCGAACGCCCCCTAGGCTATGTGGTATAGCCTTCGCTATACCAAAAAATCCAGAGTAAATTAAAACTAGCTTGTAACTCCAGATTGGAAAATAAGGCGAAGGGCTTATGCTTCGTCCTTTCATGAAAAATCATTCTTTCAAAAATCCCCAAAATAATCCACAAATGTTTGAACAAAAAGATATGAGAAATAACAAATCATTATAAAAAAATCGCTTATATTTTTATAATAACGTTGTATTTCGAGAATAAACGAAGCAAATTCTGTAATACTGTGTTCCATTTTATACAAAATACAATGTTAAAAGAAATCTTTTAAAAATAAAACAAACAATCACATTCTAAATATACCTGATCTTTCTGCTTTTGATTTCGTTAAAATATTTTTTACTTTGTAATACACAATTTGTAAATTGACATTCTCAACGTAAAATCGTATTTTTAGGTTACTTTCAATAACAATAATCGCTTTATTCTTTTCATTTTGTTTTATAAATATCTTATTTAACATATAAATACTTTCTACCAATACTGTTTAGTTCTTTTCTGAAGTTTTGGTGAATGGACAAGTATTTGAAAAATGTTCAAGAGAATGAATAAACTACAGTAATATATTTTTATTTTCAATACTTTATGTACTTTCTGATGTCTATAGACGTACTAGTACCTGAGAAACTACTGTATAAGACATAATAGTGAAGTAAAGAGAAAATTGCTTTTTATAGTGTTCAAGTAATGTTGAGTAAAAAAAAGACTATTTTCATAATTATACTTTTTTGAAAAAAAAAATAAAAATATATTAAACATCTCTCTAATATCAATAAATATTAAAAATCATTGTTAGATACCAACATGGTTTTGAAAAAAAAAACTATTAAACAAACTGACCATCATTCCAAACCATAGAATATTGAAAAAGCATTTAATAATTATTGAACTCTTTTTCAATCTATTATTCATTTTGTTTTTTCATAAATTGATACGCATTTCGATGGCAATTTTATTATCATTAGAGATTTGCGTTATTTTTATTGCTGTTCGATACAGAAACACGCATGCTAAAAGAGTTAAAACTCAATTAAATAGTATTCTTTAAAGAGATAAAATATCTCAAAAAAAAGAATAATTTATAACATAATTGTTAAGAGCATAGCTATGTACAGTTTGGAAGTATGGCCAATGAAATTTTGAACCTAAAATATATTACTCGTAATAAAAATGGACTTATAGAGACGAGTTGTGAAAAAGTCGAGAAGAAAAAAGATCAGGAACGAATGTATTAAAGACATAATGGAAGTCACATGTACAGTCGTTGATGACATTAAAATAAAACAACTGTTATGGTATGGTTATGTATGATAAAATGAATGACTAAGAAGTATTTATCGAAATAAGTTTTAAAATAAATATCACAAAAGATGAAAAAGAGAGGAAGGTAAAAGAATACACAAGGAGGTAAGAAACTAGGGCTTGAAGGATGACTTATAGAAAGATTGCGATCGAATAGCGCGTCATTTAATGCATTTTATTTTCATGCAAAATGATGAGGTTCATTGCTAATTCCGAATGTATTTTTTCCATTTTGGCTGGGAATACACATGACATATAGTGGCATGCATAATTGTTACTTAGTGCGCATGCGCGATTATGGCAAACTTGTGTACGTACACATTTTTGCACGTTAAACGCCAAGCCTATTTTGCCTTTGCTTTCCGTTTAGACCACTATGTCAGTCACCGGCTGTAATGCTAACGGCCGGTGACTGACGTTGGCCTGAATGGAAAGTTCGGTGTCAGTCACTGGTGACTGACATGGCGTTTAACGTGTTAAGTGACACTGCCTGCGGCTTACTACGCATGCTCCCCACGGAAGCATCTAACACAACCTAACCTACTTAGATGTTTTATTGTACTATTGACAGCTGAAATGGAGTTATCCTGTATACGGAAAATAAAGAGTAAGAAGTAATATAATATTATTCATTAAATAATATTATATTACTTCTTACAATGCATTTGATAAAAAAACTTATTTTAATTAAAAATGCGAAACGATGAAAGAGGAGAATCTGGATGCAAATTTGAAGCGCCTGCGCATTTCTTCCTCTCCACTAATCGTTTACAAACAGGCATTGAAAAATAGACCGTCGGCCGATTCAATGGAATGGAGTTTTATTGGCATGTCGTTGATGTATACACATGTCACTATATGGCCTTAAGCCATGTAGTAACACGTTTTCGAGCCACTATATGTCATATGTATATCCGGAGTAAAAATCACTAACGTCGACCTGACCAAACTGTACAGACTGTAATAAGTGTCCAAATTTGAGGTTAGGAAGTAATATATCAATCAAATACAGTTTTTGAAAGAAAAATTCATGTTTATTGGTATCAATGTAAAGTAGAAACATGAGAATTATGAATGGAACACAATGTCAGCCAAATGATTTCCTCTACCATGTCTGAAGACGTCCATTCTTTTATCGAAATTTTGAAGCACGCTTTGTAATAAATAAGGCTGAAATTCAGCTATAGCTGCATGAATTTCATCTTTTAGTTCTTGAATCGTTGCTGGTTTAAAAAAAAAGTCAAATGGTGGTTAATCACAAGATCTAGGCAACCAATTAACATCATCATTGCGAAAAATTAATCGTCTATTGAATTTGGTTGAGTAAATTGATTGACGCACAAGTTGTATGGTTTATGGTACTATCTTGTTGAAACCACATTTCACTGATATGAATATTTTCAAGTTCCAGTCAGAAAATCCAGTTATCATGCTTTGGTAACGCACTGAATTAATTATAACACGAACACCTTACTCATTTTCAAAAAAGTATGGAAAATAGGTAGACAAGGGTCCTTATGAAATGGAGATCAATTGATAAAAGGAAATCAAAAAGAGATCCTATCAAAGATGGAAAGACGATATTATGAAGCAGTGTAAGAGTTTTCTTTTCAAGATAAACAGTAAAAGCGAGGGCTGGAAAAGATTGGCGATGGACATGAGAAGGTGGAATTGTTTCGAGAAAACTTTTAAGAAGAACAAAGAGCATTCGATGATATTTTTGCTCAGTAATGGACCGATATAAATTGTATACATTTTTCTGCAATATAAAAGTTTAATACACTTTAAATAATTAATAAGTAAATTACGCTTTCTTAAACAAGATTACAACAATCAATTATTTATATATAAAACACTATTTCATGAAATCAATTAAGATGATAGGAGGAATGTTTTTAAGTATAAAAATAATTAATGAACTCCATTAAATCAATTACAAATCGCACTTTCAAGTCGTTCTTTAAACGATCGTTTTCATAACATTTTATTTGTAAATACGAATGAAATTAAATTCAAACCTTTCTAGAGAACATTTATTTTCTTACGTATTGACCATTAACTGATTGTCAATTATGTAATTATATTATATTAATATATTCAATTAACTCTTCTTTGCTTAATAAACTTATGTGCTCTAATTGTTTCGCATAGTTTTCTATTTCAGTTAAAAATTATAACGCAATTATTTTTTTAGCATCAGATATACGAAACGAATAATGATTAGCAAAACAGAATTTTCTATCGAATTTTCATCAGAATGATGCAGAATAAATCCTCTAAAAGAATTATTTTTATTATTGTTTTCTATAAATAAAAGGATATAAAGAAGAGTTTACGGTACTATTGTTAATACTCTGATCATAACTGACATTTTCAAAATGTAAATTGTAATATTAATGTTTTGATTGTAATTATGTTTAAATGTTTGAAATATTTTCTGTTAAAGATGTTTTAAGTTTCATTTGATGGAAGAAAAAATTAATGAATGACAATGTGTGGTTTGTATATAAAATTATATTTGAAATTGTTGTCACTTTGCGTAAATACAGAAAATTATTGTGAGTTCAAGATAAGTGTACAAATTGTATGATTTTTTATGATATACCATCTGTCTGGAAACTAACAGAACTTTTGAAATAACACATAAAAAGTTACTTATTCATCAATATTTATTTTATCACTTTAAAAGTACACTCCATTGTAAGCAATACACATATGCCAACGATTCTTTTAGTCCTCGAACACCCCCGCGAACGCACTTTGTGGTATAGCCTTCATTTAAGCAGCAAATTTTCTTTTATGGCTTTAATCGACTCAAAACGATGCTCTGGAAGTGGCAACTTGTATTTTGAGAATAAGAAAAAGTCACACAGAGCCACATTAGGCGAATACTACCTATTATATATTTTAATAAGAAACTGAAGCAAAATAAAAAAGGATTACATGTTTTAGATGTAAAAATGCTTTTCTGAGCCACTAAAGATATTTTCGATAGAATATGTCAACAGGCGGGAGAAATTTTTTCGCTTTCTGGTATGTAAAATTGAACCATCGTTATCAGAATCAACCACCTAGAGGGTAAAAATGAGCAATAACAAACTATTTTTTCAACTAATTTTCGTATCACTTTATCTTATACTTTATTTTGATTATAACTGAGGAAATCGGTAAAAGATCAAACTAAAACTATTTTTGTATCTTTTAAGGATCATCTTTTTACAACGAACTAGAAGTGACTAATGGTTTGAGGTCTTTTACGAATTTTATTTATATATACTTAACCCTTATCGGTCGTATGTCACCTCTGACGTGACATTACAATTTTGCACTATCAGTCGTATGTCACGTGGGAGGTGACAAGACTGAACAAGTAACAACGTCCTTATTTCTGAATGTACACACTGTATGTTTTTACAGTTTAATTCTTACTCGATACCAGACTATATACGTTCTGTCATATTTCAGCAATTATTATACTTATATTATAATATTTTATTCCTCCAAAATTTAATGAAGAAAACTATAGCAATATGGAAAGTAACAGTGATAGTTGTAGTGAAATATGTGAAAATTTTCAATATTCGTCAAGTGATTTTAATTCTTGTGATGAAGGAGACAGTGATATATTTCAAGTGTTATATTTCAGCCAAGGAAAAAAATTGATCCCTATTCAATATTCAAATGAAAAGGAAAGCGAAGTGGAAAGAGAAATTGTTCCTGATTGTGATAAAAATTGGATTGAAATCGACAGTGATGATGAAGAAAATTTAACTTCAAATATTGCTTTTACAAATATAGGACGTCAAATCTTCGGAAATGTCCAGGAGCTTATAAATTCCTATAAAAAACTGTGTACGGACGAATTTATAACAGAAATTTTAACGCAAACTAAATTATATGCCAATGAGGAAATTAAAAAAAAAACTTAACCAGGTCAATTTGGCACAATTGGAACGGTATTTCATATGATGAAATAAGTGCTTTTTTTCGGGGTTGTTTTGTGAAAGACGACTATATACTTCTGCGAAACTTGTAACAGAAAACAATTCCTTCATGTAGGAAAATGTTTCAAAAAATACCACACATTAAAAAATATAAATAACATTTAAGCTTGAAGATTACACGTTCAATAAAATGTAAACATTTAAAATGTACATATAAATATTTTCATGCACAAAATATCTTTTTATATCAAGTAACTTAGTTACTCTTCTCTTACAATAAGCACTCAAATATATCTCCGATCTAGCGGAAAGTTAAGTACAAAATGCTAACGTCCAATAAGGGTTAAATTGTTATAGGGGAATTCCCTATATACAGAGTGAAATATCCATTCAGTTTGTAAGAAGACAGATTTCACAAAACAATTAGAGGAATTCCCGATATAACAAGTAAAGTATCCATCCAGTTTGTAAGAAAAAAAGAGATGCTACAAGATTTTGCTTGACAACACTTTAAAAATGTTTTAATAAAACTGAACATGGTCATCGAACATTGCAGTTTTAATAATAATATAGATAAAATATATAACCAAATAAGATTTTTTTACCTTTTTACTAAAATTATATATTTTTAGAGCAAATGGCCATTTTTCTTTTCATATGACGAGTATACTCGACGATCTCATCAAATTTGTGTTTTAAAATGACGTGTATACACGTCAAACGCAATTAACTGGATAATAAACGAATACAACTTGTCAGTAGAATAGTTTGATTTAATAAATCATTTTCAATAAGAAAGCCTCTCTTTTCATAACAAAAGTCATTATCAGTTTTACACTCACTTAATATATTTATTATAACATTATTTGAATGTGAAAGTAGTTTGTTATGTGTATGTCAATATCATTAAGAAAAGAAAATATATAAAATATAAAAAATAAATAGAAAATAACATTCGTACAAACGTTACGATACATGAATATTTTTTGTATAAATAACAACATTAAATGTCACAACAAAAGTGCAGTTCAATGATTTTTTAAAAAATTAAAATAGGTATTTCAATGGCTTATATATATGTATATTTGTGTATATTAGTTTATTGGAAAAATTAGTACTTTTCAACTAGATGTCAAAAACATACATATCTATAATTAAATTGGATATTGATAAAATTATGACATTTCATTATGCAAATTATATACATTTATACACTTGTACGCAGAAAGATGAATATTCATTATGCACCCGCGGCCATTCAAATACTTGACAATATCTAAAATGATTACAAATCAAGGCAAACATGAAATTATGTGTACGATTTTTATGTATATTGCGTTTTTAGTATTCAAATTTAGTGCATGCATATAAATAATCACATATATACACAAAATATATATGTGTGTATATATATATATATATATATATATATATATATATATATATATATATAATTATATACATATGTATGTATTGATTAATATACGTAAATAAATTCAATTCATTTTACGTACTAAAACTGAAACTTGTATTTTATAAATACACATTTATAAGTTATATTATCAAAACTTACCACACCTAATATTACGAAAATATTGTAGACAGACTCACCTGTAACAAGAAAAAAAACGAAATTAAAAATAAGAATTGAGTAATCGCATTTTATAATTTGAAATTTCTAATGAACGGTTCCAAAAAGGTCAGAGTGCATTTTCAAAATGCAAAAATGTGAATATTGTTTTAAGAGTTTAAAACTATCTTAAATATTAAAAGAAAAATAGTGGATTTTTTATATATTTTTATTTTAAAATATTCTATAACCATTATTTCGTCTAGAGTAATTAACCCTTCAAACTCGAATGTCACCCTTGAGGTGACAACACTAATCATTTGCTTTTATGGCATATTTTTCAGCCGTTTTTATTTATTAGTTTAGTAACTGTTATACAATTCGTACATTTTGTATAAAATATCGTGTAAAAGGAATGGTGTGAAACCAGAAACCCATCTACGTTTTATACGTAAATTAGTAGTTTCCTTAGTGGGAGATTTCAGACAAGGAACAAAAACACGGGGTAAACCGTCAACATCAGATTTGGAAAATCGACTTGGTGGAAAACGTCACATTTTACAACCAGATCCACAAGGGAAACATAATGATCATATGGTCTGTTCAAACAGAAAAATTAAGAGAGGAAGGAAAACAATAGTTTATTTTTGTGAAACGTGCGAAAGACATCCTTTCCTGCATATTAGGGATTGCTTTAAGAATTACCATACTTTTAAAAAAAATTAAGAAATATATTATATAATAAGAAGTAAAACAAAAATAATAAATTTTACTGTTATATATAATCTAACCTAACTTGCCTAAAAATAAATACAAGTAGATATGTAACAACATTAAAAAAAATCAAGTTCAAAGGGTTAACTTATTTCTAATTTGATATATTAACACAATTACCATCCGGAGACATAAAAATATGTTTTTTGTTGACTGCTCGTAAAATCCTAGAGACATATAAATAGAGTTTTGTGTACTGTGCATTAAATGCCTGCGACATATAAATATGCTGAAAATAGTATTTCTTATCGACTAGACTAATATTGCGTGCTTTGATAACAATCAAAGCAAAAGATAACAGTAAATTGCAATCTTCAACTCTACAATTTCCAAAGATTTCTTTAAATCGCTTTAAAATATTTCATCGCTTTAAAATATGCCAGCTACACGCATCAATTTTCGCGCAAACAGCCCGGACCGTAATGTGTTGACATTAATATCAACACTTTTTCATAAATGATCATTTAAATACCATAGTTTAAATTATACTGTGAAAGTAAGTTGATTTATAATTAAAATTTCAGGAACGAACATACATTTTAATAACATTTTCAGCAAAATTATTTCAAGACTACAAAATCAACTGGATTTTTTACAGTGAAAAGAATAAGTAGGATTTCGAAGTGAATTCAGCACAATGTGATCACATTCAAACAGTAAGGTGTATCTGTTTCACGTGGATTTGTTTTACGCGAATGAAAATCGCGTAAATTGATAATCTGTTTTGATTTTTGTAAAAAAAATATTAGAAATAACATTTTTCTTGTTTGACCACAAATTACTTATTAGGTTGTATAATATAAAATGTCAGATTTTTATTTTATTTTCCATATAATAATCCGACATTTCATATTACACGACTTAATATTATATTATTTTACATAGGTGTTTTTTTTAAGCATGATAGAATAGAACAATAGAAAAAATATTGGAAATAAAAGCTAGTAAAGTTGTAGAAACACATATTTATTTTACATAGCTTAACAAAAAAATAATGACGTTTTAGAAAACACAAGTAGATATATTTTATTCGGTGTCACTATCGCTACTGTAATTCAAAACAATCAACCTTTTATATATTTATATCGTGCTTTTATACGTTCAAGTAAGAATTTGCATCACTTTGATATATAATAAATTCCATAAAAAAATATATAAAATGAAATCATTCTGACCGCGTATAAAAAGTGCCGCGTAAATCAATACCGCGTAAATAGAGGTATAATTTGTCGCGTAAGTTGAGGGACGGGTGTATATAATTGATGTAGTAATTTTTTACATCTGGAAAATTTATTTAATTTACTTAATATTTAAACTTCAATCAATTCACATAACAATCCAAATAAGCAGAATAAATAATTTTATTACCGAAATAGTAAAATTATTCTTATAAAACGATCTAATAGTAAATATTAATATTTTGATCATGCGAACAAAAATAAACAGTAATAAAGAAGTTACTTCACTTTCAATAATAATCATTTTTAATTTATACAATTACTAAAAAAAAACGTCAATGAAACGTGTCTTTCTTAACAAATAATATGTTTTAGTTACTATTTTTTTTATTGATTCAGTTTAATTGATTTCATACTTCTGTATTCTTGCCAATAACTTATTGTAACCTTGATATCATTGACTTCACTTGAAACAATTTTTATAATCGACGAGTTACACATAAACGAGTAACTCTTATTTATATTATTGATAATATATATATCTGGTTAATTGAATTACGCTCTCTGCAAATTCTAGTTTTTTTTCTAATTGAATGAAATCAAGTTAATTTTAAATGCAAATATATACACATACATATATATATATATATATATATATATATATATATATATATATATATATATATATATATGTAAATGAAACTGTAAATTAATATAAATATACACACACACATACATATATATATATATATATATATATATATATATATATATATATATATATATAAAATAAGGTGTAAATGGAACTGTAAATTAATCAAGCAGCTAAACAGGTACAAGACAATAAAAGTTAAGAAACAACAGTTGACAACTTTCCGACATGAAAACAGATTTCTTTACTTTCACTATTTATGATATAGTTTTTTTTCTATGTTTTACATTAAAGAATAAACAAACATTACAATTCTCTTCCGATAGTGATTATTTTAATAAACTTATTTTCCATTATAACATAACAGTGTAATTTTATTTACTGTTTTCATAAGATGCTTCGATGAAAACAGATAGAAAGTTCTATTCAAATTGTATGTTTGTTGATGTCATGTATGGATGCGTTTAGCAATTGAATTTCGTGATGTTTTGATAAACAAATATATATTATTAAAATAACGTATATGTATTTTTTATAAATTATTGTTTCTATTTTCGAAATATATATATATATGTATATATATATATATATATATATATATATATATATATATATATATATATATACATATGTGTGTTTTAAAATTACATATTTTCTATTTAAAAAAAATAATATCAAATATTTTTTTACAAATATTATAACTACTATAGTAATTTAAATCCAAACTAAATCTATTTGTGATTATTGTAATAACTACCGTTTTTAGAAAAACATAACTTATTTGACAACGATTTTTCAAATGCTCTTGTAATCACTACTAGAAAGTGAAATTATGTTTTAACATTTGAAAATATATATAGTTACCTTTTGTCATTTAAACATATTTCCATGAGAAATTAAAACAAGTTTACTTTTCGAAATAAATGTTACATTTTTTTAAAAAAATGTTTAAAATAGGATGTCTCAATTAAGACCGAAAAATGTATATGTAAATGTATGTGTAAATCTCCAATATCATTTAGGGTCACTTGTATATCGGTGTTATTATGTTAAAATATTTTTGATAAATGAAATGTAAACATTAAAAATTAAAATGCATCTATTTTGTTATTATATTTAGAATATACGAAATATATTGATCAATCATTCCTCGAAGCTATAGCCATTATAGGGCCCTTAGCCTTTCTAACAATATTTGCCTCGAAAGGCTTTTCTTATAAAAGTTCTGTGATAGTTATTTTTATGAGATGAGTCTGACAACCTCATACCCATACTCAATGATCAATTGACTACATAAACTATTTTTAAAATAATATTACCAGTGATTTATTACAATACAAACAAATCATTTTTCTTAATAATACAAGATTTTATAAAAGTCAATCAAATGTTTAGATTTTATAAAGTAGCACCCTGATGAAGATGGTATGGTCATCAAAAAAAAGCATAAATAAATAAAGTAAATAATAATTTATTATTGAACTTTTGTATAAAAAATTATGGTACTCGGACGAATGATTCATTTATGGTAAAGTGACTTACTACGATACCAAAATAAATAGTGATTTATTAACACATTACCGCCCGGTCATGCCTAAGCGCGTGTTTCGTGTTGGACTATTGTAAGTCCGTTCACGCGTTAACGCGTGTTTCGTTGTATGAAATTTTGACACCAAAAAAATATATATACAAGCTATATATTTTTCTTATTCCATCAAAAGATGGTGGTATATATATTCAAAATATTGGTAAATTATGAAAAATATTTCAGATATTTTAAATAAAGTAATCTCTGTCCCTAGCAAAATTCTGTTTTTTTGGAATAAAATCGAAATTGGTTCTCTTATTTTTTTCCAACAACTTCTGTATATAGAATATAGGCTTTACGTAATTTATCATATTTTTATCCATACTAGATGTTTTTTTACGCTAATTAGTGTTTTTTTATAATAAACTATGTTTATTATAAAGCATCTCTTTTTGTACTTTATCTCGCTGGTACACTCATTACAGATTGAAAACCACTATTATATTTACATATATCTATGCATCGAACCCTTTTATAGGCAGATATGAAATTTCATTTCAAAATTTTCATTGGTTTAAGAATTACATCGATTTTATGAAGAAGTTATTTTTATGCATTTTTTTTTGTGAAATTCGCCGGACTCTAGATGAAGTCTAGCGCGCGAAATACTGCGGACCATAATGTGTTAATATGAAAAAAAATATATTATTTATTCTAAAAATTATAGCACGAATATAGACAGGCTTTCCAATGATAAATAAGCAATTATTGTACACTAACTTTTTTAAGCCCTTAAATTTATTCAAATTTTATCTGAAAACATGTTTTCTACTTTTAATCTTTGATATCTAATTTGAAAATATGTCTGAATGTATGCAATCACCTTATAATTGAAACTGAGAGAATGTAGTTTATTTATAATTGAATTATTTTGAAATTTATCGAAAATTTCATAAAAAAGATTTAATTGAATGTCTTTATCTAGAATGTCTGATAAACCATAAAAGAGAGTCATTAGCTGAAACACACAAAAGCAGAGAGATCGATAATTCTGTTTTGATTTTTGTAAAAAAAATATATTAGAAACAATTTTTATTTTTCTTTGACCACAAATTACTTATTAGGTTGTATAATATGAAATGTCAGATTTTTATTTTATTTCCCATATAATAATCGGACATTTCATATTACACGACCTAATATTATATTATTTTACATAGGTGTTTTTTAAGCGTGATAGAACTCTAAATCAAAAGTTCTAACTTAAAAAACACCTTATCATACCTTTATATATGCATATACACAGATACATACAAACAAATGTATGTATATATATAAAGGTGTTTTTTTAAGATAAGATACAACTTTTGATAGGGATTCAATTTCTATTACACTTAAAAAACACTTATAAATCTGGATTGATACACTAACTGGATAATTACTGTTTACATTATTTTTTTTCTAAATTTAGAAATGCTATTAGTGCTACTTTCCAATCCTTTGAAGAAATCCTTTCTGTAATAAATTCGTAGAGGAATAATCCAAATTATTTAACAATATTTTTTTGGTTTTTATAAATACTATAGATATTCCATTTATTTATTAAGCTTTACAAAATTTCATTTTCTCTATCATTTCATAATTAGTTTTCAAATAAATGAAGTAGAATTTATTTACTTCGAGTAAACTGTTTGCATTCAATATCGAATAAAATGCCCATTAAACTCTATACACAATATACTCTATTACAAAATATTTATTTAATCCGTTAAGCGTTTTATTTTATTTTGAGAATGTGCACTAGTGTGCCTAATTATTTCTAGGCGATGACGAGTATACTCGACGAAAACACAATAAATTCACATGCTGTAAGATTGAGTTAAATTATAACAAAATGATAAAATTTGTTGGTTCTTTGCAAATTTTTTTATTTTATTGATAAGTAATTCACAAACGGTATTTACAGGACTTAACATTTCATTTTTTGAAAATTATTTCATAAAAGAAAACATTAAAAAGTGCATATTTTTTTATTTGTTTTGTTACTTTGAAATATTCTAAATTATGCTAAAATTACAAATATATATATTTTTACATAAATCTGACAATAAATAGTTAAAGCGATTTTTTTCTACATGACGAGTATACTCGACATTAAATAAAAAAATGCCATCTTTTCATGAAGAATATACTAGACATAAACGTTTAATGGGTTAAATAGTTATGAATACACACACAGTGTTTTTTTAGGTTAAATAGAACTTTCGATAGAGATTCAATTTAAAGTTCTATCACGTTTAAAAAAACACCGATATAAACATTTTGAGTGTTTACAAGAGATATATCGCTTGATATATTTGTGAAAAATGTCAAGAATGATATATCACTTCTCGATTTTTTAAGTGCTATAATTCATAAAAAAATCAATTTTTCTTCGTTAAAAGAACGTTAAAAGCTAATATACAGGTACGTTTATGTGTTGTATCAGTTTTATTCTTAATACTATAACGCAGGTGTCGGTAACCTATGACCCACGGATCACCAAGTGACACATTTGATAATTTTAAGTGACCCACTTGAGTTAACAACTGATGGTGCTCCAGCTATGAGAGGAAAAATTGTTGGATTTGTACAACTAATGGAAAATGAACTTGGCCGTCCACTTTTATCGTTCTATTGTATCATACATGAAGACAATTTATTTGCAAAGGCATCTATACAATAACTTAAGGTTGTAATGAAAAAGGTTGTTAAGATCGTAAACATGATAGTAGCACGATCAGCATTAACACACAGTCACTTCAAAACTTTTTTGGAGGAAATTGAATTGAAATATGAAGATTTGCTGTTACATTCTGAAATACGATGGTTAAGTCGAGACAAAGTTCTTAATAAGTTTGTAAAGTGTTTTGATGATATACAAATATTTCTTTACGAAATCGGTGAAAATGATCTCGAACTCAATGATAAACAATGGTTTTTAAGACTTTTGTTCTTAACAGACATAATGAACGATTATAATGATTTCAACGTACGTCTCCAAGGTAATAAATACACAATTTTGAAAATGTACGAGGAATGGAAGAGTTTTTCTTCAAAATTAATATTATTTGAAACTGACATGAAAACTAAAATATTTCTCATCTTTCCTTTGTTAAAAAGCCAATATGAAAGAAAAAATATCGATAAAAGCAATCTAATTATGTTCGAAAGTTGGATTTTGAACATTAGAAATGAATTTGAAAGTAGATTTCAAAGTTTTAAGAAGCACGGCGAAATGTTTACATTTATAATAAAGCCCGAAGAAATAAATGAAAATATTTTAGATTTGTAGTATTTTGAATTTCTTAAAATTGATAATTTAAGTTTAGAAATGATTGATTCTAAAAGTTCAACGTTGTGGACGGATAAATTTAAGATATTGCGGAAAGATTTAGAAAAAAACGGAAGATAATCATCTTCTTATGATATCAAAGTGTTGGGCATCACTTCCTATGAAGTTTTCATCTTTGAAAAAAATTAATTTTGCCATTTTGTCCGCGTTCGATTCTACTTATAAATGTGAGCAAATATTTTCACATATGAAATTTATTTTAAGTAAGAACAGGAGCAACTTAACTACCGAAAATTCAGATGCTTATATTTGTCTCAAGGTGACTAATTATAAACCAGACTTGACTAAACTGACATCACAAATTCAGCATCAGGGGAGCCATTGAAAACGAAGAGAACGTTTATAAATAAAATTCATAAATCAATGGACTAAAACTTGACAATTATATTTGTTTTTATAGTAATTACAATTATAATTTTGAATTTTTATGTTTTAAAAGCATCTTGTAATTATTTTCTCAATAAAATTTATCTTCACTAAAAGACTGTTTTAAAATGAAAATACCACTGACCCGAAACGTCTTCTTAATAATCACATTTTCGCTGATTTTGACCCGCAGTCCAAAAAAGGTTGCAGACGCCTGCTATAACGTATGCAATATATGGCGCTAGTTTAGCTAGCTTATGCACGCGACATCGTAATTCAAAATCTAATATTTTAGTTTTAAAAAACGCAACATATAGAAAAAAATCGTTACAGATTATAATAAGTTTATGGGAGGCATCGATAGATCTGATATGATGCTGTACACATACCTACATGAACGAAGAATTCTTAATTAAATTTAATATTTTCGGAAAAATAGTGCTAAATGCGTTTGTTATGTACCAAGAAATTACAATACAACTAAAGAAAAAAGTACCGTCTAGAATTCACATTATTCATAATAAATGCTACAGAGATGGAAAGGTTGTTAGAAAAAAAACAACAAAAAAAAGAAGTAATAAAAATTATCATGACATCGGTCTTTGAAAACTACCAGACCATAATATGAGACGATTACCTACATGCAGCAGTAGGGATGGAGGACCGATATGCAAGAAAGGAGTTCGATATGCAAGAAAGGTCTTCACGGACTTTTAAAAAACAAACATGTACAATATATGAAAGTTTATTCGAATTACTTGTATATGATTTACAAAAATTGACAAAAATATTAATTTTAAACAACATTAAATGCAGTGTTTTTACAAACAATCGATTCATTTTTTGTTTAAATATTTCTTTTAAGTTTAATTTTTTTGAAGAACTTTTCAAACTTATTTTTGATTTTATCGGCAATAAATAAAGTCTAATTTATTATTAATACCATATGAAAATCTTTTAAACATTTACTCAAAATATAATTGCTTTTCTAACCATGCATTCGTGTTTGAAATTGTGTAGTATTTTTCTACGCACAAAAATTTTCATTGGCAGTCAAAGAATTAAGTAAAAGATATATTTAAAAATTGTAGATTTTATTTAATCTATCCAAATACCTTATGAATAATCTTAACATTAAAAAATGTAGAATATACTGAATAATTAACAGTAAGATTACACTAATATGGAATAATGTTTTTATGCAGTAATAAAAAAATTAAGTTTTGAATTCAATACACAAAATATCTAGAACTTGATATTTAATTCCGATTTAATTAGAAGTGTTTTGATAATGAAATTCTCGTATCTCAAAGAAAGATTATTTTTAAGAGTTAAAAAAACTGTTTGTTTTGATGTCACTAAAAAAAACTCATTTATATTTAATATAATAAAAATACACCTACGATAACAACAAATTCGATTAGGAGTTCCTGTGAGGACCAAGATTTCAATTGTGTTATTTCCTTTTCTCGATAAAAACTAAAAAGCCTTTAATGAAGAAGGCAATAATTTAAATATATTATAATACAGAATATTTTAAGTGAAAACAAACTATAAAAGAATAAACTAGTCAATATGTTTTTTCTCTAAAATATTCCAATTTAATTCTTATTTTATTCGATCATTAAAAGAATAAAAATGAATTCTCTGATTAAGATCTCCCCGTGCTATATATTGTACAAATCTTTCAAATATGCAAAATTTCGACGTTCTGTTTCCTTGTAAACTATTTTGTTGAATTAATTTATCATTTTACTTTCACTATTCAACTTGAAAAGTTAGTTATTATTTAAGACAGTGATTTATTCGTAAGAATAAATTTAATCGCAGGTTTACACTATATTTTTAAAAAATAAAATATTGCATCTAGATCTTAAAAAAAATCTAACATATTGGGTTATTGAAATGTCATGTAGGATTTTTGTAACAGATGTCGCTAGTCTATTTTTAGAAGAAGCGTCATTCGCATTTATATAATTATTGTCATTTAACAGCTGACACTTCTGCCTTTATTCAGATAAAAAAATTGAGCTTTAAAAATTTTATAACAAGTTGAAGATGGAAGATCAAACTATGCATTTTGGCCATATTTTACTATTTTATTCCGTAAAAGGAAGAACCCATGGCAAGCATGTGATAAGTTGCGTAAAGTTTACGGTGACCATGCCCTACAAGAACTTCAGTGCCAACGATGGTTCGCAAACTTTCGTGCTAGTGATTTTGAAGTTAACGACTCTTCTTGCTTAGTAAGGCTAATCGAGGTTGACGATGACAATATAAACGCATTGATCGAGTCAAACCCACGTTTCATCACACGTGAGATTACAAAAACATGAAATATTCATTATTCCAGCATTCACGACCATTTTAAAAGGCTGGGATACATAAGTAAGTTCGATATTTGGGTTCCTCATGAACTCAAAGAAGTTCATTTGACTACGCGTATAAACATCTGCGATATGCTCATTAAATATGTTGAAAACGATCCATGACGATAACTGGTGACGAAAAATGGATCGTATACAACGTGGAACGCAAACGGTCTTGATCCAGACCCGATGAGCTAACTCAAACAACATCGAAAGCAGATATTCATCAAAGGAAAGTCATGCTCTTAATTTGGTATGACTATAAGGGTGTCGTGTATTTCGAGCTCTTACCAACGAATGAAACAATCAATTCTGATGTGTACAATCGCCAATTAGACAAGTTGAACGAATCCATCTTCCAGAAGCGTCCAGAACTCGTTAATCGTAAAGGAGTTGTGTTCCAACATGACAACACGAGACCATACACAAGTTTAGTCACCCGTAAAAAACTAATGGAGCTTGGATGGGATGTGTTACCGCACCCAGCGTTCTCGCCCGACTTTGCACCGTCAGACTTCCACATGTTTCGATCTTTGCAAAATTCCTTGCGTGACAAATCGTTTAATTCCAATGGGGTTATAAAATATCATATTGTCCAGTTTTTCGCTGATAAATACTGGTCTTTCTACGAACATGGAATTATGAAGCTCACCGAAAGATAGCAAAAAGTCATCGAACAAAATGGCAAATACATTATTGATTAAACTTTGTACTTTATATAAATAAATGACATGATTTTTCGACCATCAATATTATAATAAAGAACATTCTAAGCCAAAACATAAATTACAAAAGAATAAACTATCGTCAATATGTTTTTTCTATAAAATATTCTAATTTAATTCTTATTCTATTCGATCAAAAATGAAAAGAAATTCTCCGATTAAGATCTTCCCGTGTTATATATTGTATAAAAATCCTTCAAATATGCAAAATTTCGACGTATTGTTTTCTTGTAAACTATTTTGTTGATTTAATTTATCATTTTACTTTCACTATTCAACTTGAAAAGTTTATTATTATTTAAAACAATGATTTTTATTTGTAAGAATAAATTTAATCGCAGGTTTAAACTATATTTTAAAAAAATACAATAGAACATTACATTGAGATTTCAAGAAAAAATGCTAATATATACTTATTAAGTAAAATTATATATTTATCAATAATAATATAATAATTATCAATGTTAACAGTTTTATTCGAAAGAAATAAAAACGAACAAAACATAAATGATAAAAAATAATAAAAAACTTAAACATGTTTATCGCCATCACTTTAATGAAGATAACAAATTAATATCATTCTGTTAATTTTAATTACTAGAACAGTGTTAAAGTTCTACATTCGTTATATGTGTGCCAGTTTAAATTTAAGTGCAGCGCTAATAGTTTTTGTTAATTGTATTAAAGACTGTACTCTGTGTCATTCACATATGGGTTTGTTGCATTTCAACCATGACGTTTTTGTCTTTGTGCTTTTTTCTCTGTGCAGTCTTTGGATCAGTAGCACACTTAATAGTTCCACGATCATTGTTTTATATATATAAATTATATCAGTGCTCTTTAAACTATTATCTTGAAGTTATTTGGACGTGTTTAAGTAATATGTTTATTAAATGTATATAATAAAAATATTCTGCACACATTCACTCATTTCTCTTTTGAACTTATAAATTAATATGACAATAAATTTGAAAATATTCATGTTAAATATAAAAATTTAAATGATTATTCATGGTTAGTTAATACGATAACAATATTATACACAAAAAAAAAACAGAATATATTCATATTTCTTTTGTAATAAGGTCTAAGGAAAGATTGATACAAGTTTTAATATTCAAATAACCGTACATCTATGAATATAATTTTAATAAAAACCGTTCTTTTTTAGCACAACGAATGTAAATATTTGATAAAAAAAATCAAATGAATTATTTATATTTACAAAAATCATCTCTTAGATGATAACACAGTTGCAAGATTTCGTTATATAAATATAAACACTTTGTGATATTTAAATGCCACAAGACATGGTGGATTTTTGGTTAAATATAATATAATGTCCGGTGTTTGGACATAATATAAGCAAGTTAACAGTTAAAAAAGAATGATAACGGCTATTAAATTTAACAAAACTTTATTACTTAACTGCAGCTGTGAATTATAAATATCATGTTTTAATAACATTATACGAGTTTTACGAAATGTTTACTCTTTAAATGTTATTGCAGATTGAATTAATTATCATTAAACGTACTCGTTTTTTTTCAAATTGTAATTTATTTTACGAGATAATAACTTTGCTTACAAATATAAATAAGAAGATAATACTGTCTTCATTAAGAGATTAAAATGCAAACAAAAGTTATAGTAGGAAATTTATACAATGTTTATTCTACTGGAATTATTGTGTAATTGAATTATTGAACTGTGAAGAAATTACTTCAATATATGAATCATACAAGTTTACAACAAACTTTATATAGTTTATAATCGATTATATTTTTTTCGAAAAAATGTAATAAACAATTTAAAAAAAATATTGGATCGTCTCATAAATAATACAGATTTTTAAAGAAAGTTTTGAAATGAAATAAAAAAATAACTTTTTAATTTTATTCCAAAATATATTTTCCATTATTATCCACAAATACTTTCATCTTAATCATAAATTTCCAATATTCTGTTAACATGTTGACACTCACTTTGAAATCGGTGATGGACGACAAAAACAATTTTTTTTTGTTAATTAGTTAATTCTTGAGGAGTTCGATCAATATTTCATACTTACAGAATAAAATTATTATATTTTCTAACAAATTTTCCTAAAAAATGGTGGACGTCTATAGTCGTCATTTGTTTTTAATAGCTCGATTTCTCTGATACACAAAAGAGAGCTATAGAAGTTTTGGTAGTTGTATGGACTATAACGATATATTTTGAGAATAATTTCATAAAAAGGAAAAATATATGTTTATAAACATATAACTAGATTTTTCTTTAATACAAAATTAAAAAATTCAAGAACAAAAATTTATAATAGCATAACAAAAATTCAAAAATCCATTCAGATACAAAATTCAATTTTGAAAAACATTTGTGACGAAAAAAAGCAAAATAGCAAATGTTATAAAAATTTTCCAGTAATAATTTCAAACAAAATTTTTGAAGCTTCCAAAATCACACTTTAAAAGAGAATAGGACAAAATGTATGAAATGTTTTCGGCTATGGACGTCGTTCAATTCTACGAGCACACTTGTCGCAACCAGTTTTCAATTCTGGGAATAATTGAAATAAAATGACTGTATCACTTAATGAGAAATATTTCATCATTCATACTTGGAGGAAGATTGAAGAATTTAGAAGGAAATGGATTTAACACTGATATACATTTTAATCATTTATTTATAATACTAAGAATATAGGACGACCATTGCCGTCATTTACACCTACAATCACAAATATTGGTCGGCTATAGACCATTTACGTCAACGTGTTAATCAAATTCTTTTTGTTTTACACTAAAGAATAACTCATGTTCTCTTCAGACAACAGTTTCTGTGTAACTACTGTTTTAAACTAATGTAGTTTTGGAGATTTAGAAATAGATGATAATCTATTAAGGAGAAAACACGATGGAAGTGTCATAATTTCTCATTCAAACTGTTTCAGTTTTTTGTCCGTTTCTCGTGCTGTGTGAGGCCAGGCGTCATCATGATGAAAAAAATACGCCTTTTTTGTTGACTAATGCTGGTGTTTTTTGTTGATTGATTGGTTTAGCTAATCTAGTTGTTAACAATACAACGCTTTCGAGATGGATTGATTGTCTGGTAGCAGTTCATAATTAATAATTCCATCCACATCCCATCAAACCGACAAAACAATCTTTCTTGGATGAAGTTCTTCCTTCAATTAATGATAGTGTTTCATTATGGTTAAACCATTATCTTCGATGTTCAAAATTGTTAGAAAATAAATAATTTTTAATAATTCCATTTAGAAATAGCTCATTTTCTAACGTAAAGAGATGAAAAATGCAGATAATCATTCGTTGCTTTAGATTAAGTTACGATAATTCGTAAAGAACCCATTGACTCAACTTACAAATTGCCATTCGTTTTCAAATACCGATGGATTGGTTACTCAGTTAATTCTTTCATTGTTAAAATAAGATTTTGATTTACTAGTATTTATTCCCACCAGCACCAAAAGACAGCATTATTTATAGGATGACCCAATATATATATATATATATATATATATATATATATATATATATATATAGAACCCAATTATATATATAGGTTACCTTTATATATACATACACACACCCATGTGTGATAGAACCATCAATTGAATCCATATCCACAATGAATGCTAACATCATTGGTATGACCAGGCGGATTGGTGAAGATTTTTTTATTCGGGGTTTACTCCTAAGAAAACATTCTTTATTCATACCTTTATATATACATATGCTAACACACTACCCAGTCACACTATATATATCATATATATATATATATATATATATATATATATATATATATATATATATATATATATAGTATATATATATATATATATATATATATATATATATATATATGTATATGTATATAAAGTGTGTTCTTTTAGGTTAGATAAAAATTTAGATATGGATTAAATTTAAAGTTCTATCACGCTTAAAGAAAAACCCATATATATATATATATATATATATATATATATATATATATATATATATATGTGCAAATACTATATTCGTCTATATTTGAATGAAAAAAAATTTTGATCAGTGTATCTTACCTATTCTCTCTTATTGTGGTAGAAATATCTTAAATACTAGAATAATTCATCGGCTCAGGATAAAACAGAAAAGCATGGAAAGATATATGTGAGAAATAATGTATAGAAACAAAAAGAGGAGTAATTGTAATAACAGTAAGTACCAGACATTATAGTAAAAGTAAAATGTTTATAATGAAAATAGGCTGATTATATAACAAGAAGAGAAGAACGCTAATAAAAAGCATAAATTATTGATTGACAGCTTAGAAAATTAAGATCAAAAAAATATCTACGGATAGATGAGATAAATGAGATTAATAGATAAAGATATATTGTACATACATTTGACAGATTTGAAAAAAAACGTATACTGTGAATAGGCAGTTACGTAGGAAGAAAATAAATTAATAGATCCTAATAATTCAACACAAATTAATAACTCACTCGGGTTCCACAAGTTTTTATAACTGTTCAGTAGTCATTTAACTTTTTAAAGCAAGGCAAAGTTAAAAATGTCTCACCTTTTTGATTCCTAAATATGCATGGTGGGATATTTTTTATACTAGCTCAAAAAATTACGATAACTTAAGAATAGAGAATTGCATATAATCTAGAGCAATGGTTCATGACCTTTTTAGTGATCGGCACCCCCTTGAATCTAAAAATAAGTTCACGTACCCTCTTGAAAAATGTGTTTCCATTTCTTTATTTAGAAAATTACATCTATTGCAAGATATTTTTTTTATTGAAAAATAAACACATAAATTTACATATACATACAAAACAATATCTCAATTTTTAATAGCTACGTTGTTATTGTTTATTCATAATAATATTTTTGAAGCGAGGCTCCTTTTTGAAAGAGCCACGCGTAAGTCATCACTTGTATTTAAAAATTTAGAAACTTCTCTCGCACCCTTGGAAATGCTTTCACGCACCCCCAGGGGTCCACACGCTCCAGGTTAAAAACCATTGGTTTAGAGGATTACATATAGCTGTTTACGTCCCACCCTATAATTAAAAACTGAAATGACAATTTTTTTTGTAATTTTACTTTCTTATTAATTAAAATAAACCAACTTTGTTAAATTTTATAAAAATAACATTTCTTTGCAACATAGGTCTTTTTATTTTCTAAAATTCTGTGTCTCAAAAAGTTAATTCGTTGATGGATATTTTCATGGACATCATCATAAAATTTCTGTATTACAATCATAAAATATTTATTAACGAATATAGTTTTCGTTTAAAATTATAAAAACATATATAGTGTTTTTTAAGCGTGATAGAATTTTAAAGTTCTATCCAATCTAAAAAATACAACCTATATTATATATATATATATATATATATATATATATATATATATATATATATATATATGTATATATATATACATACTTAAAAACATATATAAATGATGTTTTTTAAGTGAGATATTACTTTCGATAGGGATTCAATTGAAAATACTATCACACTTAAAAAAATATACAACAGAACGCTTAATATCTATACAACAGAAAAAGTCTACAATAATAATAGATTGAGCCAAGAATGACAACTACTAAATATATTATTCGCGTTATTAATAAATGACATATATAGAGTGAGAAAGAAGAGAGCGTAGTATCTATAGTGAATGGTTAATATAATTGTACTTTTAAAAAGTAGCCGAAAATTCTTGTAATAAAAGATGTTAAATTTTATAAGTGTAGAATTTATGCTCCATTGGTTAAGAACGTTTCGTCACGCTAATAATAAGTGTAGTGAAGAGATTTGGCTGAAAATCAGTTCCATTTACTACGCAACATAAACAATTATGTTACAAATTAAAAAAATATTACAAATATCGAATTGATAATTATTCTAGAATCAAATGATTCAGGAAAAATGAAGTGTTTTGTATATATAGTGTTATCAAAATGTAACGCCTTGATTTGTGTTTTATTAAAAAGAAACATGTGTATAGGGAAACTGGATTGGTCTCATTTCAAATGCGGAAATTTTGCTTATTAATGCACTCGTTAAGTTAAAAATGAGCCTCATTACTGAACAAAATTTTCCACGTAGTGGACAGACAAATCCCAAGTAGTTGCGAACGACGACGAATCAACAAATTCGGGTCTTCGCACACACCATCGTTAACAGCAGCAATATTTTCTTCGGTGCGCACGTTTCTATATCTTATTTATGTTGTTGCATGTCGTAGAGAATAATTTGTACGAAATCTACCGATGGTTCTGCGAATAGCTTGCTCCGATGAACGATTATTTGCACCATAAAATTCACGAAATGCACTATAAGTTTTCGAACAGAATATCGATTTTTGAAATAAATTTCTACACTTTGGAAACGCTGCTCAAATGTAAAACGTGTCATAATAATTTGCCAAAGTATATTGAATTTAAATGTCACTTAAAGAACGCAAACGGACAACTGACTTGACAGTTTATACCTATTGAAAGTTCTACCTAATCTACAAAAACATTCTTTATGTGAAGAAATGCACATAGAAACTCCAAATAAATAAATAACACTAAGATTGATGATAATATTTTTTAGTTAAAATAATGAATTGAAGAATAAATTGCTATAATTTTTCATTATGATGACTGTGTAAATGACAAGTTTTTTTTAAAAAAAAATTGCACATTCACCTGAATTAAACACTACTAAAATTTATGGACACATTTAAGAAAATATATAAGAAATATCAGTATAGATAATACAAATAATATTATAATATGATTAATAGACATGATATTTAAGGATTTACAATGGGTGATTTAAAAACTATATTAATCGTTATTTATTTGGTAACTGTGACCAATTTTCATTCACACAAATTAACTATCACACCAAATATCACAAAATACTGCAGTGTTCAATAAATATTTATTTTTCATTTAGTTTTTTTAAAAACTGATGCGCATTTTAATGGAAATGTCAACATCATCAGAATGCTGTGTTATGAAAACTAGAATAATTCTTTGTTAAAAATTACGTATATATTATTTCTTGCATTTTTTCTTCACAAATCATTATAATCTTAAAAACAATTTAATAGCGACAGAATTCTTAGAATAATATTATGCACATATGCATATATACACGTCAACAAGCATTCTATATACGTAATGAAAAAGAAAAAGTTGACTAATTAAAGATGCTTTGAATAAAGATAAGAAAAAAACAAGAAATAATATACAAGTACATTTTAACCAAGATCAAGTGTTTTTTTAAAAAATAAACGTATTTATATAGGTAGTCCAGTATTTACAAGTTATAACAACAATTTTCTAAATTAAAACCCCACTTTATAGAAAAATATTTCTTTTGAACTTTAAATTCGACTAAATTTTTAATTCAGCATTCTGATAACGACGATATTGTCATCGAAATGTACATCAACTAATAAACAAAGAAAATGATTTTATTTAACACAGAAGCATTCAAATATGTTGCCTAGATTTGTGTTCTATCAGAAAGAGAAACTATACACATGTTTCCTTATACACCACTCTATACACATGTTTTTTTTTAATAAATCACAAATCTAGGAGTTACATTTAGATGACTATATCTTATGATATTTTGGGGTGATAAGCTCATTTGTGTGAAACTATATTAATAATTAAAAGAATATAATTACAAAATAATAATATAATGTTATAACTTGCATCAAATTGCATTAATACTGATTTTTTTCCATAACACAATATTTAAAAGAGAATTAGATATGATTTAAAATAAAGTTCCATTTATTAAGTTTCCATTTATTTTAAAGTATTGAATGCCTTTTTAAAAAAATACATATTGAAAATATTTTAAGTAAGTAGTTGGAGTTGAAATGTTTAAATATATATATATATATATATATATATATATATATATATATATATATTATATATATATATATATATATATATATTTAGGTTATATATATATATATATATATATATATAGGTTTTTTTAAGCATGATAGAACTTTAAATTTAATCCCTATCGAAAGTTCTATCTAATCTAAGAAAACACGTTTATCATACCTTTATATACATACACATTTATACATATTAACAGTGTTTTTAGGTTGGATATAACTTTCGATAGAGATTCAATTTAAAAATCTATCACGTTTAAAAAACAGCTATATACACATATGCATATATGAATATTAAATACGTTAATAAATTATACATAATAATGTCAGCAATCCAATATTAAATTAATAGAATTCTAGTAAGAAAATGTTTCTATTTTATCTCTTGAAAGGTGTTTATCTTGTATATAATTTATTCGATAAATTTCCTAAGATATTATATGTTTTCCACAGAAACATTTAACTGCAAACCATACAATTATACGTATTTCATTTTAACAACCTCTTAACAGATGTAGTCATATATAATAATTTCACAACCATCATTTATAAAACAGGTGTACAAAACAATGAATCATTTATTCAACATTTGCAATATTTATTTGATAATTAAAAAATATTCACTAGGTTTATTATACTATTGTTATTTACTTTGAAAAATAATGATATATGATATATTGGGTCATCAAAATGTGACGCATAGATTTGTTAAAAAGAAACAAAAAAAAACTATACACATGTTTCTTTTAAATAAATTACAAATCTAGACATCACATTTGGATTACCCTATATATATATATATATATATATATATATATATATATATATATATATATATATAGAGAGAGAGAGAGAGAGAGAGAGAGAGAGAGAGAGAGTGGCCCAAGTGAGATTGAAGAATAGTAAATGATAGTAAGCAAATAAATTTATGCTTAAACTCTTCAGTTTTATTTGGACCACTATATATATATATATATATATATATATATATATATATATATACATATATGTAAATATTGTTTGAAAAGTACTTTATTTAATGTAATAGAATTATTTTTAAAAATGTTTTGTTTATTTGCAGAGAATATTATTTACTCGAGCAATATGAACATTGAATAAATTATACAGAGCTGACGTAAGTGGTCAACATAATTAACATACTAAAGACAACAAAGTTGCTTGAGACACATAAAATGAACATGAATAAAATTGGAAGAAATAAAAATTACAACCAGTTCCACAGACAATTTCCTTAACAGCAACATTATCTCCATATTACTCTAAGATATCGATGAATTACTTACAATCAATGGATTAAACTAATTAATACATATATGGATATTTTGCTTTTTATAGATAATTTTATTCTAACGACAGATCATAATATAACTAATTGTTGATTTAGAAAATATTACAGAGAAATATATTCGAAAGAAATGATTAGTACTAAAAATCAATAAAATAGGTACTTTTCAATTTTAAAAAATTAATTTTTTTAAAAAAAGTTAAAAGATTTAAATACAAAAAAAATTAAGTAGAAAGATTAAATTAAATAGTCGCAGTTTAACGTCTCACAAAGGCGTTCCTATACGTAAAAGACACGAAAGAAAAAAGGTTGTTGGAACGACACACAAATAACAGCCACCAAATAAATCCAATTTACAGATAAAAACGTTTTTAATATAAAAGAAAAATTTGATCAATAAAATTCCAGGATGTACACTCACACTTTTTGGGAAGAAACCATTGGAAAGATTCCGAAGTACTATAGAGGACATTACCCGTTTTAGATGATGATTTGGTAGAAGGTGGCGAATAACTGCGATACATAATTGAATTTTTGTATGTAGCATCGAAATAAATACAGCTAACTATCAATGAAATTTTAAAGGAGGTAGTAAAGCCTTTAACACGTTCCGTGCCACGTGTACCACCGATGGTATACGTTAAACTGTCCATTCACGCCGTGTACCACCGGTGGTACACGCTGACATATTTATTTAATGCGCTAAAAACATATATTTTATAACACATTTAAAACCTGAATTAACAAATTAAACATAAATTAAAATTAAACATATATTTTATAACAAGTTTAAAATATATGTTTATATTTTTTTGGCCTGAATGGAAAGTTTAACATGTACCATCGGTGGTACACGTGGCACAGAACATGTTAAATGATGTAATTTTTGTAGGAAAGAAATGGATCTTCTTGAAAAAATCAGCGTTGGAATTTAAAGCAAAAAGGACATAGCGTTGGCTAGAAGTCAATTTATCAGAATTCGTAGCTACTAAACACTGATCTTCAGAAAATCCATATTTCAATTCTTTAGGCTATCACTTGTGGAATATTTTAGAAAAGAAAAATCACTTCATACATCAAAATAACGAATTTTTAATTAAAAAAAAATTAATCAAGTCAACAGCTTGTAAAATGTATAGATGTTAAAGGTGGACATTTTGAGTTTAATTTTTTTTATATTGTATTGTTAGTAAAATATAAAAAATATTTTTTGTATTAATTTCATCTTCTATTTTGTACAAACGCATTTGCAATACTCAATATAAACATTTTAATATTTTATAAACACTATACTTTTATAATTACAATTATTATTAGTATGGAATGTTTTATTAAGCGTGATAGAATTTTAAATTGAATCCATATAGAAAGTTCTATCGAACCTAAAAACACCTTTTACCTTAACTTTATATATACATACATACACATGTGTATATATATATATATATATATATATATATATATATATATATATATATATATATATTTATTATGTGTGTGTGTTTAGGTTAATTAGAACGTTTGATAGAGATTGAGTTTAAACTTCAATCATGCGTAATAAAACATCCCCTATATATTAGGTCATGTATTATGAAATATCGAATTTTTATATTATTTCCGAAATGATAATCCGACATTTTAAATTACACGACCTAATAATTTATTATTGTACAATTATTATCCGTTAATACAATCAGACTAATCTTATTTTGTAATATATTAAAATCTAAAATACAAATAATTCATTAATATATTCAAATTATTCAAAATTTCAAAAGTTACAATTATTAAAATGCAAGTAAAAGAAAAAGATTAATAATAATTACAAAAAAAAAAACTAAATTCAAAACTAAGTTAAAAATGATTCATTGGCGAAATTCACATTGGACTATAAGATATATTAAAAACAAAGCTATTAATTAAAAAGATTCAAAGATAATGAACATAAATAGAAAATGTGCACAAATTCAATGTTCATGTACACCAAACATCCGATATTTGTATTAGATCATTCAAGTACGAAAAGAATATTTCACCATAGATGAATTATTATAGAAGCATTGTATTTTTTTTAGGAAATCGTTGCAATTATCTATTTAAAATAGGAAACTATACGAATTGTGTACTGTTTTGATTTTATCTATAAATCTATGCTGCAATGTATTGAATACAATAATCAGTTCTGGTAAGAAAATGTAATAATACAGGAAACTAATGTTTGATAAACGAAAGGTATTAATTTGAAATAAGAACGCGTACTAACAAGCAATGAAATGCGTACTCGTTAAGACAATGTAGATATTAACATATCGACAGAGTATCTGATTAGTGAAGTATAATAAAAACTGTATATCGTTGTTTTATAAGAACGGTATATTTAGTACGAAATTAATATGATTTATTGCTTTTTTTCAAAAGGCAATAAACATTTACTGGAGAAGAAAAAAGTATAATTATGCGATCACTACTTCAGCATATGTTACGTTGATTATAATAAAATTTACATAAAAAATTTAATACTATATATATATATATATATATATATATCTATATATATATATATATATATATATATATATATATCATAATCATAGCAACTATATCAGCAAAAGCCTCAATGAATACCATTTACTGGTATTTGATGGAATTATTCTACTTCGAAATAATGGCTTTCTCTTCCAATATTATATTTTTGTACCATTTATCCATGAATATTCTCATGAACCTTTCTAGGTTCTCTATCAACAAATCCTCTTAACCATAGGTAATTTTATTTTTTACTATATGACAGGACCATTTCCATTCCAAACTTCTTAATGTATAACAAGAGTTGAAACTTCAAAATGGAAATGGATTGTTATATAAAAAAAGAGAAAATGGCTGATAAAAAATAAAAAATATTGATTAGACAATTATAGATATATATATATAAAAAAAAGACCCATTAACTCACACATAATTTGTCGATGTAAAATGGACAAAAAAATTGGATTGCACCAAATGAAAAAAATTGAGAGTAATTTTTAACCAATATTGGATAAAAAAATATTGCTGCTGCTAATATATATATATATATATATATATATATATATATATATATATATATATATATATATATATATATTGTTGTATTTCAAGTATACTTTTTTATTTATACACATTTAATATATTATTTATGATTAAACAACTAAAATTAATTTTATGTGCAATAAGTAATAGGCGAATTAGGAAGTTCAACTATAATTAATTATTATTAATTAATTGTAATCAATTATTAGTTAAATTATTTTTTTTGATTTGAGTTTTGAATTATCTACTGTTTTAAATTATAAATATTTTCTTTTGATTATTTCCTTTAAATGATATTATTGTAAAATAGCAGATTTTTCTTTCAAATATCACACAAATAAATTATCAATAATTATACACAGTTACAAAACAAATAATAACAATTAATATATAAATTAGATATGAATTAAAAATTTTGTAACTTTTTCATTATTAATGTTTATTTTTTTGGAACTATTTTTACAAAGAATAATAAAATATTATAAGTTAATTACAATATACAATCAAATATATAAAACTAATATATATATATATATAGAGAGAGAGAGAGAGAGAGAGAAATGTTTTTTTAAGGTCATAAAACTTTAAGTTGAATCCCTATCGAAAATTCTATCTAACCTAAAAAAACCTTATAACCTCTTATATATCTTATCATATTTTTCTATATACATACATATGTACATATATAAAGTTTTTTTTAGGTTAGATAGAACTTTTGACAAAGATTCAATTCAAAGTTCTATCATGCCTAAAAAAAAGCATCATATATATATATATATATATATATATATATATATATATATATATATATATATATATATATATATATGTATATATATAGATATATACACACGCACACACTATTATTTTTTTCACAAAAATTATCCTTCATTATAATGATATATACCGTGAATTATTTGTCGATTTTACAATGAATTCATCTATTAAATAACTATTATCATTTTTGTATATATTTATATGAATTTTGAAGTATGAGTTTATAGTA
The DNA here is from genome assembly GCA_029203775.1 of Neoneuromus ignobilis. Lineage (NCBI taxonomy): Eukaryota > Metazoa > Arthropoda > Insecta > Megaloptera > Corydalidae > Neoneuromus > Neoneuromus ignobilis. The sequence goes on from CP092091.1 coordinate 39,677,816, forward strand.
TAGAATAAATGTTTGATATGGCTAACTAAATTCAAGTTCCAAATAAACATTTAAAAAAGAATTATAACCATTTATTAACAAATTACCGCCCGGTCACGCGTAAATAGGTGTTTCGTGCTGAACTTCTAAGTCCGTTCACGCGTTAACGAGTGTTTCGTTGTATGAACTTTTAACGCAAATATATATACATATATAATATATATAAGCTATATTTTTTATAGATGGTGGCGTATATATTTAAAATATTGGTAAGTTATAAAAATTACGAAAAATATTTCAGATATTTCAAATAAAGTAATTTATATCCCTAGCAAAGTCCTGTTTTTTTTTGGAATAAAATCGAAATTGATTCTCTTATTTTTTTCTAACAACTTCTGTACATAGAATATATGCTTTACGTAATTTATCATATTTTTATCCCTTCTAGATGTTTTTTTCACTAAAAACAGTTTTTTTATAATAAACTATGTTTATTATAAAGCATCTCTTTTTTGTACTTTATCACACTGGTATACTCATTATAGATTGAAAACCACTATTATATTTACATACATCTATGCATCAAACCCTTTTATAGGAAGATATGAAATTTCATTTAAAAATCTTCATTGGTAAAGAATTACATCGATTTTATGAAGAAGTTATTTTTGTGCATTTTTTTGCGAAATTCGCCGGGCTCCAAATGAAGTCTAGCGCGAAATACTGCGGACCGTAATGTATTAAGATGATTTAAATATTCTTAAAATTTCTAATGATGATACATAAAAATTTATTTGACTAATAAAGTTTTTATGCATTCTTTAATAACATCTATTTATTTAATAAAAATTAATATTTGGATAGTTTGATTAACGTCAAAATTATTAATAGATAGCAATAACGACTGGCGCCAGTACTGAAATAAGGAAAAAAAAACACATAGAAATAAATAACATTACACCTGAATGACGTCGAGAAGATCCGTAAGTTTAGTAAATGTAGGATACATGATTTGACTGTAAATTACAAATAAAATGAATTTCATATTCATGCGTCGTAATTTTTTTTTGTCGTCGAAAAATATTTTCATCACAAATTCCATTTCAATTTACATTATATATATATCTGTAGCAATAATGAATGACACTTTAGTTTTTTTTCGGTGTGATAGAACTTTAAATTGAATCCCTATCGAAAGTTCTATCCAACATAAAAGAACGCATAATATATATAAATATACACACACATATACATATAAAGAGTATTTTGTAGGTTAGGTAGAACTTTCGAATGAGATTTAATTTCATTTCGATAAGGCGCACTCGTATACAAGGTGTTTTTAATTTTAAAACAGAAATTTTTGTAAAAGACCAAAATTCAGAATTTGGGAGAAAAGTAATTAATAACATATTTATAGTAAAAGTATATATATATATATATATATATATATATATATATATAAACAAAAACTAAAAATACTGCACTTGTAATATGGAGTACTTTTTTAAATGTTGGATTTAATTAAAACAACATGCGGTATACAAGTATATACCTGCGTCATGAAATACAGTATAAATTATTCTGAATACTTAATTACTACATATTCACGAAATTATGTTTATATATTTATATATATATATATATATATATATATATATATAAATTATAGCTTACTAGAAAACAATATTGTCTTTATCGTACTGATAACACAATGTCACCTACCGTGGTGACATTGTAACTGAATTTCGTTCTAGATTTAGTCTGGTGATTCTACGTTTATAAACAGAGCGTTAGAATTATATATTATTGCATTATTGTCACACAGTGACAATTTTTTATAAGGTATCTATAAAAAGACATTATTAATGGTTGGTTGGTTTTGATTATATATATATATATATATATATATATATATATATATATATATATATATATATAATACTATACATTATAAAGAGAAAATAATTGACATCAAATAAAATTTCAATATTGTAAAATATATTCTTTGCAATAATTTAAATATATGAAGCATTTTGAAGATACACATTGATACTATTTGTTTACTTTTATTTGCATGTAAAAATATTAATATGTAACTAGAAACCAATAATTCAATTAATTTAACTTTTTTAATTATAATTACATTACTCAAAACATTTTTTAATATATTATTAAAATTTCAGCATTTTAAAAAAATAATTAATATACATATATATATATATATATATATATATATATATATATATATATATATATATATAAATATATTTAATTTATGCCTTCGAAGAAGTACAAAAAAATTCTTGCATATGTTTCAAATGCAAAGTGAAAAATACTAAAAAAAAATATTTATCCTACCAGAAACCTATACCAATATAAGAAATTGACAAAATATTTTATATCAAAAAAATACAATAAATAGACATTAAACTTTTTTATATGTTTATAAAATTAAAAATCCTGTTGTTTTTAAGAAGTATAAGATTAAAGTACAAATTTTTTTGGAAAAACTTACAGATATATGTCTACATTCTATTACCCAGTTCTCAATTCGTGTTGTTAACGAGGTGTTATACGAGGATTTTCTTAAAATTTGGAACCGTGTTAAAATAAACCCGTGTTGTAGGAATACCCTGTTATACTAGGGTCACCTATATTTATTTTAAAAAGAAACATTTATATATATATATATATATACAGAAAGAGAGAGAGAGAGAGAGAGAGAGAGACGAGCATAACTCATGGCACACATGGGTAACAATCAATTTATTGATATAATTCAATGAAGTCGTTAAATTAAAAAAATATATCTAATTAAAAATAAATATAATATTCATTAAATTTATTTATTATATAATATTTGTTATATTTATTTTCAATTAAATATCTACATTTTTAATTTAAGGACTTCATTGATTTACATCAATAAATTGCTTATGTTACCCATGTGTGCCATGACTTATGCACGTCAGTGTATATGTTCCTATTTCAATATAAAAAACGATCATTCAGTTTTTAGTTATTTGCTAAAGGTTTCAATTAACGCGAGATAAAAAACACGTTTTTATTTATGTCTGAATATATAAAAACATAATTTCATTTATTAAAAAATATTAAACTATAAATCATATATAAATTAAGATAAACTAACTTTTATTTTGAAGACACCATGAAATTCGATATATTTTCTGTCATTAATTATATATATATATATATATATATAATTATTCTTATTTTTTCGAGAACTAAATTGGAAATGTATTTTATCACTTAATTATAAGAAACCAATAACGAAAACATTAATTGAATATCAAAAAAAGAAAAAAAAAACGACAAACTAATATTTAATAGCCAGTGTAGGCAGCACAGATTTTTTTAAACAACTTTATATAAATTATTGTAGAATGTAGTTCAGTTTACAAATATAATATTAATTTACATATATTTATAGTCACTTATAACTAGGCCAGTAAAAATTAAAATTTATCTTTTTAACTTAATTTATTAGGTTTACAAATTATCATTGGATAAAAACATTACGATAAATTAAATTACCGCCTACAAATATTATGGTAAATTAAAGTATTACAAAAATTGATCACTTATTAAATTAACATTTATGTATATATATATATATATATATATATATATATATATATATATATATATATATATATATATAATATTATAAAATTAGTTTGAATGAATTGGAAAAGAAAGACACTGAACTGATAGAAGTGGAAGAATTTGGGAGAGTGTTTCATCCAGCAATGGATAGAAAGAGGATGGTGCTAATAATGATAATATATATATATATATATATATATATATATATATTTATATATAAATTACAATTTTTCGTAAAATATTGAAAAAATAAAAATTAACCTTCCACAAAACTATCAAATTTTAACATCCTTGAAAATTATGTCATCAGTATTCTTAATGAAGAATAAATATTTATCAAATGTATTTAATAAAAAGTCGTTGGTATTTGTGATACATGGAAAATAATATTTAGATAATCTATTATATTAAATATAGTTGTACAAGACAAAAATATGAGATCTGGCATCTCTAAATGTGCAATTAGAAGAGAAAAAAAGCCACTTGATAGTGATACTAGTGAAAATTAAGTTTCATGAATGACACTTAAAAGTTGTTTTTACAAATTATATTGACATAAGCTTATATATATATATATATATATATATTGTTGTGAAAATATTCATTTTACTTGTAACTAAGTCAAGATATGTATAAAATTTCAATTTCACGAAATTCGATTCACTTATTTAATATTCGTTATTCGATTCAATTTAAATTCCTAATGTGGTTTTATTTTTAAATAAAAACACAGTAGGTTTCGAATGATAAAATCATTTTAAATTTAAAAAACTATTTGAAGAGAACGATCGTGATATATTTTTAAAATAGATTTTTTCTAGAAGATTTATAACTATAAAGACCACTATGCCATTGAAAAATAGTTATATTATTCGAACATATTTCAATGATTAAATAAAATACAAATGAACGGATTGTGTAAAATATGGATGTTTAAAAAAAGAACTGATATTGAATCATAAAACTTAAACAAGTGACCTTGTAAGAACCATTCAATTCATACGATTTTTAACAAAAAAACAAATAGTTTGCTTGTCAAGTTTTTATCGCCATTCCAATCAATATCATAATTTAATACTGTACAGTAGTGGAGGATACACAAGTCTTACACTTGTTAGGTTTCATTACTATTCTGTTATAAAACATATGTTTGCAAGTATGGAAGATATTGATTTACAAAGTTATTTATTAGCGAATATGACAAAAGAAATATAGTAGGTGTTGTATAAATACACAGAAATATATACAAATGCATACACATACACGTTGTGTGTGTGTTTGTGTGTGTATATCATGTGAAAAAAATAAGGCGTAAAAAGTACGTTCAACTAAATCCACAAATATTTATTTATTTCTAAAATTATATAATATTCAGACAATATTAACACATTACGGTCCGAGCTGTTTGCGCGAAAATTGATGGGTGTAGCCGGCATATTTTAAAGCGATTTAAAGAAATCTTTGGAAATGTAGGGTTGAAGGTTGAAATTTACTCTTATCTTTTGTTTTGAATATTATCAAAGCACGCAGTATTAGTCATGTCGATAAGAAATATTATTTTTTGCATATATATTTGCAACACATGTTCAAATGTCGCAGGCATTTAATGCACAGTGCACAAAATCCTATTTTATATGTCTCCGGTATTTCACGAGCAGTCGACAAAAAACATATTTTTATGTCTCTGGACGGTAATGTGTTAAAATTGAAAATGACTTAAAACAAGAAAAAGCAATTTTGGCAAAATTGCTAACAAAGAGTGGAGAGGAAATGTTTGAATCGTTCGCTTGACAGAAAAAAGTATAATATAAAAAAGAAGAAATGATTAACGATTTACATTTTTCTGACATTAGTGAAGCTATAGGTTCTTTCAATAACCACACCTGGACTTTAACAGCCGATCGTGGCTATGTTTTAAATGACAGCGCTGTCATTCTGTGACGTTAGTGTTCTGTCGTAGCTGCCATTTAATTATGGAAAACTACATGCTTTAAAATCACATCAAAGTTATGAACATTTATTATAAAAAGTCGTGCTCTGTTCGACAAACGTTCCGTGTGAAAAAATCATCTTCAGTGACGAAGAGCATTTTTATCTGAACGGTTTGGTAAACAAGCAAATTGTCGGATCTGAGACGATACTAATCCATAACAGTTCCAGGAGTTTTCTTTGCATCCAGAAAAACGGTTAGTGTTGATTTTGGTTAAGCGGCATTATCGGGCCATAAGTATTCTGAAATGAAAAAGGCAAGGCGGTAATTGTAAACGGCAAAAGGTATCGAAAGATGATAACCGTTTTGTTTTGGCCCAAATTGGATGATATGGATATAGTCAACATATGGTTCCAAGCAAGACGGTGCTACGTGCTACTCAGCGGGTGACAAGGTAGCGTTATTGAAGGAAAAGTTTCCAGGTCATATTATTTCGAGAAGAGGTGATATCAATTGGCTGCGAAGATCGTGCGACTTAACGCCTTTAGATTTTTTTTTCTTTGAGACTCCGTTAAGTTTCTGGCCTATGTCAATAAATCAGCAACAATTGACGATCTGAAGAACGTCCTTCAAACCATTTCTGAAATCCAACCCGATGATTTATGTGGAAAAGTCATCCAAAATTGAGTCTCTCGGATCGACTCCTGCAAACGAAACCATGGAAGCCATTTGAACGATGTGTTATTTTTAAAACATAATGGCATTGAATGTACTTTAATCCGCAACAAAGATTTCCGCCATACATACAACTCTTTTTATTCAATTTTAAAGATCGTGCACTCTTATTGAAAGACCTATTAGTTTTTAAAAATAAGGTTTAGCATAGATAAATGAAATCAGATGAAAATCGAAAAAAATATAAAAGGTTACTAACTACATGTATCTAAGCTAGACAACTAATTAATTAAATAATTCTGTCATTTATTGACGAAATAATTACATAATAAAAAAAGACAAATATTCGAACAAACACTATTTTACTTGAAAAAAATAATATTTTACTTGAAAAAGCCACTATTTTACTTGAAAAAAATTCCATTAACATAATCTATAAATTCATATTTTGAGAGTAAAATAAAAGTTTTCAACAATAAAATGATTTTACAATTTCAGATATTCCATGGAATCATAAAGATACGAAAAGTTATAAAATAAATATAAGAAAATTAATACATTACAATGTAATATATATATATATATATATATATATATATATATATATATATATATATATATATATATATATACACAGATCGTTTGATAAGTATGGTAAATTTATTTTTTGTTTAATTAAATTAATTAAATTTTTCAATTCAGTTTTTCTTATTTTACCATACTTATCAAACGACCCTCATGTATTATATATATATATATATATATATATATATATATATATATTTACCAACAAACGTGCTACAAGGACAAACTGTAAAGAATTATAATAGTCGATCACTATTCGACCTGAAATAAAATTTAAACATAAACTAATTGACTTTTTAGTTCTTAATCAGAATTATACACTGAACTTATAAACACATTAATTTTCAATAGCTGAATCTTCCTTGAACTTTGAAAGACATTCAAACAAATTAAACAAATATACATATGAATATATGTTTTAAATATAAAGATTTACAATTTCAAATGGTGATGATAGACAACTTTTCTCGTACGATTTTTTACCAATAAACAATGGAATCTTGTGTAATTATCAATTCTTTTAATAACATCCTTTAATTTGTTTAATAATTAATTATACAACTCAAACATTAGTTTTATAATATAAGACTGAATCCATTTTCCAGATGTCCATCAACAAGTATTTATATTTTTAATGCATCTATAATAAAGTAATAGCTTTATGATTATTCAATTTATTGACATTAGAGAATTATTTTCAATGCAGTAGTTGAGTAGATTAAAAAATAGCAATAAAATTATCTATTCGTATTTTTTATTGTAAATAGTGTAACATAATATATGCCTGTATATTCTTATTACAAATATTAAATTATATTAAAAGGCCTATGAAGAGACTCATAGATAAACAGGACAGAAACATAGGAAATTGGTCGAAATAGAAAGTTTTAGGAGAGGTTTTTATTACTAATTTTTATATATATATATATATATATATATATATATATATATATATATATATACGGTTTACTGATTACGAACTACTTAAGAGTAAAAACTTAGAAGAGTTAAAATGCTACTTGAAATGCTTTCAAAAAAAAAGTAGAAGATTTGTAGAAAAAGAAAATACAGGTAACCCTCCCATAACACGGTAGATAGATTCCTAGAAAATACTATGTTGTGTGAAATCGTGTTATATGAGACTAGGAGTCAGTACTTATTATTTTATAATTATTTATTATTTTATAATTATTTATTATTTTATAATTTTATATTTTCTATAATAAAAATTGTGTTATCTGGTGTTGTAGAAGGGATTCCACAATTCAATACATGGGTTACCACAATTTTCTTAATGTGTTAAAGCGAAACAGTGTTGTAGGTTGCCGTGTTATATGAGGGTTTCCGCAATTTTTTTTATCGTGTTAAAACGAAACCGTGTTATAGCAGAGTTACCTGTTTACAGTTATAGAGACAATGTTTCGATCAAGTGGATGAAATAAAATATATGAAAAAAATTATAAGATGTAATAATGATCTATGGTCAGAGATTAGAATGAAATTAAGGCAATATTGACAGCATTTGGAAGAATGAATAATAAAATGAAGATTAAAATACCATTGAACCTAAAACGAAAAATTATAACTAATGTGTACTTTCTACTTGTATTTATGGAGCATAAATTTGAGTATCAAATTCAAAAATGAATCAAAAATGTTTGATAAATCAACGAAGTTTGGAATGAATAATGTTAGAAATTTCCAAACGCGATTTGAAAACTTGCAAATAGACACAAAAGTAGAAAATACTAAGTGATATAAGAGAGCAAATAAATATATTGCAGAACATATAGAAAGAACAGAAAATAAATAGATAAAAATTATTATGAAGAGAAGATCAAGACATAAAAAGGACATAGGAAGAGATTCTGTCAATGATAAAAGGATGATGTTATAGAGTATTGTGAAGTTGAGTGCTGGATAAGATTATCACGGACAGAAAAAAACAGAAGAATCTTTACAAAACATTTAAACGACTTTAATGATATTCTATAAGCCTCTTTCTCTAATTGTGGGTTAATATAGGTTCTTATAATTATGATATATATATATATATATATATATATATATATATATATATATATATATATATATATATATATATATATATATATATAGGTATATATATATATATATAGGTTTTCCAACAAGCGCTTCAGAAGTTTAAATGGAAATAAAATAAAAGTATTTAATTAATTATTTTTTTATTTTTAAGCATAATCTCTAGCATTAATAATGAAATACAATTTCACTCATATGACCACCACGACTTCGTTTGAATAGTGCATTCGTTTAGTCCAATTTTTACTCACTCTTTCACATAACTGTGGTCCAATTTCATGAATTACATGTTTAATGTTTATTTTTAAAGCTTCTGTTGTTTGTGATTTATCAACATAAACCAATGATTTTACATAACTCCACAGAAGATAATCCAATGAAGTTAGATCACATGATGTTGATAGCCAATTGATGGGTTCATTTCATGAAATAATGGACTCTTCAAACAATTATTTCAATAAGTCTATTGAAGTTTTTACAATTTTTAGGCATTGTTTGAAGTGTTAAACGTTCCATAATTATTTGCCAAACTATACTTTGTTGGAATGTCAAAATGAACATAAAAATAAAATTCAAGCATGGCTGCCACTAGCTGTCAAAGTTCAGACAGTTAGTGGCAGCCATTGGAACACCTTTATATATATATATATATATATATATATATATATATATATATATATAAACATGTGCATATAACTCATGACACACATGAACAATGTAAGCAATTTATTGATATAATTCAATGAAGTCGTTAAATTAAAAAAAATATTTAATTAAGAATAAATATAATTAATAAATTTAATGATTATATTTATTTTTAATTAAATATTTTTTTTAATTTTACGACTTCATTGAATTATATCAATAAATTGCTTACATTATTCATGTGTGCCATGACTTTGTGCTCTCCGACTATATCGAACGCAATCGATATATACACGCGGTGATGCTATACTATACTATATATATATATATATATATATATATATATATATATATATATATATATATATATATATATGAATATATGAACAATAATGGAACTTATTTAATTAAAAATGTTGTAAAAAAACAGTAATGAAGCAATTTTCCGAATAAATTTTGTGGTTTACGAGTATAATAAGTTAATTTACTGTTGTCTGAATAACCTTGGCTGGACCCCATTAAAATAAGGTAGGTAAGAATTTTATACATGTACATGATGTAAAACTATATAGAGATGAATAAACACAGCTGTCGGGTCACGTACAGTGACGTCAACGGCATGAGGATTCGACATGAACTAGCATTCGTAAAAAAGTGAATTTGGGTTCAATACCCGAGCGGTCACAAACTTCACTAAGGTAGATACGGAATTTCATAACATCGAATTCAGTAAAGCCAAATTTGTTTACATATTGGAAATGAGCCGTTTTCAATGATTGTCTAAGTGAGCGAATATTTCAAATAGATTTTCAGTTTTCGAAAATTTAAATTTAGTCATTAACGAAAGAGATTGCATTTTTTTGATGTCATTTCACTGCAAGGTTTCTTTTTTATCTTTCGGTTATAAAAAGATGAGTACACTTGTTGTAAAAGTTTTTTTTTTTTTGACCACAATTGGGGTCAAGATGAAATATTTTACAGGTGTACATGTTTTTTTTTACGTAAAGTAGAATTCAACAGTGTGAATATTTGAATGTATGGCCTGCCCGGAAGCGTAATTCATAAAAACGTATACGGTCATCCGATGTAATAATCAAATTATCGACTAGTTACCGTGCTGAAATACAATTTGAATGCATGACAGAGCATACCAGTATTATCTATTTTAAAAATTTATAATCTAATAAAAAATTAAATCAAACCACAAATTGACAAGTGTACACTTTTTTATAATCATTTTTTGTAAATATTTATAATGAATTTTTGAATAAAATCTTTAAAATTTTTAAAAAGTATTTATGTATGTATACGAGGATCGTTTGATAAGTGTGGTAAACTTATTTATTGTTGTATTAATTAAATTTTTCAATTTAGATTTTCTTACTTTTTTACCATACTTATCAAACGACCCTCGTATTAACACCGGAATGAATATCGCAATTTACAATTAAACAAATCTCATTTTCCAAGAACTAAGGCATTTATTAGTTTTTGTACTGAGGCTTCACTTTTACGTGTTGGAATAAATAAGTCATTTATTTCAATACGAGAAAATAAAATCCAATGTTAATAAGTATAGAAATTTCATAATGTTGTTTTTAATAATTGAATGGCTACTAAATTAAGGAAAAAGATAAATAACATGTGATTATTGCATATTATTATAAAAATCTAATGAAATAAAAATGAATATTTATTTACAATAAAATTATAAATTAGTTTTCTTATAAAAGATGCATATGTATACTACAACAAAATATAATTCAATTTATATATAGGGTTTTCCAATAATAATGTCAGAACTTTGACAGCTAGTGGCAGACATGTTTGAATTTTTTTAAGCTCATTCTAACATGTTAACTCAGTATAGATTTGCAAACTATCATGAAACCTTTAACACTTCAACAACGCTTAGAAATTGTAAAAACTTCAAGAGATTTAACGAAACAAAAAGTTAATGAGTCTATTTTTCCTCGAACTGGACCCATCAATTGGTCATTAAGATCATATGATCCCACTCCATTGGATTATTTTCTGTGGGGTTATGTGAAATCATTGGTTTATGCTGATAAATCATAAACAACAGAAGCATTTAAAATAAATATTGAACTTGCAATTCATGAAATTTGACCACAATTATGTGAGAGACTAAATATTTGACTAAACAAATGCACTACGTCAAGCGAAGTCGTGATGCTCAAATGAGTGAAATTGTGTTCCATCATTAATGACACAGTATATACTTAAAAATAATTAATTAAATACTTTTTGTTTTATTTCCATTTAAATTTCTGAACCACTTATTGGAAAGCCCTATATATATATATATATATATATATATATATATATATATATATATATATATATATATATATATATATATATATATATACAAAATAACCATCAAATAGAACCGCAACTAAATGGGTTTGATGACAAGGGGACCAGTGAAGAAAAAAATACTTAACAAAAAGAAATGAAGCAAATTTGCGGTAACTGACTAAGGCGAAGTGGAACTGGGTTATTGAGGATTGGTCAAAAATGTTATTCTCTGATGTATCCAAAATCAATAATATTATTAAACCAGATGAGAGATAGATAGTATGTCTTAGGTAAATTAAATAGTTCCTTAATGAAAGTATTACTCATACTGCATATTCTCCTTATGTTATAATATGGATATATTTCACATCATGTGAAAATAAGAATTAATTCCGGGGAGAACAGAAAATGGTACGGAGTACAAAGAAATTATTTTGAAACATTATATTTCAAGCATGGAGATGGTAATCGCCAAATTATCTGATTCAATGTTCCAAAAAGATTCAATACCTTGTCATAGAAAAAATCTTTAAGTAATCAATATTTTTTTTTTGGAATTTGTTGAATATTTTGTAAAAATTATGATCATAAATTATTAATCAGCACGAAAAATTATTTTTTAAAAAAAACAAGTTACGAATAGATTCGCTCAGATGCCAGAATTCACACTAATTCTTAACGAAATCATATAAGTTGTGTGGTCCAAAGTCATTTGCTTATCTTCAGAATTTGTATGCTTCGATTCTAAGATGGATGGTACTGTAAGTATTAATTCTATTTTTTTAATTAAAATAAATGTTTAAAATTAGGTATAAATCATTATTTTATTAAATTTTAATGAATAAAATTTA
>CP092091.1:39695490-39705490 GCA_029203775.1 Neoneuromus ignobilis
TTAGTGACGAGTCAAAATTTGTTACCCTGCTTTGTTTTTCATTTTGATGAATACATTTTCTTATATACTGAAATATACATAAACGTATATATACTCGTATGTATATATATATATATATATATATATATATATATATATATATATATATATATATATATATATATCATTGAAAACCCAGACATAAGAAAATTCGTTGGAGTGGACTGAAACAAGAGATACTAGATTGATTGAAAAGGAATTTTTGGAAGAGATTTTTATCCAGTAATGGACAGAGAGAAGCTAATGATCGTATATATATATATATATATATATATATATATATATATATATATATATATGATAATCCAAATGTGAGGCCTAGATTTGTATTTTATTAAAAAGAAACATGTGCATAGTTTTTTCTATGACTAAGTATCTCCCCATTTATACACACACACAAATATATAAAAGGTGATTTTTTAGTTTAGTTAGATCTTTCGATAGGAATTCAATTTAAAGTTCTATCACGCTTAAAAAATATCATATATATATATATATATATATATATATATATATATATATATATATATATCTATATATAGACAGAGAGAAAGAGAGAGATTTTGAAGTAGACAACACTGGAAATTAAATGACAGAAAAATAAGATAATTATAACTAAAATTAAAATTTTTATAAACAAAAATTAAAAAATATGAAATATACTTTTAGATGAGAGTAAATATTATATATTGAAATCACATATTACTAGTTTTAGTATGGAAAAATCACATTTAATAGACACTTATATACGGGGATGTTGAAGTAATGGCATAGGGTTGTATAGCTGAGATAGATTTAAGAAAATTGCTCTATATGGAGGAAATAATGAATAAAACATTATCTCCTATCTCAAGGATAAAAATTATCTATTTATAACAAAGGAGATTTAAAAATCAGTGCAGAATATTTGCGTACATCGATTATCATTTTCAGCCGAATAATGACTATAAGGCATAAGACGTAATGCATTGCTGGCCAATAGCTCATCTATATTTCTCATTTTTCAGAAAAACTTTTACACAGTTACTTGACCTCAATCTAATACAATATTTTTGGAATGAACTAGAAAGAAGAAAAGAAAGCGAAATAGCAGAAAAAATATAATTCACAAAGTGTTTTTTTAGCTGAATGGGAATAAAACTGGATAAGTCGTAACATAAAATTTAGAATTATTAATAGAATTCAACTGAAAGAACTTACACGAAATAAAATATTTCTTACAAAATATTAAAATAAAAATATAAAGACTAAATGAACTTCAAAATAATGTTCGTATTTCATTCTTGTTCAAATTTGAGATTATTATTTTGCTTTTAATAGAAATATTTTGATAACCTTTTCATTTTTTTTAAATAAAAGATGTTTTATTTATGATTACGATTTTATTATATTCTTTATATCAATTTCCATGAAATCAGCACTTTTTTCTAATATATGTTACATTCCTCCAATTTTGGCCATCGCTGTATATATTCGTAAAAATTCTTTAAAGTAGTAATTAACAACTTTTAAAAATATTATGTATCAACTGTATAAATTACATATTTTTAGAACATGCAAAATCTATGTAAATCGATTATAAATTTAATGGAAGTAATAAACAGACGGCAATTTGAATTTTTAATGATATAAATTCCTATACGAAACAAATCAGAAATACTTATATCTTTCTCGGCTAATCAAGTTTAAGAGAAGAAGCGACAAGATGTAGCAAAAATACTTTGCTGAAACAACGTTCTTATACGTACTACATAATAAGCGAGTTCGTTATTCACTTCTCTACATACTTGGCACGGGATAAAAAAAGAAATTACTAAAATATCAATCAAAATAACCGGTCGTGCAAGGTTCAACCTAGTGACTGTCTAAATGATGTACAAACGTTGAATGTGTAATAAATATATTCATAATATTGAATGTAATCTTTTGCAAATTGTATGTATAATCACACACACACAATATATATATATATATATATATATATATATATATATATATATATATACACATGCTCGAAAATGTTTGTATACACTTATCAATACGGATATATTACTCAATAAAAGAAACTTATTAATGTAAATTTTAAAACAGATATATTTTTTATTAATTCTATAAACTACTAATTATTTGGAAATGACAATTCAAAACATTTTAAATTTATAACAAATAAAATAAAAAATAAAAAACGCAAGAGTTCATACAAATTGAGCAGAAAATGTTCGCGTACAGCAAATAAAAATCAAAAATAATATAAAGTAAAATAAGCTTTTCAAGTGAATTAGTAACTAGTTGGATAGCCTCTTTTTTTAAAAACCTTCTATAATCGTTTTTGCATGAAATGGGCTTATTTTTGTGGTTTCCTTAGCATTAATCTTATTCCACTCTTTTTCTATAACTCTCTTCAACATTTCCTTTGCAGTTATGCTATGTTGGCGAATTTACTTCTGAGAAAATGCCAAATATGTTCTATAGGGTTTTGGTCTAGAGATTGGAGAGGTGCATGCAACTGTTTTGGAACATTTTATAATATCTATAGCTTAACAACTTCTGCCTTGTGCTTTGGATCATTGTCATGCAAAAAAATTATAATCGGGACCTAGACTTAATTTTTCAGCACTTTATTTTATATTTCGTTTCAAAATATTTAAGTATGCATATTTATCCATCGTGGATTCTATAAACTCCATTTGTCTCACGCCCTTACTTGTTATACACCCTTATACCATTACTCTACCACCACAGTGTTTTATAGAAAGAACAAGATTTATTTTATTCAGTGATGTACACACAATTTTGAGTCCTTTTATTCCAAAAATGCAATATTTGATCTCGGCTAAGAAAATCATGTTTTTCCAAAACTGTATCAGTTTATTAATATGTTCATTTGCACATGCAATCCGTTTTTATCTATTGATAAGTGAAATAAATGATTTCTTAAGCGCAACACGTTCATGAAACCAACTCTTTTTTATTATTTTTCGCACAGTATAAGCACAGATTTGTTTTTTAAATAGTACTTTAATATCTTTTGCAATTTGGAGTGCAGTTATTCGGGGATTTTCTTTCATTGAAGCCACAATCTTACGCTTTTATCTAAATGTTAAGTTCGACGGCTGGCCAGAAAGCGGTTTCAAATGTGGATTTAAAACTGATTACTACACTTTGAATGAAAGAATGTTGTCTTCAAACACCCTTTCCTATTTCACGAAAACGTTTTCATTCTTTTTCTAACTTTAAAATAATTTTACACTCACTAACAGAATTTCCTTTCTTCAATTCCATCTTATTTATTTTTTGCAAAAAACGTTACTATTAGTTTCTAAAAATAATATTTTAGCGTTTCAATTGCAACACACGAACTGGGACATACAACTGTGATAATTTTAAAACAACAATAAGTGCAAATATTGCAAAAAAAATCGATGATTTACCGTTTAATAAAATATGTACGCAGACATTTTCTGCTAAATTTGTATGAAGTTGTGTGTTTTATTTTTTATTTTATTTGTTATAAATTTAAAATGTTTTGAATTGCCACCTATAAACAATTAGTACTTTATAGAATTATTAAAAAATATGTTTGTTTTTAAATTAACATTAATAAGGTTGTTTTATTGAGAAATATATCCGTATTGATAAGTGTATGCAGACATTTTCGAGCATATATATATATATATATATATATATATATATATATATATATATATATATATATAATCTAGGTAGAAACATCTGCGTACACCAATTAAATAAGCCATATTTCTCAATAAAAGAAAATTATTAATGTAAATTTAAAAACAAACATATTTTTTATTAATTCTATAAACTACTAATTCTTTATACATGGCAATTCAAAACGTTTTAAATTTATAAAGGCGTTTGAAGAGGGCCATAAAGCTGTCGATGATGAACCAAAATCTGGACGTCCATCGACATCAACTGACAACGAATCCAAGTTAAAGCATTGGTAATCAAAAATCGTCGTATGTCCATCAGAGAACTACCAGCTAAGGTGGGAATCTCAAAAACACAATTCCATGTCATTTTGACTGAAATGTTGGGCATTAAACGCATCACTTCTCACATGGTACCAAGAATACTGAATTAATTAATGAGTTTTTGACCAAAAACTCAACCAATATCGTTCTGTAAGCTTCGTATTCATCTGATTATGGCTCCGTGTGACCTTTTCCTATCCCCAAAATTCATGTTACCGCTCCGAGGGCATCGTTTTGAGTCGATTAAAGCCATAAAAGAAAATTTGCTACGTGAACTGAAGGCTATACCACAAAGCGCGTTCGCGGGGGCATTCGAGAACTGAAAGTAACGTTGGCATATGTGTATTGCTTCCAATGGGGAGTACTTTGGAGGCAAGAAAATAAATATTGATGAATAAATAACTTCTTATGTGTTTTATTTTTAAAGTTCCGTTAGTTTTCGGACTTAATGTATATCCAAAAATATATTAGAAGATGATAAAATAATTGAATAAAATTAGCCCTAATTGATTTTTGAAATTGGTGAAAACAATGTCAAATCGTTTAAAAAACGTTATTTACCGAAAATCATACTTTGAAAATTATTATTTAAAAAAATTGATAAGTTTTTAATTACTGCACGCAGATTTTTTGGATTAAGTTTTTGAATTAAAATAATTATTTTTTAAAAAATTATTGAAATATAAAAACAATTTTATTCTAGAAATTAAGAAACATAAAATGTTTGTGAATTTTGGAATAATAAAAAATAAATATAAATTTATAACTTTTGCTTAATTTTTTTCTTCACCAAATTATTTTCATTCGAATGTATGCACATTTTATTGAATCATCTATTTCTCTGTATTTAATGATGACTAAATAATCATAGAAATGCCATATTATCTAAAAAATGAACAATAAATGATTATGGAATATTTTCATAAAATCTGATAATGTTGAATTATCTATTACACATTCCTAGAAAAATGTTTTTTTTTTAAATTATATACTAATTTGTGTAATTAAAACATTTCAATCAATAATTGATTTATAATTCGATATCAATCTAAATTCATTAATACAATGATTCAGTCGAATATGAATTGAAAAAAAAATATTGATTAATTTATTACATTAGACCATTTTTTGTGCTGATTTAGCGTGAAGGTAAAATAAAAATAAAATACATTTTGTATTAATAATTTCATATGAAATGAATCAGTACGTGAAATCAGCAGTGAACGTAAATTCTCGAAATAATTCAATGCAGCGGGACTTGTTGATAAGAAAGGAACGCTAAGTATTTAATAACAATGATTTGTTTTGACAGATATCGATAAATGGAATTTTACAATGTTTATTATTTAAAGTATGTTACGTTTTATTATTATTTTATTTAGAACTAGTACTCAGTTTATTATTTTTCAATGTACAATAAACTATTTTCAATTGGCAATGTCTGTACATTTTTATTAATTGAGGAATACTTTTACGTGGCTATAAAGGTCTGTCTACAACTGATAAATATGAAGTAATATAAATAAAATGTGATCTATGGACTTTTTAACACAATTACATATTAAGATAATAAACAGTGCATAAAGAATCAAATAAAAATGAATTTACAACTTACGCAAAATAGCATAAAACGATAAAAATATGTTAAAAGGTTTCTATAAATATCAAAATATTTTAAGTGATATCGATCAAATTTGATGCAATCCTTGTACTGATGTTATACCAATTTCTATTATTAACATTTATTTCCATATTACTTCTAATTTTTTAATCTCTTATTGATTTCAATCCATAGGTTTTGAATGAGATTTTTGGCAAGGTTTCAGGGCGGTGTGACTAACAAATGTGGAATTTTATATAAAGGCCACATTTTAACGATAGGAACAATGTATTTAGGATCATTATCCTGTTGAAAATAGGATAATTCTTCAGTTTAATTTGGGCCACAATATATATATTATATATATATATATATATATATATATATATATATATATATATATATATATATATATGTGTGTGTGTGTGTGTGTGTGTGTATGTGTGTGTGTAAAATAATAGGTACAAAATTTTAATTTTGTTGCAAGTGAACACTAATATTTTTTTACCATGAAAGTTTATAAAAATCGTCAATCGGAGTAAGCATCTGGATATTATTTTTTACTTTTCAGATGTGGTCTTATTTATCCATTTGTTATTAAGGGGAATCCCCTATAATATATCAGATAAAGTGTGCATTGCTGTGCAATATAATAGGTACTTTTAGACTTTTCTTTCAAATCAGTTTAGTGTTGTGAGGTGGATACGATTTGAAGGCGAAAAGTAATTTAGTAGATTCTTTTTAAAAATAAAAAAATATAGATCGTGTATTTAAAGCTAAATATAATTAATAAAAAATGGAACGTGGAAAACATTGCACAGCAGCTCAACGAGATTTGTTAAAAAAAATTAAGAAACAAAAGTAAAACATTTGCTAATATTACAGAATTGTTAGAATGTTCCAAAAATATGATAAAGAATACATTAAGGTGTAGAGAATTACCTGAAACTAGAGGAAGACCGCGAAAAACAACAAGAAAAATAAATAAAAGGATAGTTAAAATAGTTAAGTCTGATCCATTTTCAACTTCAACAAATATAAAAAGTGAATTTGATCTAAATATAAATGCTAATACAATTAGAAGACGCTTGATAGAAAATAATTTACGAGTAATAAAGCTGAGGAAGGTGTCTTTATTATCACAGAAGAATATAAAAAAAAGATTGGAGTTTGCAAGAAAACATCTTGAATGGCAGGTAACAAAATGGCTGAATATTTTATGGTCCCACGGAACCGAAATTAATTTATTTGCGTCAGATTCAATTAATAAGCAGGTCAGACGTCCAAAAAATATTGCTTTACATCACAAGTACTCCTTAAAAACAATAAAGCATGGCGTTGGGAGTATAATGGTTTGGGGTTCATTTTCATAGTACGGACTTGACCCAATACAGTGAGTGAAGAACACAATGGGGGTATTTACACTAGTCAACATTCATACAGTATTCACACCCATTACCGCTCGTCTCACACCCTCTTATCCCCAAAATCCCCAACCTAAAAAAATTAGTTTTCAGGTAAGAGCGTGTGAGATGAGTGGTAATGGGCCGTGAATACTGTATGAATGTTGACTAGTGTAAATACCCCCAATGACTCAAGCGGTATATGTTGGCATATTAGAAAATGTAATGCTGAAACATGCAGAAAAAATATGCCACACATATGGACACTATAACAAGACAATGACCCAAAACATACGTCTAAAGCAGCAAAAACATGGTTTGATTAAAATAAGATAATAGTTTCACAATAGCTATCACTATCACCAGACCTTAACCTAATTGAAAATATTTGGGCTGAGGTTAACAGCCCAAACGAAATTAGAATCGAAGCCAAGAAATAAAAATGAGTTGTGGAAAACTGTTAAAAAAGCCTGGAAAAATATTCCTATTGATAAATTGAGAAAATTAATACAGCCTATGCCGTATCGATGCAGAAATGTCATTTAAAATAGAGGATATACAATCGATTATTAAATATGCATCCCCAGTTAGCAAATATCACCCTTTTTTAAAAAAATTATATTAAATTTACAACTCTAGTTTGGAAATGTACCTCTTATTTTGAACAGTTACTAAAATAATTTTGGTTTCCTTCTATATTGTATTTTGTTTTTTGTATTTAGTAGTTCTTGTACACTTTGTATAAATAAAATAAATTTATTTCATCAGTTTTGTATTGTTAGTTTTTAAATAATATTGAAAGTAAGAAAATACTTAGTTGTACCTATTATTTTGCACACCATTATATATATATATATATATATATATATATATATATATATATATCGAATTTTCCAATGTTTTACGACATAACAAACCAATTCCTTAAATCTATTTTATGTTTGTTTTGATAAAGGGAAGTATTTTATTGGTTATATATATATATATATACATACACAACGGTTGGTAACAATATTTCGAGTAGCATTTACTACTAGGTTGACGACAATAAACCTTCCGGCACTTGACGCAGTGGGATTGCGTCAGCTTGCGCTTCTTGCCCGGACAAATAGTCGTTTTTCAGAATCATGTACATTCTGTGACGATGACCCTACATTCTCCTCATCGTCACATTCGAGAATTTCCGTTTTGTAAGTAGTGTACACGTTTGTAACTGTAATAGTTTTGATCGTGTTTTCGAATTTCCGAATTTTAACAAATAATTACATGATTTATGAACTAAAATTATTTGTAAGAGTATTAACATTGATGATGAACATTGTTATATTTTTTTGGAAAAAATAATACTATTTTTGATATTAGTTTGAATTTTTAATATATTAGTTACAAATAGCACATTTTTTTAAATAAAATTGTAGAAATAATATTTATAAAATATAGAAACGTAAAAATTTACCAATTACATTTAAGTTTAATACACATGAATTTTATCCCCAACACCGCAATGTTTATAAAGTGTTCAATAATCATTTATTATTTATAACTTTGTTGGCTGATGCGCATTTCTATGGCATCGTCAAAGCTTTTTTGTTAAAAATTTTAACAAAAAGGCTTCTTAAGGATTTTTAACAAAAAGGCCCTGACGATGATGGCATCGCCATCGAAATGCGCATCAGCCAACATAGTTATAAACAATAAGTGATTATTGAACATTTTATAAACATTGTGGTGTTGGGGATAAAAATTCATGTGTGTTAAAGTGAATCCGCCACAGTTCCAAAACAAACAATACATTTTAGTCATTATTTTATTAAAAAAATAACACCTTTTAAATCTTTTAGGTAGTAAACATTAATAACAATTAAGAGTTTTTTGACATGAAAGGAATAAATATTGTTTAAAAATAAATATAAATATAAAAAATACACGACAATATTTAATCTCACTTTTGATATTCATCATTTTGTAAAGAAAATATAAAAATAAGCATTACCATAGAATTACTGTTGTCAAACAAAGTAAACAAGAAGAAATCATTGAACATTTTTTAAGTTTTTATGGTGTTAAAAGTAATAATTTATTTATATAAAAATATTAACTAATTAGAAAATACAAATACGTTAAATTAATGCCATTTTATAGGCAAAAACAGAATTTCGATGAATTTGTAATCTGATCAAATGTATGGTAGTTAATTAAATTAGTATATTAACTATTTGTATAGTGAAATTTAATACAAAGTTTATTTACAATTCTATTGTATTTAAAGCGTAAATTAGTAAATAAAGATATAAATGATTTTCATCCTAAAGCATAGAAAATCTTACTAATGACCTCACCGCAACAACGAGTACTACCATTATTTGTTTTGGAACTATGACAAGTTCACTTTCATATAAATGAACCATCAATCTAACATCACAAGATATTGAAAAAGTGTTTAACAATTATTTTCTAAAAAGAAATCATTAAAAACTAATTCAATCAAAATATAAATTTATTTTTTAAATAATTGGATAAATTTTAAAAAAATATGATTCTATCATGAATTTTTTTAAAAAAATGATAAATTTATTAATAAGAAACAAACATTGTTTTTAAATATGCTAATATTATAAACTGGTACTATTTAAATATCATACTTTTTATTTCCAATAAAAACAGAATTCAAGAAATTGAATTTACATTTAGATATAACTTTCCAATCCTGAATTCACATACTGCATACAAATGTAGTTAACATTTTGTTACAAACTTATAATGTGAATCGGTAATATCGTAAAAGAAGCGATTTCAACTCTTCCAAGTAAAAATGTTTATATTTAAACTGTTTTATTACAATGACATTGAAAAATATACCTGTAAACTACATTAAAATCGCAAATTTACTTGGTCACCAGATCCGCTTGACTGCTTACTCAAATGCGCTACTTTATGCAGTTATTACAGTAATTTTCATA
>CP092091.1:39710490-39740490 GCA_029203775.1 Neoneuromus ignobilis
CAAATTCCCATAAGCTTAACAAAATAAATGATCATTTAAAAAAAATGACAACTTAAAAATCTTCAAATTGATTAATATTAAATAATTATACATTAGTTACTTTTTTACTTACATTTATAAATATAATCTATTAGATAATAAAGAATCATTCGTCATTATCTACCTGAAGATGATATACAAAATTTTTAGTAGTTATTTGCAACAATAAAAAACACTAGAACAGCCATAAAGTTATAATAAAAAAAATCATACAAGTCTTATATAAAAAATTAATGACCGGTACGATGGTTGTTACTAATTTATGATAAATCATTTGGTCATACAGAATCGTTCATTAATGTTTTTAAGACATTATGCTTTTATTAACTTTCGAAAAAACTTATTTTAATTATTTAATAAACATGACGTTATTTTTATTATAATATTAATGTAATTAGAGAAACGATATTATCTAAACTAATTTTTAAAATGGATAATATGTTAAATTATACTTTTTAAAATCTATTAATATGTATAAAAAAACACATAATTTTATTATAAATGTCTATGTTTATATCACAATAAATAAAAGTTAAATAATTTTTAATACTTAATGTGCAATTTTTATAATAACATTTTTTTCTTCAGAAAGAATTATAAAAATGAAGATTTTTAAAAAATATCATAATCATGGACTTAATTTCTCATAATAAATGGCTTCTTTTGGTTTTGAAATGCAGTAATTACTTTCTGAACATATTTCCAGTATTTTCATTTTTTACATGCAGTCATTTTCCTTGATCTCTTTGATTTTATAAATTTACGTCAGTGTTGAATTACGCATACAGGTATTTAATTTCCGCCCACTACTGTTTACACACACACGTCACAAACACACGTATGTTTGTATGTGTTTATATGAATATATTATATATTTATAAATATGCACAAGATTCTAATGAAATAGGAAAATAATTATTACACGAAAAACCACAATTTATAATTAAGAATAAAAGTCTGTTATAGGATATTAAAATAACTATTTACCGATTTTAATTAATTTGTAAATTTAATAGAACAAGATAATTAATATTGTAAAATTCTATGGAAAAAATTTAATAAAACTAAAATGTATAATCAAATCTTAAACTGAAAAAGTATACATTAATCTATTTGGAATCACATTTAATCAAATTAAAAGAATCTGGATCCAATACGTCTTCTTTTACAGATAAAAAATAACGTCAACTATGGATAATAATGTGAAGATATCTTCGTAATAGTTGTGAGAGATGAACGCAAAGAGAAGTAGTGGATAATTTTAATACCAGACATCCTAAAAGCAATTCAAAAACGTATGGGATTGTTTTATTATTAAATTCTTTCCTTTGAAGATATTTATCTCTAAATTTGTAAGTTACTTCATTTTCATATCCACACCCTATAATTACTAACGATTATTTCCATTCTATCCACTATTATTGTTGATATTTTTCATTGAAAAAAGATTTTCTTCGTGGTTTGAAATTTTTTGAAGACAATATATATATATATATATATATATATATATATATATATATATATATATATATATAATCAGCCTATTTACATCCCTTGTTGAATGAAAGTATCTACCAAAACATTCTATTTTAAAATAATACCATAAATACTTTTCTTTTCCAGTCTACTCGAGTGAATTTTCTTAAACCTTCATCCCATCTATTCATAAATATCTTTTTTTAGGTTTTTATATATACATGGATTCCTAAGTAATATTTTTTTTGTCCATCGATGGTTTTCTCTTCTTGCTACCTAACCGATCCATTTCCATTTTCAGTTATAACTTTTGTAAATGTATTTTCTTTCATATCCATTTAGTTTTATTTCTGTCTCTACGTATTATTCCTAATGCAGTATTCAAATGGAATACTTTCCGATTTCCAACTTTAGAAGAACTCGTTATTGAATTTCCTCTTCTTAATAAACTAAATATTTATTCTGTTCTTTTCTCGCTATTTCAATACAAATGATTAACCAATTCTAACAAGATTTTTGAGTTTATAGTTATTTTCGAAACATTTAATTAAACCATATTATTACTTTTCGACACTACAACTCCAATTTCACTATAAATATTTTTTTGTAATGTAAGTGTATAAAGTATTTACAATTTCTCTTACCGATACCAAAGTTTCTATTCTTTTGTGGCACTTTAATGCTAATTTTGATGAAATTAAAAATATCAGAGAAAAAAGAAAAATATAACAAATCGTAATAAAAATTAATTATCATATAAAAGGTTTGTGTATTTTATAAGAATTTATACTATAATATTTTTTAAGCGTGATAATTTATATTTTTTTTTGTTTGTTTATATAAGTGAATACTTTTGTCATAAAATTTTGTATACAACAAATATTCTAATATTAATTAAATAAATGTATTTTTTTAGGTTATTTAATTATGAACTTACGAAGGTGTTATTAAATCAAAAAAAACATTTTTAAATTGTATATTTTGTCATAATAAACATTTTCTACTTACTTTCCCCATGTGACAATATTTTTGTTAGAAACATTGGTGTTTTTTTTTTAAGCGTGATAGAACTTTTAAATTGCATTACTATCGAAAATGTTATCTAACCTAAAAAAACACTTTATATATACATGTGTGTGTATGTATATATAAAGGTGTGATAGGGTGTTTTTTAGGTTAAATAGAACTTTTCATGGGGATTAAATTGAAAGTTCTATCACGCTTAAAAACACATATATGTTTCTATTAAGAATCTAATAACGTCAGTGTCAGATTATTTATTTACGATTTAACTAAATATACTATATAAAATAATGGATAAGATTTTGTCTGATTTGTTGAGACTAATTTTAGATAAAAGCAAAATGAAACCGTATAATTTTTATATGCCGCAATATTGCGTACACTTGAACTTCACGTTAATGGTAACAAAAACGTGACAAAATATGCAAGATTGTTACATTACAACAAACACGTCATACACATTTCAGTTTCTACTGTGTTGCGTCACATTTTATATTTGATTTTTAAATTTTATATTTCAAATTTTAATTACAATTGCTAGATGTAGTTTAAAATTACACAACTGCTCGATTTACGTAACACTTCAGCTTTCATTAAATTTCATATACGCCGTTAAAATGTTGAATATCAATGCGTGATACATGAAAACTATGAACACGAATGTAATTATTTGTGTGGAAAATTATATATGTAAAATAGTTACTTATACAATTGTTATAGCTGATGATTAGTAAAAGTATTGTATTATATTATATATATATATATATATATATATATATATATATATATATAAATGTTTTTTTATGTGTGATAGTACTTGAAATTGAATCCCTATCGAAAGTTCTATCTAACCAAAAAAACACCTTTATATGTTGTATGTGTAAGTATATACGAGGGTCTTTTGATAAGTATGGTAAAAAAGTAAGGAAAACTAAACTGAAAAAATTAATTCAATTAATTAATCAATTAAATTAAACAATAAATAAATTTACCATACTTATCAAACGACCTTCGTATGTGTGTGTATTTATATATATATATATATATATATATATATATATATATATATATATATATATATATATAAACATAAAATTAGTAGAACTATTATTTATAAAATTAAAAATTAATTTTTACGTTTGAAAAAAATATAAAAATAATTATTTCCATCTCATTAAACTGAGTAAAATCACTAAACCGTCACAATAAGTTTTCTGTGATTAAAATCCGCAATAATTATAATTTCGAACTGTAAGATTTTTTTTATTAGAAAAAAATAATATCATTTATGTAATTACCATATTTTATTAAAAAACAATCTATATTATATTTTTCAATTTCATTTACCAAATGTAATGGAAATTAAATGTTCTTATTTTTCGAATTTAACGTGTATATATATATATATATATATATATATATATATATATATATATATATATATATATATGTCACCAGTCATATATACACACACACAACTACTAGAAGATAGAGCAATCGGTAGAGAGTAGAAGTTATTGATTAGGAATGAATAAATATCAAGAGACCAAAGAAAAGATCACAATATGAGATAAGAATATAAATGATTTTATTGCAAATTTATGGAAAAAAATTGATTGTTCGAAATAGAAAATGTCGGTCGAGATCTTCATAGAAAAAAATAATGGATACTAAAATCAACTATAAAATAAGTATAAGTACTATCATCAATTTTCGTACAATCAAACCGCCAAATATGTTTTTAATATGTTATAAACATTTTTCCTATGTTCCAAGAAATTAACTTTGTAATAATAATTTTTCTGAACTTTATATTTAAAATTTTGTTTAACATTTTTGAGTAATAATCGTTTAAGTTTTGTTCATTTCTTTAAATTTATTGGCATGTCGTGATCCTTATTATTTTTTATTTATTTATTTATTATTTATTTGATTTCAATTCCATTTAAAATTACGTAACGTTTATTTGTATACTGTAAGTTAGAATGATATTTTTATTAACAATTGATTTCCAAACTGATCCTATATTTTGATAATAAATTATCATTTGTATCTTATTTCCTTAAAAAATGAATAACATGTGTTCATATATGCACGCAAACACACACATACAGACAAATAAACACACATTTATATAGACTTTATACACGCACACACGAATATGTACGATATATATTAATCATTATGATTTTAAATGCTATTACTCATTTTTATACGTGAATATTAAGCATTTAAAACAATCACCTGATAACAAAGATATTTTAACAACTGTCGGATGCATTAAGTAGAATTTAGACATATTAATCAAAATGTTAATATTACGTATTCAGTTAGATTCCTTTTGTTTTTGGTTCATACAAAAGTTACTTATGTTCTTCATACTACTATACTGTTTAAAGACACAATTAGCATAACACATTCAAGTACATTAAACGGTTATTAGATTAAAAACCGTTACAATTTATGTATTCGACGAGTAAATAACAAATTACATTTAATTATTATCAATTAGAATAGAAAAACAAATTGTTTAAAGATGTTTACAAAAGTTGTATTAACTAAAAACAAAATCAATATTAAAATGATTGTGTACATACTAAATAATTAAGATTCAACTGTACGTAAGGATTAAAGAGTTTTTTATTACGTATGAAAAATTATTTATACAAAATTTTGTGAATATATTATATATATATATACATACATATATATATATATATATATATATATATATATATATATATATAATATGTTTTTTACGCGAAATAGAACTTTCATCACAGATTCAATTTAAAATTATATCATGCTTAAAAAACAGCTTAATATATACATGAAAAATATGCGTGACTTAGTAGATTTTACATATAGTTAGGGAAGCAAAAGAGCCAGGTGCAAACAAAAATAATAATAGATGGATTTAATCGTTGCTCGCTCATTGAACGTTTCTGAATTGTTATTTATATATATATATATATATTTATATATATACACACACACACACAAACGTATGCATACAATATATACGTGTGTGTGTGTGTGTGTGTAAAAATACTATAATTTTTGTGTGTGTGTGTTAAGATTTTCAATAACATATTTCTCATAATTTTTTGAAAAAAAATATTAAATTTTCAATATATATTTGTAAATATATATACAAACAAAAACATATATGTATATATATATACACACACACATACATACTGCATAACTCTTTAATTCAGATAATATTAATATCTGTTGTTGGGGATAGTCATTTAGTAAATAAATTTATTAAAAAAATAGAATAAAATTGTTCCATTCTAATTACTTATTTTGGAATTATGTCGAATTTATTTCAACGCAAATGAATTTTCACCCCCAATACTTTAATATATTATAGAGTGTTCAATAATCATATACTGTTCACTTTGTTGTTTGTAACAATAATAGGCTAAAGCGCATTTCGATTACAATACCATCATCGTCAGTGCCTTTTTTTATCAAAAACAAAATGTTTTTATCGCAATATAAGCTCCGACGATAATAACATCGTCATCTAAATGCATATTAGGTCATTATTGTTATAAACAACAAAAGACTATTGACCATTTTATAACATATTGTGTTGTTGGAAATATAGTTGTGTTAAAATGTTCCGTTTTTTAAAAAAAACGGTCAACTGCTTCTTACTGATACAATTTAACCTCTATTTAACCCTTTTACTGCTGACCAAAATTTCTATGTATATTCTAACAAGCTAATCGGGCTGATAGATCGGCCCATCCGCAGTAAGAAGGTTAATATATAATTTTATAAATTTTTAGTATATAATATTTGTTTTTATATTTTTAATTTCCACACAAATTCATATTATATGTTTTTATCTTATGTCTTTTATAAAACAAATATTAAATATTGTTATGTTAACACATTGTATACGGGCAATGTTTCGACGACGTCTTTCGCATACTATTACTAAAGCGCGAAGGCGTCGTCGAGACGCATTGCCTGCATACGATGTATTAATAAAAAAATATTTTTTATGATAGGAAATAATATACACTGTATATTTGTATGTATAACAAATAGTAAACCTTAAAAATTCATGACAGTATAAAATCCAATAAGTAAAAAAAGATATGTATTTTCATAAATATTTTAAACCATCCTAATTTTTTTACACAACTCACTACAACTGCAGACTTTCGATATATGCATTTTATATTGCCCTTAGTCACAAAGAAATAATGAAATATTTGGCTTCACCGACACAAGAATTTACTACATGATCATATATGTATATATTTACATATATATAGTACTGTTATGTCGTTTAATACTTTAATCACCCTAATATAATATAATTTACTAAGTTCGCAATACAAACACACGTGTATATATATATATATATATATATATATATATATATATATATATATATATGTATGTATGTATTTGTGTAACGCAAGAAATATTTTAAAAGAAATTCCTTTCAAAAACATAATACACATTCTATATTTATAACATATTAAGACATAATGTAAATAAAGTTGTAATTACAAAATGTTCGTCCATTTTCCATCGTTCAGTAAATTAATTTTGTATTTATTCTGCAAATGGTTTCGACCTTAAGACCATCGTCAAGAAAATAGATATTTCATATTATAAGGATTTAAAATTAGAAGTGTTAAAATGTGTCATAAAAATAAACATACAATAACTCAACGAAATAAAAAAAATAATACAAAAATTAGATTACAAATACACTAAGCTAAGAATTTTTAACTCTGATAAATATATTGTATGTGTATATATATATATATATATATATATATATATATATATATATATATATATATATATATATATATATATATATATCCACTATTCGCTATTTATTACATTAAATAAACGTTTTAAAACAAAATATATATTGAGAGAATTATTACATTTTATAAAAAAATAAGTGATATTGAAATGAATTATCAATAAAACCGAAACGTAAAAAATAAAATTAATACGAGTATAGATTAATTATTTGTAGATTTATTTTAATTATTTTTAATCGTATATAACTTGAATTATATTTAAAAATAATAATAATGTTAAACAGCCAATTTAACTATTTGTTGTTTTGGAACTGTGGCTGATTCACTTTACACAAATGAATTTTAACTCCAACACCACAATAGTTTAAAGTGTTCAATAATCACTTATTGTTCACTTATTATTTATAATAGAGTATATAATTATAAATAATAAGTGAACAATAAGTGATTATTGAACATTTTAAACTATTGTGGTGTTGAGGTTAAAATTCATTTGTGTAAAGTCAATTTAACATTTTCGAATGAAAACTAATAGAGCTATTTAAAAAGATATATTTTTTTTAAAAATATTTAAAGAATCATAACATTAATCAATGCCATATTTTTTAGTTATATATTTTATTTAAGTTATTAAATACTTATATGAAGAATCAAATATTTAAATATATAGGTATAAATGAAATGTTATTCCAAATAATAAAATTAGTAGCAATATATTTAAATAAGGTACAGTGAACATATCGAAATCAGAATAAATTACAAATACTTTTATTCATTCTACTTTTGAAAATGTATCATTTAACAAATAAACTTAAAAATTTGAATACGAAGTGTCTCGTGAGAAATACTGATGTAACTTATAAAATTCTAACTGACAGATATATAATTTTCAATGGGAACAATGACATCCAAATAAAATAAATACTAAATTACATTAACATAACTTATTACACAGATTTGATTATACTTTTGTAATACTTTTTGGTTACAAATGAATTTGAAAATAACAAAAATAATTTAAGTATTTAGATTAATTTTTATAACAAACATTTATCTATGAAATAACTATGGTGATTATTAATTTTAAATTTTATTTCAATAAATATTGTATCATTCAACTATAGTTAATAATATTCTAGTTTTGTAGTTAATTTTTTAATTCAAGTAGAGAATTAAAACATACTCGTTGCAATATAAAATTATTTAATATTCATAAGGTATTGGCATTTACACATTTTAAACAACTTACATAAGTAGTAGATTATTTATTCTTTAATGCTACGGAAATAACGTTATTCAATCCGTGTAAAAATATATAAATCATAATATTTAGAAATAAACATTTTATTACATTATTATTAAAACTGGTAATATTAAACATGTTTGTTTTTCAACAAATGATTTTACTTATACAGGAGGCCTAAATAAGATTGAAGGATTTAAATATACATCTACTTTAATTTGGGCCACTTATAAATACATATATATATATATATATATATATATATATATATATATATATATATATATATAAATACATACACACATATATATATACACACACACATATATAAATATATATATAGTATAGATAAACAATAAGTAAATGAAAATAAATGATATATTCATTTTCGGTGATTTAGAAAACATTTCAAATAATTATAAATACATTCTATGTTACAAAATTTAATAATATAAAATTTTTAAAAAATATAGAAACTCATGTTCGTATTTTCAAAAATAATATAGAATATCCAACATAGTATCACATTTTATACTCAGAACTTTAAATGAACTTTTAAATATTTAAAAAAAATACCGTTACAATCATTAATTAAATACCTGCTTATAGATTCAAACAATATTGTACAAAGTTGTATTAATTAAAATAGAATAATTTTAATTTTCAATATAGAAAAAAAACTATTATAGTTTAGAAATTAAATACATCATTGTATAACTCGAACTTAGGTATATTGGTTATCATGTATCATGAAACTTATTAAAGTACTGATCGGTTGTTACATAAAAATTTAAAATTGAATAATTTCAAATTATTGCATGTGTAAACTTATATTTAAAATATTTATTTCTTTTTTGTAGTTAAGGAAGAGAGTAATATTAATTTCTTTTGTCGGCAAATTTGAAAGAATGTTATTATGTTTAAAAAACATTTACAATAATGAAAACAATTCCTTTACTTTGAAAACAATTTAAACATCTAAATTTACAGAATTTTACATATTGAAATAATAACTTACAAAAATACTTTGTTTTTAAATATAAAATATTTATTCAAAAACAAAATTTTAAATATAAAATAATTAGAAAAATAATAAAACAGAAAAATCATTTTCACAAGATTGCATGATATAAATTAATTTATATATATATATATATATATATATATATATATATATATATATATATATATATATATAATATATTTTATATTTAATGTGCAATAAAAAACTTAAAAATTTTAATCTTGTTATTAAATTTTTAGAAAATTCAATTAAGTTATTAATAACATATAATTATATACAAGTATACAATTGTTATATATATATATATATATATATATATATATATATATATATATATATATATTTGTATATATGTAATAGGAAATGTGAGATACTTACATTTATTTATAATCCAAAAAAAGTATAAAAACCTTCTAGTTACATCGGAAGGATAAACATCACATCCAGATCGATATACGTTTTACAACAAACAACACACTGATCTTTACGCACGAGAGATTATGTTTGAATTCAACACACCGACACGATTAGCAAAACTGTAACTGTCAAATAAAAAACCGTTGAACAAACCACCGAAACTAATTTTAAGCCCACGCACAATTATCCCTTAACTCAATCACAAGTAGTGAGGAATATACGAATTATGCAAATTGGAAATATGATAAAGGATAAACGTTTAACTGACTCACATCAATTATTATTACATGTTTGAAATTCAAAATATTTCATATATACAAATCAACACCATGTAGTCTCTGTCCACAAGACACGACTGATTGCAAACACACGCACGACAGCAGTCATATGAATGCGAGCACAAGACCGTTACATTTGCTTGAATTGAAAGACTGGTTGTCTATATCATGTCAATCGAATCATATTGTACATTTAGTTATCTATCTGCTAGGCACTAATAGATTACATATAAAACAATTTTAATTCTAACTTTTTTTTATTGAAATAAAACTTGTATAGAGTCATCTAAATGTGACACCTTGATTTGTAATTTATTAAAAAGAAATTATACACATGTTGACCTATACATATTTTATTTAAAAACATATTTTATATTTTATTCTTAGTAAAACACAAATCTATGACCCTATACAATAATTGAAGAATGTTAAAAATTAATTTTAACTTTTAAAATATTTCTGTTCTAATTACACTTTTTATTTATATTATTTACATACCATAATTTTATTTTAGCATAATTAACTGTAGTGAATATAAAAATATTAACATATTTGTTTAAATATTTGTTTCGAAACTATAGTGAATTTAATTTCACAAATTGGATCAACAAAATTATAAATGGTAAGGTATTGAAAGTTAATAGAGATGGTAAAAAAAAATAACAACAAAATATAAAAGTTCGATTTTTTTCACGTGTGATACGATATCGTGAAAAATATAACGTATTAACCTTCCATAAATGTCAAATAAATACTGAAAAGAATACAGAAAAAGAATTAATAGATGGAAAAAAGATAATCTGTTAGAATAGTTAAAAAAGAAAACTGTGAGACATTGTAAATCTGACCAAAGAGAACAAAATATATGTAGATAAAATCGTAATTAACTTAACTTTTAGGAATACTTTATAATTTTATACTTTTCTATCATTCAATAACTTCCTAAGTACTAAAAATACATTTTTAAATAGATATATAGCCGTTTGTAAATATATCCAATCAAAAATTTTGATTTTAAAATCATGAAAATATTTTGTCTGTATATTATACTGCGTAAGTGTATGAATTATTTTATTGAAAAATGAATTCACTTTCTTTTAAAAATAACAAATCAAACTTAATGTGACGACTAGATTTGTGTTTTATTAAAAAGAAACAATATAAACTATTACATGTTTCTTTTTAATAAAACACAAATCTAGGTGTCACATTTGAATAATATATATATATATATATATATATATATATATATATATATATAAGCCGTTTATTTTGAAAGTAGCCTAAGTACATTTAGCTTTAAATCGAGATATTTAATGGTTTGTGTTTTCATAAAATTTAAAAATATTGGTAACTGATAAAATAGTAGTAAAATGTTATTATGTTTCTAAGGGTATGTAATTTACTAACCCAATTAGTATGATAATTATTTTTTAAGAAAATACACGTTTTTTATGGCTTTAAATGGACTTAGGCCACTTTCAAAATTATTGATATCACTTTTTTAATTTGTAAGAGAGCTTAAGTTTAGTTGTGCTTAGGGTTAGTTTAGTTTGGCTTTGGTTTTTCAAAATTTTTAATCTTTATATATATATATATATATATATATATATATATATATATATATATATATAAATCTCACAAGAAACTAAACAACTGATGGAAAAGAGAGAGGAGATGAAAAGAGATTTGGATGGTAAAGCAGCTGTGCAATATTCAGAAATTTGCAAACTACTTAGAAAGAAATTAAGATTTTATGTTAGACAACATAACACAAAGAGATTAGAAAGAGTAATAGAAGAAAACAAGAGTTTTAAAAAAGCAAAAAAAGGTATTATGTTTGAACAACATAAGTTAATGACAATAAAAGATAACGAAGGTAACCTACTAACAGAGAAGAATAAAATATTAAAATATACAGAAAATTTTTACCAACAACTATATAAAAATGAAGAGAAACATAGTAGAGAAAACAATAAAAGAATAACTAATGACTACATAATTCCTGATGTTTTACCAGAAGAAGTGGGAAAAGTAGTAAAAGAAATGAGAAATTGAAAAGCACCAGGGGAAGATGGAATAACGACAGAACTAATTAAATATGAAGGAAAATCGTTGAACAAACATTTGGCAAACTGTTTACAAAATGCATTAAAGATAATAAAATCCCAGAAACGTGGAAGAATAGTATATTAATAATTTTACACAAAAAAGGAGACAAAACAGAATTGAAGAATTATAGGCCAATCTCAATACTTTCCTCCATATATAAAATATTCAGCAAAGTATTATTGAAAAGATTGGAAAAAGAACTAGATGGTCAACAGGCCAGAGAACAGGCAGGCTTCAGATCAAATTACAGTACAAACCACCTGCATACCTTACAACAGATACAAGAAAAATACAACGAATACGAGCAACTCCTATGTTTGGCTTTTATAGATTTTGAAAAGGCGTTCGATTCGGTCAGTACATCATCAATTTTCTCATCTCTAAAAGAGCAAGGAATTAATGAAAAAAACGTTGAATTGTTGAAGGAAATATATAAAAATTCATCAGTGCAAATTAAAATACACGACCTATCAGACAAAATAAAAATAGAGAAAGGAGTTAGACAAGGAGACAGTTTATCATCAAAAATATTTAATGTAATTTTAGAACAGATTATAAGAGACGCACATTTTAAAAATAAAGGAATCAAAGTAAACGGAGAATATCTGTCACATCTAAGATTTGCGGATGATAAACTACTTATAAGTGAAAAACCGGAAGAATTACAAACATTACTCGAAACCCTCTTAGAAAAAAAATCGAAGAGTAGGATTAAAAATAAATATGGGAAAAACTAAGGTCGTGTTTAATAATTTCGCTGAAAGAAGAAAAATACAGTTAGAGAATCAGTACCTGGAACAAGTGGACGAAATAAAATACCTAGGAAAAACTATAAGATACGATGGTGATTTATGCCCAGAAATCAAAACGAGTATCAGAGCTACATAGGCAACATTTAGGAGGCTAAATAGTATAATGAAAAGCAATATACCAATCAATTTAAAAAGAAAGGCATATAACCAATGTGTACTACCGGCCTGTACGTAAGGAGCGGAAACTTGGACTTTAAACGTAAGAATAAAACTGAAACTGTTAACTGCCCAGAGAAGCATAGAAAGAATAATGTTAGGAATTTCTAAACTGGACCGAAAAATAAGTAAATGAATAAGAGAACAAACAGAAGTAATTGATATAATAGAGCAAGTTAAATCGTTGAAATGGACATGGGCAGGACATATAGCGAGAAGAGAGGACAACAGATGGACGAAGATTGCTACGGAATGGAGACCAAGACATAAAAAGAAACCTAAAGAAAGACCATATCAAAGATTGGGAGATGAATTTGTGAAGTATTGCGGAGGTCAAGATTGTATGAGACTGGCCAGCGACAGGAAAGAACGGAAGAGGCTTGGAAAACTCTTCATATGACATTCAACGAGGCTTTCGCCCAGCAGTGGGCTGATGTGGGCTATTAGTAGTAGTAGTAGTATATATAAAGATATATATAAAGATATATATATATATATATATATATATATATATATATATATATACTTGAAATAGTTTTAACTGGATCGTACACTAATTTTGCAATGAAGTGTGAGTTTGGAAAATTTATGCAATACTATACGACCATTTCAGATAAGATAATAGTAATGTATTAATTAATAATCAACATATGCAATATCAAGAACATACTTATTCAGTCCCAGCCTGTAGTACTGATAATTAAGACTGAAAATTATGTGTTTGAATCATGAATCTGGTTTTGAGTCACGTTTGAATTTTTATAATACTCTTTAATGTTAAAAAATCAATCAAAAATAAAAATACGTGACTGAAGGTACTAAAATAGTGAAATGAATCGACAATAGTAAAAAAAACAACATTAAATCGTTTCATTGTGACTGAAACAATATACCGTTTTTTAAAAAATACGTGATTTTAATTATACTTATTTTATTTTTATAACGTATTTCAAGTATTGTTTGTTAATTCAGTGTTATTTTAATTTAAAATTTGAATAGATAATATCTTAATATTCACTTTTATCATCTTTAATTTCAATATAATGGTTTATTGAAACAAAGAATACTATTTATGTAGTATAAAAACATCATAAAATAAAAAATTATGAAGTGTTAACTGTTAAGTGACAGGTTATTCCTGTAATTTGATATCTGGATTAAGGTGTTGGGTTGGTGGAAATGTATTTTTAGTTTTACTTTTATCAAATAAAGGACAATATGATACACATATTAAATTTTTGTTATAAAATAAGTTATTGTTTGTTTTGGAACGGTGGTTAATTCACTTTAGCACAAATTAATTTTTGATCCCCAACACCACAATGGTTATGAAGTGTTCAATAAAATATTTCACTTTTTGTTTATAATAATGGTCAGATGATGCGCATTTCGATCCCGATACCATCATCGTCAGAGCCTTTTTATTGCTAAAAAAGTGAACAATAAGTGCTTATTGAACACTTCTTAACCATTGTGATGTTGAGGATGAAAAATCATTTGTGCTAATATAAAATGACTATTATCACCTAATAAAAATATACAATAGTTTGTATATACACACCATTATTACGAGGCGTCTCCAGAAATAAATAACCGATTTGATATATAAAATGTAAAGACATTTTTTAAATGTGCATTTAGTGTACTCATTTTTCACGTAGTCATTGTATAAATTAAGACATTTATCGTATTGTGAAACTATATTTTGTATTCCTTCGTCGAAGAAAGTCATCGACAAGTCTTTCAGCCAGTTCTGCACAATATTTTTTATATTTTAATTCAGACACAATTGGAAACTGTTTTGTAATTTAGAAATTTAAAATTGTCTGTATTCTAGATTTTTTTCGTCTGCACCTTTCTTCAACTTATCCTGTACCAGACAGGTATTTATGTCATTCCCCATCATATTTGCCGTACATTTGTTAAATAATACATCATTTTCTTACATTCTCGTCCTTATTATATTTTCATCGTGAACTTTAACAATCTATCTAGGACTTTCTATCGGACGAATATTTTTAGCCGTTGAAATTTTTATTATCGACCGCACTTTACAGGTAGCGGGATTTTGGATTTAGTATTCATTTTAAACAGACACAGAAAATGGACAGAATAAATTTTAGAACGGATCAATGGCACATATGTGTTCTGCTAGATATATAAAAGACGATTTACGTTGATAAAAAAAGCTCTAATGTTTCCTGCGTGGCCTCTGTATGAATTTATTCTTATTTTTTGGATGTATAATATCGTAATAAGTTTTATAATAAATGAATAATCAATATATAATAAATTTGAGCTGTGCTTATGGATTTTTACATGTGTGAATGTGTGCATGTATGTATCTATGTATATATATATATATATATATATATATATATATATATATATATATATATATATATATATATATATATATATATATATATATATATATATATATATATATATATATATATATATATATATGTGTGTGTGTGTGTGTGTGGGCAATCCTAAATTTAATATCTAAACGACAAAAGTTACAATATTAAAATTATTCTACTCCAATTAATACATTTTTGTACAAAACTGTTTGAATCTGTAAGCAAATATTTATTAAATGATTCTAAACGTGAAATTTTTAAAATTTTATTTAAAGTTTCGACTATAAAATGTGGTACTGTGTTGGACATTCTATATAATTTTGAAAAATACAAACTAGTTTTTATATTTTTTAAAATATTTAATTTATTGGGAATTTTAACATAAAATATACGTAAAATTATAGTATGTTTTCTAAATCATTTTAAATTAATATACTTATTGTTTATATATATATATATATATATATATATTTATACAGGCATACCCCGTATAATGCGGCTAATCGGTTCCACTGATTTGCCAGACTATTTGAAACTGAACTAATCGAAACATTAACTAAATACAAAAAATGTTAATTGGTTCCGAACAATTTTTTTTCTTTTTTTTAGTAAATAAAACGAGGGTAATATATTCAAATGTTTGTATATATTAACAGAACAAAATCAGAGGTTTATCCATTCATTTTAAATACATTTTAAATTCATTTTCAATTAAAATGTAATTATCAAAAAATCGACTATACTCTAGAGTTACAAATCGAAAACTAATAGAAAAAGAAAGACCACCAAACTAGAACTGCGCATGCGCATAATTTTTTTTCGAAATTTCAAACCGGATTATAGTGAAACCGGACTAATCGAGGTATTACTGAACATATATATATATATATATATATATATATATATATATATATATATATATATATATATACATACGAGTATATATACATATATGTTTATATAATTGCAGTATGTGATTTATAATGTTAAATTGAAGAAAAAACATTTTAAAAGAACTAATACTTTGTTTATGAATATATTTATAAAAAATAAAATAAATCATTTTTTATCTTCTTACTGTTCATTCTCAAAATTATATTACAGTTATAAATAAAGTTATAGACTGTATTCCTTAACCATGTACATTTTGTCCAAAAACTATTGGAACTTTTTTATTTAAACTGTGCGCGCATTATAAAAGCTCATATCTGCTGACTGCTGCGTCAAAGCGTTATCGAATGTCATTATGTCCTTTTATAAGTTTTCACCAGATTCTTTCATTGTCTCCTGTACAATGTCTTAGAACTCATCTGGATTTAATTTTGTTCATAATGTAAACCTGAATTTCAATAACATTAGCTGTTTATGCAACGACTAGAGGATTAGTATATTTCTTATTATTCAATAATACATCTATAAGACAGTACTGATAGATGAACGTATTTATTCTGATACTTGAAACATAGATTGAAAATGAAAATAAAATATTCATTTGAACCTATATTTTTTTTACAACAGTGTACATATATATATATATATATATATATATATATATATATATATATATATATATATATATATATATAGGATCGTTTTAATGTGATGCCTAAATTAGCGATTTATTAAAAAGAAATTATATACATGTTTCTTTTTAATAAAACACAAATCTAGGTGTCACATTTGGATAATCATATATATATATATATATATATATATATATATATATATATATATATATATATATATATATATATATACATATACACACATTCACTTATTACACAACCTAATACAAGCATAAAACAAAAAAATATATTAATTGCAATAATCATGCAATTTATTCTTTGTAGTATATCTGTATCATAAGTTGCTACCTAACTAGGAAAATTATATTCTTTTACTTATGATTATCATGTAAATGTACTAAAATTAATGTGAAAAAATTCATTTATTATGAAAATTAATTAATGTGATAAATGTACTAAAATATTTTAAATATATTTATTAAACAAAAAGTTAATTCTGTTTTAAAATTATTCATCTAAAATAAGTACATTATATAATTTATTTCAATCGTATATTATTTTTACATTTTTTACACCGTATTCTAAAGCATACGGTACATTTACTAGAAAATAGTTTGATGACAATTTTATGTTAGTTATAAGTTCACTTGCTTGTTTAAGATTTCAATCTTATCTAGAATTTATGGTAATTGAAATGTCAAAGTTATAATATATGGAATAATTTTTTGATAAGTTTTCTTTAAATTTAACATAGGATGAAAATAAAACAATTTAACAACTTTTAACGTTAGTAAAAACATTTTTTTAAAAAATATATCAATTTTTAGTTAAGTGCTCGTAACATTATTTATATATATATATATGAGGGTTGTTTGATAAGTATGATAAAAACAATTACCATAAAATTTAAAAATTTAATAAATTTTTCATCAATTTTAAAATGTATCACACTTATCAAAAGACCCTCGTATATATACAATATATAAGGTCATCTAAATGTTACGCCTAGATATGTGTTTTGTTGAAAAGAAACATGTGTATAAGGTGGCGTATAGGGGAAACATGTGTATAATTTCTTTTTAATAAAACACAAATCTAGGAGTCACATTTGGACGATCCTATACATACACCATTAGCAAAAATAATAAGTACACAATTTTTTTTTACAAGTAAAACATAAAATATTAGATATATGATTAACTTATTTTTATTTGAAATTAAATCATCTAAAAGAATTTTTTCCACAAAGTATAAAAATAATTGGTTTTAATTTTGATATTTTTCACTCCAATTACTTTTTTTGATATCATTCC
This sequence comes from Neoneuromus ignobilis, assembly GCA_029203775.1. Classification (NCBI taxonomy): domain Eukaryota; kingdom Metazoa; phylum Arthropoda; class Insecta; order Megaloptera; family Corydalidae; genus Neoneuromus; species Neoneuromus ignobilis. The sequence continues at coordinate 39,729,084 of CP092091.1, forward strand.
ACAAATTCTCAATCGGATTTAAGTCTGGTGACTGAGCAAGCTAACCCATCAAACAAGATGATTCCTAAACCATTTCTTCTCATTTTTCGAATTATTTTGTAATTTTGTCCCGTTAGAACTTACAAATCAGTGGCATATTCTCTTGGGTATAAGGTAGATATTCTGTTACAAATTCATGAGAGTAAAGGATGAAAACTCCAGTCCTAGTTCACATCCTTTAGCCTCATTTTAATCACCTATCTATCTATCTATCTATCTATCTATCTATATATATATATATATATATATATATATATACATTTTTGTTCGAATAAACCATAAAATTTCAGTCAGAACGTTTAAAAATACGATTTACATATATACATATTTAAAGTATTTTTACGCACGAAATTTATTAATTGTAAATTCAACACAATCATATCAAACTTCAAGTTAAAAATCAATTAATCAAAAAAAGCATAATGTAGAATTTTTAATATTCATTCATATATTATTTCAATTAAAAATATTCATATTTTAATACAGGCAATATTGCTGATATGAATCTTATATTTCATTGTTAGTGAATTGTATTTTTTAAGATTATTTTTATCTTTAAATCAATTCAAGTATCGTAATAAATACGTATAGATTAAATATTATTTATTAATATATTATACATATAAGCAATACTATACACACACATATGTGTATATATATATATATATATATATATATATATATATATATATATATATATATATATATATATACACACACACACACACTAATGTACAAAAGTATTCGCCATATGGGTAACATAAGCAATTTGTTGATATAATTCAATAAAGTCGTTAAATTAAAAACTTTTTTTATTTAAATGGTATTAAATATAATATTCATTAGAAAAAAATACAAAAAACAATAATTAATTCCATTGTATAGTAGAAATTGCTGAAATAAACACAGTAAGAAAAAAATTCAAACATAGCTGGCACCAGCTGTCACAGTACTGATATTTTTATTGGAAAACCCTATATTTCGTCTTATCTTAGTTAAATATACGATTTTTAATCTACACTGAATATTTTAAGAATATTTCTTTCGCAAATATAATCGTTTTACTATCATTGTTCTTACGTTAAAATAATATAAAATTATTTATCAATTTTAAAAACTGTACAAAAATTCTTGAAATCGGAAAAAATGAATAAAAATATAAAAAAATATATATAAACATATTAACTTATGATAAAAATATGGACTGACATGCCATTTAAGTATTTTATACAGATACTGGTATGTAAGTTACATTATTTTAAAAATGTAGTAAAAATATTTTATATAAGAAATATTAAAAAAATAATTATGTACTGAATGTTTATCATGCGAATGAGTCTATTCTTAAATTACATATTACTTGATTTTCTCCAGTGCTTTATTGAATTATATTAGGTTGATGCATTAAGTCGTTCCGATTTTTATACAAAAATTTTATTGACTAAAAATTACATTTAATCAATATAGTAAGTGTCGTTCTGTTGGATGACCTTTCTCTATCTCTCTGGTAGTTGCATAATCCCGCAGTCATAGAAATTCTGAGGTTTTTGGCTAAAGAACTCATCAAGATGACTTTTCAAGTCTTCCAAGAAACAAACGTTTTTACCACCTAAGTTGTTTTTACCGATCGAAATAAATGGTAGTCGGAGGGCGCAAGGTCGAGAGAGTATGGTGAATGGACCAAAACATCCCAGTCAAGTTGTAAAAGTTTGTATCGGGGGGCCAAAGACAAGTGTGATCTAGCATTGTCTTGATTGAACGCAATACCCTTTCTGTTGGCTGATTTAAACCGCTTCTGGTCAATTTCTCCCTTTCATTTACTTAGTTATAAACAGTATTTCTTCGAATTAATGGTCTGATTTTCAGGTAACAGCTTATAATAAATGGTTCCCTTCCAGTCCCATCAAATGCATAGAATAACTTTTTTCGGATGTAAACTGGCTTTGGCGCTGGTTGAAGGGGCATCTCCGCACTAGATCATAATCTGTTACGCTTAACATTATTATACACAGTCCATTTTTCATCAACTGCAACCATCCGCTTTAAAAATGGATCGATTTTGTTGCGCTTTAATAGATAATCGCAAGCAGAAATTCGGTCTATCAAATTTTTCTCCGTTTACTCGTGCGGTATCCATACATCGGATTTTCTAACCATTCCAAGTTGACGTAATTGCTTTAACACTGTTGACTGTTTGATTCCAAGAATTTCTCTGATCTCTCGAGTTGTTCTATGCCGATCACTTTCAATTAGGGCTAACATTTTACCGCCATCAGCCTTAGCCGGTCGTCCAGAAGGTGGTGCATTTATAAGATTAAAATTGCTTTCAAAAAACTTTCTCAACCACTTATGGCACGTCGAAACGTCTACGGCACCCTCACCGTACATAGCACATATCTTTTTTTGCCTCTGCAAAGCATTCTTGCCTTTCCGGAAATAAAAAAAGCATAATAAGTCGAAAATGCTCCTTATTTTCTGCCATTTTTAATACTAAAGAAATTTAAAAAAACAACCAAATAACACATTTTTTCCCAAGTACTTGCTGAAATTCCTTCTTTCAAACAACTCAGAACTTTATACGTGTTAAGTTAATAACACTTCGGTTTTACGATATAACTCCATTTAACGCCAAAAACGGGACGGACATGCATGAACCCAATATATCAATTGTTCAAATAATTTCAATAGTTTGACCTTCTAATAATAATCGATTAGTAAATTTATTGAATAGAAGAGTTACTATTAAATAACCTACTAATATTGTAATTATAATTAAAATTAGTAAGGTATGATCATGAAAAAAAGTTAACTGTTCTATTAGAGGGGATGCTCTATCTTGTAAATTTAGGTTGGATCATGTTGCCATTTTCTAACAAAAGAAAATCTTTATTTATGGAGCTTAAATCCATGGCACTAATCTGCCATATTAGATACTTAGTTAGTATAGGAAGTTCTGAATAACTATGCTCCATTGGAGGAAGCTTTTGAGTTCATTCAATAGAAGAAGAAGCATGAGTAGGAAAAAGAATTGTTCGATGGGATACTATACTTTCTCATACAATATATAGAAAGAAAATAACTCCAACCAGAGAAATTGTAGATCCAATAGAAGACACAATATTTCAAGAAGTATAAGCATCAGGGTAATCTGAATAACGACGAGGTATTCCACTTAAACCTAAAAAGTGTTGAGGAAAAAAGGTTAAATTTACTCCAATAAATATAATAAGAAATTGAATTTTTAATCAATTTGGATTTATAGTTAATCCAGAAAATAAAGGGTATCAGTGAATAAATCCACCTATAATAGCAAATACTGCCCCTATGGATAGAACATAATGAAAATGGGCAACAACATAATAAGTATCATGTAAAATAATATCAATTGAAGAATTAGCTAAAACAACTCCTGTTAATCCTCCTACTGTAAATAAGAAAATAAAACCTAAAGCTCATAATAAAGCAGGACTATAGTTTAATTGAGATCCGTGGAGGGTTGCTAATCAGCTAAAAATTTTAATTCCAGTAGGAACAGCAATAATTATAGCAATAATTATATTATCTATATGTACATACATGGATGCATATAAGTCATGGCACACATGAGTAACATAAGCAATTTGTTGATATAATTCAATGAAGTCGTTATATGAAAAAAAATATTTAATTGAAAATTCATTATATTTATTTTCAATTAAATACATTTTTTTTAATTTAACAACTTCATTGAATTATATCAATAAATTGTTTGTTACCCATGTGTGCCATGACTTATGAGCGTCAGTGTATCTACTTATATACATATATATATATATACATATACATATATATATATATATATATATATATATATATATATATATGTAGAGAGAGAAGCGAAATAAGGATGACGGAGTGTTTCGATAGCCATTTTTGTTTGGTGAATTTTTGACAGTCAGCATTTGATATTTGAGTAGGACACACGTTGCAAATTTATAATGGGTGCTACACAGTTGAACAACACGTTTTTGTAAAAATATTTTATCAAAATCAGTCTTCAATTACGGTGACCAAAGTCTGAGCCTTATCGTATCACAAATTAAATATTAAATATCCAGTATGTAACATACAAGTCTGCTAGAAAACCTCACCACTCAAACAAATGTCGTGTATAGCAATTGTAACTTGCGAATCATAATAAAGAAAGACGCCTGTGTGCGCCTTCACAGGTGGCGAAAGGAATACAGAAAATGGAATAAATAAATTTAGAACAGAACAACGGTTCACATGTTTTACAATTCTAGATACATAAAAGGCAACTGATATTAACAGGAAGTGCCAGTGTTGTTTTTGAGTCGTTATATGCATTCGATTTTTATTTTCTGGACGCACTTCCAGTTAAAAGTAATAATTTTATAAATCTTTATGCTACGTATTTATATTAATTATTTATATAGGGTCATCCAAATGTGACACCTAGATTTGTGTTTTATTAAAAAGAAATACGTGTATAAGGTGGTGTATAGAAAAATATATGTATAGTTTTTTTTTAATAGAACAAAAATTTAAGCGTCACATTTGGATGACCCTATATAATATTTTTTTACCATTTATATTAATGCAGTGATGATAGAAAAAAGCTTGAAAAATATATTAAAAAATAATGCAGGGTAGATAGCAAGTGTTATTTTTTTATAAACAGTTTTATCGGTGTTTGTTATTTATTTATGAAATGTTTCATAAAATTAATTCTCTGGAAAAGTTTTAGTAAAAATTTGTAATACATAAATAAATAATGATGATCTCAGAAAGACGGCAGTATTTTCAGAAAAAATATTTACATAAAATTCATTATTAACTTGTAGAATACATGAAACTCTGACCTATTTATAATCTTTTTGTCTCACATTTATCTGAACATTTCTTAGAAAACGTGAAACATTTGTTTTTATCTGCTAATTTAAACATACTTTACAAAATTATTCACACTCTTTTCATTATTCATAATAATACCTTTTATTGTACATATTTAGTTTGATAATCTATGCGAATTACTCAGAATTGTACATTTATTGTTTTTTTATATATTTGTATATTTAAATTAATTGCAGTTTATATATAAAACATTTAATATTTCTTATATATAAAATCAATAATTTATAACATTTTAAAAATTTATAACATTTCTTATATATAAAATCAATAACTGAAAACAAAGTAAAAAAAAGATATATACTTATCAAAATTAAATTTATCTACGCATATACAATGAACTCTATTTAAAATGTAAATAAGGAAGGGCAAACTTCAGAAAAATAATATTACACCGCAGTATCTTTTTATTTAAATTAGTTTTCATACAAATACAATTAAGAAAGTAGTTAAAACCAGTTTGTAGTATTAGAGTTTAAAATAAATTAATTTAAATAGAAATAATGAAGAAATCACAATTTATATTTATATAGATATATATATATATATATATATATATATATATAATTATATATATATATATATATATATATATATATATATATATATATATATATAAGGTAACCATAACAGTTTTGTGTGTGTGTGTGGGGGGTATCCTAATTACAAGAATTATTTATGTATCGTATAACTCGTGACGCTAGGCAAATTAACTGAGTAACAAAGTAAATACCTTTTTTCATTCATTCACTGTGTCTCGATGTGTTTACTTAAATTTCAAATATACTTTCAACTTTTCAAAATGTCTGTACAAAATAGTGTACTACCTGAATGTTTACGAATGCATACTTTATTCTAATGCTGTTAAAGCTACAAGAAAAATCTGTATCGTATTTAGAGAAGAGGTTGTTATATCAAGAACAGTTCAGAGATTGATAAAAAAAATGATTTAGGAAATGAGTTATAAGAAGACGAAGACAGATCAAGCAGATCATAAAATGTAAACGTTGACGTATTTTAGACAACAATGGACAGAAATTCGAATATAATGTCTTAACAACTTATTGAAGAGTTCAAAGTAAATGATAAAACAATACGGATAGATTTGCATAAAATAATAAAGAGGTAGAAACTAAGTAATATTTACAATGTCTTAACATTTGTGTATCTCTTATTTCACATTTTCAATCAAAAAAATTTTTGGGAACAAAATTTGACATCTGATAAAAATGGATTCTTTATTCTAATTACAAACATAGTTATTACTGGATGTTATCAAATGATTATTTGCTACAAACACCTAAAGCAAAATTCATTAAAAAAAAAATATTTGTTTGGTTCACTTGAAGAGAAATTATTTATTATGAGTGACAAGTTGATCAAACTCTCAAAACGAACATTGGAAGTGAACAGAGATTGCAAAGAGTGTATAATATAATACAACAAAAATAGCCACAAAGAGTTTAATTTTTGCAAGATAACGTTTAGCTACATATTATACTAATTAATGAATTTATGATGATGAATTCTCCCTCATCCCTTGTATTTATCGAATATATCACCATCGGATTTTCACTTATTTTGGATCTGGATTACCATTTGTGTAGTAAATAATTTAATAGTGACACAACATTAAAAGTAGAAGTTTCTCAATTTTTTGTAAACAAAAATTTTGAATTTTTAAAAATAGAATTTATAATTCATTGTCTCGTTGTGAAATGATAATTTAATGTGAAGATAAATATTTTGACGAATAAAGTTATTTATTGTAAAAAAGAAGCGTTTTTATTTAACCTGTTAACTGTGGAATTTAGTTTTAAAAAAATCTTTTATGCGGTGCATAACTAAATTCAAGTAATGACGAATATACACGTCAAATGCACTTATTATATATTTCAATGAAAAACTAAAGTAAAATAAAAAAGGATTTACATGTTTTATATGTAAAAAAGCTTTTCTGAGTCCCTGCTGTTGTTTTCGTCAAAAAATGTCAACAAGCGGGGCACATTTTTTTGCATTCTGGTGTGTAAAACTGTGCCATCATCGCTATCAGAATCACCCATCTAGAAGGTAAAAATTAGTAATAACAAACTATTTTTTCAACTAATTTTTATACCACTTTACCTTATATTTTATTTTGATTATAACTGAGGAAATTTTGTTACACTCAATGGGCTTTTGCACACTAGTCAGCATGCATACAGTATTCACGCCCATTACTACTCGTCTCACACCCTCTTATTAACAAACCTCCCCACCTTAAAAAATTAGTTTTCGGGTAAGAGCGTGTGAGACGAGTGGTAGTGGGTCGTGAATACTGTATGCATGTTTACTAGTGTGCAAAAGCCCAACTTGTTCTCTTTTCTGAATGTACTTGGTAATAACGATATTTCAATATATGTGATAATACTGCTTGCTTTAATTTATTTTACAATTTAGAAAGACAACTCTGTGAGTACGTATACAATTTAAAAAAATAATCAATATACATGTAGAGCTGTAATAGTTTAACTTCTTTAGATATTAAATCAGATTAATTTAATTGATAACAGTATGTAATTATTAACTTTAATGTATTTCTTCTATTAAAGCACTAACTACATGAATGTTGACTATTACTGATAAACGTTAATAAAAAAGTAAAACGAATGAAGAAGATTATAAAGTGTTATTTAATATATATTTAGTGTAAATTATTTTAAACTAGACAATCCAATAAAGATAGTAATTTTTTGTGGAATTAAAAGCTTATTTATTTTTTACTTAGACAAAGTATGACATTTGAAGGACTTCAATTTAATATTTCCTTGAAGATAAGACTGAAAATTCATAAAAGAGGCAAAACGAATTAAAAAGTATTTAATTCTTTTATAATATATTGCACGCATTAAAATTTTATATCATGAAAAAATTAAAATAATATTAAAAATAAGATTTTTTTAACAAATTATATATCATACTGATATATGAAACTATTATAACTAAAAAAACAGAACTTGTTAAATATGTTAGTTTAAAATTCTACAAGTTGTTTTAATAGGTGATTTATTAATTATTTTTTAATATTTTAACTATTTTTTTAATTATATAATTATACTCGAAATAAAATATAAAAACGTAGATGAAGGATTAAAAAAATATATTTAGGTTTTTTTTGTTAATTTTATTTATTTAAAAAATTAAAAAAATATACTGCCACAAAATTGTACATTTGTGTTTGACAAACAATTTTAAATATATTTAAAAGAAAGTAGTAAATGAAAATACGGTGAGATAATTTTACATTAATTTGAAACAGAAACAAATTTTTTATTCTGTCGTATGTAATTTGAATCAAATAATCATTTATTAATGATAAATAGTGACATTTATTATCAATACATAAATAATTGTATTGAATTCTTACAAGTAATGAATTATCATAAATTTATTTATCAGTGATACTATTGTAAATAAAATAATTTCTTTATAACAAACCAGGGATATTATTATGAAAAAAAATATTGATTCAATTCAAAATGATAGGAAATATTTGTACGCAAATATAAACATAAACACACACACACATATGCATATAAAATATACATACATATATATATATATATACAAATATATATATATATATATATATATATATATATATATATATAAATATATATATATATATATATATATATATATATATATATATATATATATATATATATATATATATATATATATATATATATATATATATATATAACGCCCATATATATATATAGCCACAATGAATGCTACCATTCATTGGTATTTGGTCATATTCACCACGCTGACCAGGCGGATAAGATTTTTTTATTCGGGGTTTACTCCCTTCTCGACAGTTATTTTTTACAAGATGAGGTTGTCGGCCTTCATGCTCAACCCTCGATTGATCTCCGACTGGGAATCGAACGCAATCTCCCGCATGACACGCGGTGATGCTAACCACTGTACTACCCAGTCGGTATATATATATATATATATATATATATATATATATATATATATATATATATATATATATATAAATAAAAGAGGAAAAATATCAGATCTAAGCATTCTATCTATTATTTAGGAAAGATTTAACACTTTAGGAAAAGATTTGCATATAAAGTCCAGCTAATACAAAAACTAAAGTCAGCTTACCATCATTTGCGTCGTATATTTGCTAATTGGTACCGAGAAAAAAATCAGAAAATGCCTAATTTTTTAACAAAATCATCTTCAGTGATGAATCTCATTTTACATTATATAGTTATGTAAATAAATAAAATTGTTGTATATGGAGACGTGGAAATATAATAACGATTGTTGAATAACAATTAAATCCTTAAAAAGTCACTTTTTAGTGTGGTTTATGGGCTGCAGGCATCATTGGTCCATACTTCGTGTTAGCTAATTCGGTGCGTTACCAAATCATGATAACGGATTTTTGTGGCCAGATCTTGAAGATATTGATATAAATGACATGTGATTTCAATAATGTACCACAAACCAACAATTTGTGAGGCAATCGATTAACCTAGTACCAAATTCAATGGACGTTTAATTTCTCGTAAGGGTGATGTTAATTGTCCGCCTAGATCTTGTGATTTAATACCGTTAGACTTCTTCTTAAGGAGTTATTTGAAAGATAAGGTTTATGCCAACAAATCAGCAACGGTTCAAGGATTAAAGAATGAAATTAGTGCAGCTATAGTTGAAATACAGCCTCTTTTATTACAAAGCGTACTTCAAAATTTCGACAAAAGAGTAAACATCTGCCAATGTGATAGAGGAGGTCATTTGGGTGACATTGTATTCCATTCTTAATTCCCATATTTCTACTTTACATTGAAATCAATAAAAAAATTTTTTTTCTTTCAAAAACTATCAATAATATATTAGGTTGGCAAGTATCTCCCTTCCGCTTTTTTTTTGTACATAGCTGCGAAATTCAAAAGACCAGAAGGCGGAAGGGAGATATTTGCCAACCTAATATATATATATATATATATATATATATATATATATATATATATATATATATATATATATATATATATATATATATATATATATATATATATATATATATATATATATATATATATATATATATATATATATATATATATATATATATATATATATATATATATATATATATATATATATATATATATATATATATATTTATATATATATATAAATATATATATATATATATATATACTATATATATACATATATTATTGATAAATTACTTTCTAACCTCAAATTTGCACACCTATTATTTATATATATAATTTCAAAATATTTTGTCAAAGTATAATTCATTTGCTTCCAATACAATATTAAAACTTGATTTTAAGGCAAATTTGTTTTTCTGGAAAAAACATTTTATTTAATAAAATAAGATGTCGGCTCGTTTTATGAATTACGTATTCAATAAAATGAATCCAATCTTCTTTATGACTGAGAACCTATTGACAAATATCTAGAATGTAAGGTGAAAAAATTCATATCTTAACTGAGATAATTTTTATACTCTTCTTAGTGAAGTAGGATGTTTAGCATTATTACGAAAAAATATTAAGAATATAATTTATATATATATAAATTTTATATATATATATATATATATATATATATATTTATATATATATATATATATATATATATATATATATTGAATATATATATATATATATATATATATATATATATATATATATATTACTTATTGAATTTTGATATATAGATTTTTTTTATAAACACAATAGTAAAATATATATAAATAGTCACAACTTTTAAGAAATAACTTTTTATCAGTCTCATTTTACAATAATATCTATTTTTTAATGCATATCATTTATACTATTCTTTTAAATAAAAATATCAACGTAAATAGAAGTGTATAAAAAGCTATCTGGTAATTATTGATAATTATTTAATTTCTAAATAAAAATTCTAGCACATGCGTATATTAAAGTTTTCATAGTACTGATAAGATATTATAAATATGCGGAGTATGTATTTAAAAGATGGAAGAATATTAACGAAAGGATTCAATAGAACCGGATCACAAAGTTCGTTAACAATGAAGTGTGGGTTAGGCAAAATCATGCAGTACTATGCAGCTATTTCAGGTAAGATAATAATAACGTGCCAGTATGCCATTAGCGCGATATTCAAACATGGAAAATTATGTGCTTTGATCATGATTTTGTTTTTGTCATGATTAATTTCAAATGAAATGGGTTTTAAATTGTTATAAAAAGTAATAGTGTGTTTTAAAATCTAATCATATGGAGAATAAATTATATGTTAATGTGCTGAACATGAACTAAAAAATTAAAATATAATAAAAGTGTAAATTAATATAATTTAACCTACATTTTTTTAAAAAAATATTCGTTTTCCTTTTTAATTTAGTGCGACATATGATATAACT
>CP092091.1:39742990-39777990 GCA_029203775.1 Neoneuromus ignobilis
TACTCTTTATATCTTATAATAACATTAAAACGATATTTCATGCTAATGATATTTATTTTTAATATTAATTATCATCATGGTTATTATCTTTAAATTCATTACTAAATAAATACTTCCCTTAATTTCTTCTTGTTCAAACGATCCACTGGTTTTCTTATCAATTATTTTCAAATTTTCAATAAAAATTTTAATATTCTTGATTTTGACTTTTTATACGTCTTTTCTTTTTATATTTATTCTTACTACGCGTATGATTAAATACCTAATTTTTATATTCTCTTATCGTCTGTTTTTTTTATTCTTAAAATATTTGTTTATGATCCCCTGTCTTTTTTTGACGTTAACTATCAATATTTTCATTTATGTAGAGATAATGTTTGGTGCAACACATTGATCAATTTTTTTATGAAACATATTTGGTTACAGTTTGACAACAATTTTTGACTGATTTTACAATTTTTCTATAATTGCAAATTTTAGCTCTAGATTTTTTTCTGAAGTAGATTATCAACTTCTAACATGTTTCTTTAACGCGTCCTACAGGTACTCGATTGAATTAAGGTGTGGATTATTAGCAGAGTCCACTATATCTTATACATTAATCTGAAAATAACGTGATATAGAAACGGAAATATGTAGAAGAGCATTATTTTGCAACAGCAAAAAAATTTCGCCAATAAATCCCGTGAAAGAGACATATTATTTGAGTATCTCCATAATATATCGTTGAGAAATCAAAGATTCATTTTTAATGAAGACTAGATTTGTTTTTGCTTCAAGTGAAAAGTTTATCCAAAATATTTCGGATCCTTCTGAGTAGGAAATCCTTTTTGCTATGGCAGATTGCGTTTAATGTTTCTCCAGTCTTTTATAGACGTGATTACGATCATCGCCCGCCACATAAACACATCTTATTCTAATTAGTGAAGAGTACATTTGAGTAAATTGCTCCATTGCTTCTACATCCAATGGATATAATCCCAGGTGAACTATAACTGAGAAACTAGGCGAGTTCTAGTCAATTATAGTTTTGGTGAATATGATGAATGAAGAATAGCTTCACCTACAATTACTGCAATTTTTGGGCTATTATTCCTGAATCATTTGGCCGAGCGTTATTATGAATCAGTATAACTCCATATATGTTGACTGACGCAAGTAGTTTAAGGCAGCTTAGTAATTGCTAGTAAGATAACTTATTATAATTACTGATGTAATTCCTTCAACCAGGAACAGTCTTTCTCGAAACTAATGATTTCATCAGGTTTCAAGAACGAATAATGAATAATGCCAGGTGAAGACATCGAAATAATCACCGTTACCTTCTTCACATGAAGACTCTGTTTCGGTATATGTTTTGGGCCTTTACTATCATTTAATCATTGCACAAATCGGCGATGATTATCGTATAGAATCAATTTTTCATTACATGATATTACTTGCAAAAACAGTTCATTTTTTTTTTGTTGTTCCGGATGAGTAAAGAACAACACCATTTCAGTTGGTCGTACGAAAACTAGCTGAAAATACTGATCTGCATTTTTAGATCCCACTATCCCCACAATCTGCATTAATAGTACAAGTGACTGAAATTGTTGTGTGTAGACGACGAGGCGTAGGCGTCTTCATCGCCGGTCGATAAGATTTGCACTTTGAACTCGCCGACTCAGTGGCCTCGTATTCTATTTTTGATACCATTTTTAGCTCAGGTCATTCTCACTAAATTTGATCAATAGTACTTCGTAAGCCATAGACCTTTATGCTCGACAAACCGTATTCAAAGTGCCCTGTCTCCTGAAAGACATTCCACTCCCCATTTATAGTGGCTAAATAGAAAGTGTAATATTCTTTTTCACATTTTACTTTTAACTGAAATATTCTTTTGCATATTCTACATGTATATAAATATTGTAATTTCAATACATTGTCTCAGTAAAAAAAATATTCCCAGTATTATTACTTATTGATGTTAATATCGTATTTTTATTTCTCAAATATTATATCAGTTGTTACTGTTTTAGCTTCAAATTTAATGAAGCGTTTATCTTAACAATGACTGTTAGGTAAATTAACATATTTAGGTAAGGAATGTTAAATAGAAGGTTATAAATTATTAAATAATTAATTCTAATCTTCAATAAAATAATAAAGAATGAAAAGTGATATTAATGAAAATACACGAGAAAATTATATATAAACAATAATAAACTGAGTATTGGTATCAAATTTTATTAATTTATATACAAGTTTTAACAGTGTGGTTAAATTTACTTTTACAAAAACATGACTATTCCCAAATGTTAACAAAAAAATAACTAGATTATTTAAAAATTTATAAAAACAGTCAATGTACATCGATTATCCATCCTAAATTTATCAATTCTCCTATAACGCGATTAATTCGTACCGCGTTATATGGAAATCGCGTCATAATAATTAGTACAATTCGTACCGCGTTGTATGGAAACCGCGTTATTAGAAACTCAGAATTAGTACAAACCATATTAATTCGTACCGCGTTAAGTGAATCTCGCATATAATATAGTATGTGACTCAAGTTAATTTGTCCTGCGTTATACAATATAAAAACTGGATTCTCAGAGTATTATGTCATGATGAATACGGTTATGAAATAAAATTGTATAGATGCAAAAGACAATAAATACATATTTACGTACATCAAATTTATTTTTATTGAATTCAAGAGTTCAAAAAAAACAAATAAAAAAAATAAAGTGAAATATAAATAAAAAATAAACTAAAAAGCTATTTTCCAATTTGAAGTGAAGCTTGAATCAAACGCTCTACATATCAACATTCATCATCGCAGTCAGATAGTGGCCTAACTCTTTTTTTTTTAATAGGCCAAATGTCTTTTTAACTTTGCATATCGTTTTCAAACGTAGTTTTTTTTTGAAATTCTACCAAAGTCTCTTTCTAAGGAGTTAAGCAATTTTTTAATTCTCTTTTAAATTTTACACTTCCCATTGTTGAAAAACAAGGAAATTCCCTATTACTTTCAATCGTAAAAGTTTAATAGAAAAATTCATGCAATAGGGTGATTGCTTCAGCTCATTAAGTTGTATTATATACAAATCGCGTTATAATAGTACCGCGTTATAGGAGGGTTAACTGTATAAATAAGAAATTTGTGACTATTGATAAGGATTTTGTTAGATTCTGAGACAGCAGTTTATTTATAAATATTAGGTTGGCAAGTATCTCCCTTCCGCTTTTTTTTTGTACATAGCTGCGAAATTCAAAAGACCAGAAGGCGGAAGGGAGATATTTGCCAACCTAATATCATTACTCTATTTATTATTATTAACAAATCGAATGAAATACCGATTATCGGTATTTTAACTTTTAGTACAGTCATGAAGATTATTTGTGATCAGCACAACACAACTTGATAAAATTGTATAAATTACTTACACAATAATATTAGTTACTCTAATAATTATTATAGATTATTAAAGATATCTAAAATAATGAATGACCATATAAACATGTAAAATATTCTTTTAAAAAATATATTTTAATATAAACTATAGGGCTTTCTAATAAGAATGTTGGAACTTTGACAGCTGGCGGCAGCGATGTTTTTTGAGGCCCATTTGACATTTCAATTCAGTACAGTTTGGCAAATTATCATGAAACATTAACAACCTAACAACGCTTAGAAACTGTAATCACTTCAATAAACTTATTGAAACAAAAGTTTAAAGAGTCTATTATTTCACGAAATAGACACATCAATTGACCACCAAGATCATGTGATCAAACTCCATTTAATTATTTTTTGTGAAATCATTGGTTAATGCTGTTGAACCACAAACAAACAGAAGCATTAAAAATAAATATTAAATGGGGTAATTCATGAAAATGGACCACAATTATGTGAAAGAGTGACTAAATATTGGACTAAACGAATGTAAACGAAGTCATGGTGGTTATGTGAGTGAAATTGTGGTCCATCATCAGTACCATAGAATATTAAAAAAAAATACTTTTTGTTTAATTTTCATTTATATTTCTGAAGTGCTTATTTGAAAACCCTATATAAATTTAGATTAAATATTAAATTTGTTCTTTAATCTTATTTCAACTCATGCCAAATTATTTTTGATATTGAACGTGGTTACCAAACAATTTAATATCTCTATTTTAGTTTTTTCTTTTTCTTAAAAAAAGTTATTTTGTTTATATTATTTTAAATGATATTACGTTTATTAAATGTTAGACACAATAATTTGATCATTGAACCTACATTTTAGTTATAAATAATGATTAGGTTAGGAAAAAACTAACTGATATATTTTTATTTCTATTATAATATATATATATATATATATATATATATATATATATATATATATATATATATATGTATGTATGTGTATGAATGTATTTGTATAAAAACATAACAAACACATAAATAAAGTACATTAATTTAACTTGTTATTACAACATCCATTGTCTGATTCCAGAAAGTCTATAGATGAACATAAACAAAAAAATTAGATGTTTACTACAACGCGACGCCAAGAAAATATTTTAAATTATGGTGAAAATAAAAATATACAAAGGTCAATCACAATGAATGAGTAATCTTGTACTGAATTTGTATCAAAATATTTAGTATGTAATTTGATTTATGATAAGTTTGAACTCATTTTTTTGTATCTTATCACTTGTTTTGTTGTTTGGAGTACACGCTTATTTTTAAAAGATAATGTACTTCGAAATTTCGTCAGGGTAATATGAATTTATATTTATTTTGATTAATTAAGCAAATAAATAAATGTGTGTGTATATATATATATATATATATATATATATATATATATATATATGTGTGTGTATGTAAATTGTGTATGTATGTACAAACACCAAAATTTATAAGAGGATAACGAAAAAATTGTTTACAATTTACTTTTCATAAATCAACAGAATTATTTCATGTTATTAAGATAAAATAAAATATTTTTAAAATAATTATAATTAAAACATTCAATCGGGTAAATAAAATTTCCTAGCAATGAAATTTTTGAATTTACATTTCTAGGAATTTTTATTTTTTTTAAAAAAATGTACTTAAAAATATTCAAAAAAATTTACAAATAAAATTCTGATTAGAATATTGATACAACATATTGAAAACACTTACTTTTTTAATATTTCTAATCAGAATTAAATCTTTGATTTGATGTACATATATTAATGTGTATATCAGTATTAATCTTATTTTATCCATTGTTGAATTAAAACTTTATATAAAACGATTTTAACAAAAAGGCTGTGACGATGATGACATCGCCATCGAAATGCACATCAGTCTGCAGTGTTATAAATAAAAAGTGAACAATAAGTGATTATTGAACACTTTATAACCATTGTGGCGTTTAGGATAGAAATTCATTTTTGTTAAACTTATACAAAACTTTCTACTTTAATCTATCTAATGAGTTTTTTATTTAATCAATTCCGATTTTTATGTATCTGTTTTTGATTTTCTTATGTTTCTGTTCCATCTATCCACGAGTCTCTCCTTAGACTTTTTTATATCTCTGGATTCCTAATCAATAATATTTTTTATCCACTGTTCCCTTTATGAGCGGCCCATTTTCATTCTAAACTTCTCAATTTTGCTATAAACATCCGTAACTTTATTTTTTCGTATCTACTAGTTTTTTTTATATTTCTATTTGTTATTCTTCACATGCATTTTTCTATACTTATTTGTGGCGTAATATAATATATATATATATATATATATATATATATATATATATATATATATATATATATATATATATATATATATATATATATATATACACGTAACCCCCGCATAACACGGTTGTTAGGTTTCTAAAAAATGTCGTTTTATACGAAACAAAGAATTGGTACAAAAACAAGGTTAAGTTCCAAAAATTAAAAAAAATATATATATTTTCTTTCTATAACTAAGAGAAAAATGTTTATTAAAACAATAATTGATATAAACTATTACATATTAAAATTAAATAATGTCTTTCTTTATCACTACTAAAAACCATTAAAAAAGGGCGTTTTCTTGATGGTAAAATAACTTTACCTTATGATCTTTCTTCTGCAGCATCTTAATTTCTATGCTCTACTTTTTGGAAAAAATTGTTATTTTCGTTTGTTTGTTTTTATTTTAAAGATCTTTAGAAATTATAAAGCATTTATAAAGTTCTCTTTTAAATTTTGTGGCTTCTTTCAGTGGAAGGATTGGCATTAGGAAAATAAAACTCCAATTGTTCGGTTAAGTTAAAGCCTTTCTTTATGCTTTTTAGGATAACATTTTGAACTTCTACGTTTGTGTCTGTGCTATTGTCCTCTGAATTAATTTGGTTTATCTCAGATACCATTTCCATTAAACTTGTTTCATCTGCCTCTTCTTCCACCAGACATACTTGAATATTTTCAGGATTATTATCATCATCAAAATTATCAAATCGTGTTGTATGAATGTCGTGTTATACGGGGATTTCTTTCAATTCTCCAACCGTGTTAGAGTGAAACCATGTTGTAGGAATACCGTGTTATATAGGGGTTACTTGTATAATATATATATATATATATATATATATATATATATATATATATATATATATATATACATAAAGTTTGCTTATATATTCACAGTTTGTATTCATACTAATACTAATATTATGATAAAGATTTATTATTGTTTTTGTTAGGTAAAATTGAAATATATATTTTTTTAAAATTAGCCAAAAATTTGATAGTGTCACTTTATAAAAGACCGTATTTTAAAATTTAACAATACGTCGATACAGGAGCGTCTTTTATAGAATATTTTCTTTTAAAACCACTTCTGTGAATGCTTGTGTCCTAGCTACTATAATTTTTGAGAAGAATTTGAAAATTGAATTTGATTAATTGTAATTATTGCAATCTGTTCTATTCTTTTTTTTTAAATGAGATTTTGTATTAATTATAGATCGTTTTTGGAGAATTTTGGTTTGTTCTTAACACATATTGATTAAATGCAGCATGAATCTCCAATTACTTCAATAGGAATTTAATAATCAATTCAATAATTAATTTATTAATCAGTTCAATAATTAATTAAATAATGTGAAATTGTTTGAAAAACGTATATCATTAAAATTTATTGAAAAAATAATATTAGCTTTATTTTAATATGACTAACAAAAATAACTTTTTTCGTTATATTAAAATGTTTGTCTACATATTTTAAATAAAATCATTCTTTTTTGTCATTTCAATGTTTTTATAATCAGTAAATAATTTTTTATCATCTCTCTAAGTATATGAATTTTTTTATATGTAATTTTAATAAAATTGAAACTATTTTATATCCTTGACAGATAAAATAATCTTTTTTAAATATAAATATATTATTTTAACAAAAAATTAAATATTTATGAAATATTATTCACAAATTAATAATTGGATCGTTGAAAATATTACGATAATAAAGGATCATCCAAATGTGACACTTATATTTGTATTTTATTAAAAAGAAACATGCGTATAGTTACTTTTGTTTCTTTTTAATAAAACAAAAATGTAGGTGTCACATTCGGATGACCCTATATAAATAAAATTCTTCTTGTAAGTAAAAATGATATATTTTTTATTATAGTACTTTGAATTATAGTGATTATTGTAATTATACTTATGTTTAAAAATACGGTATTAATTGTGATTATATTTATAATATAAATCGTTATAAACAATGTATGTATACAAATATCAACCTTGATTTGAAAAAAATGTCAAGATGATCGATTTATTTTAAAACTAATTTGTGAAATACGTAAGTAGATATATAGTAATATAGCGGTGTGTCATAATTTCCTTTCAACCTGTCTCAGTTTTTTGAACGTTTCTTGTGTTGTGCGGGATATATAATGGGAAGATAGTGGGAATGATAAAAAAATACTTTTTTCTGCTGGCTAGTACTGATATTTTTTTGTCGATAAATTATATTAGCTGATCTAATCGTTCATAATATAACGCTTTCGTGATGGATTAATTGTTTGATAGCAGCTCATAATTGATAATTTTATCCATAATCCATCAAATCGACAGCATAATCTTCTTTGGATGGAATCCTCTTAACGGTTATGAAGATGTTGTTTCGTAACAGTTAATTCATTATCTTCGATATTGTTTACATTGTTACAAATTAATGAAGTTTAATATTGTTATAAACAATTCATTTTTCGTTACTAGTAATAATTCGATTCATTCTAATGTACAGAGATAAGAAGTGTAGAATATCCATTAATTGCTTCAGATTAAGCTTCTCAAATTCGTAAGAAATGCACTGACCCAATTTAGAAATTTTTACATTTCAGCAACATAAATATCTTTATCTTTTTGCCATAGTTACTAACTATTGCGTCATTCATTCTGACTAACACGAAAATACCGCATTACTAAAGGTGACACAATAAATTATTCGCTATGATAAACCATTAACACACAAATACGAAATTATTAGTTTTCATTTCGTTGATAAATTTTAATTATTATTTATTTGATATTTTTTTGTGATAGATTTAACCACTTGTGCTGGAATGACGTGCTATGTACGTCAACTGCTATCTGTACCAAATGTCGATAAGACGTACATAGCACGTCGTGTGATTTTTGCTAAGTTAAAATAACATCGGAGTTCAGTTAGCAAGTGTCACACTTCTGTTTTGAATGCATACAAGTGCGTTTTTGTAGAACTTCATTAATTTTGCATATTTTAATTGAAAAATAATCAAGTAACTACAAAACACAATATTTTTTTTATTATAAAAAACTATTTTATCCAAGAACTATTTTATTCTGATAATAGCGCATCAGAAAATGTTGTACTGGATTTATGTAGAACTTTAGTTGATTTTGGACACACCCTCTTTTTAGATAACTGGTATTTGTCACCAAAACTATCAGAAATTAAATTTGCAAAAAATTAATACTATCGGAACAGTCAGATCTAATAGAAAGAATATGCTAAAAGAACTCGCAGCGACAAAATTAAAAACATTTTAAGTTCTTTTAAGATCTTACAATGGTATCTTAGCTGTAAAATGGAAGGACAAAAAAGATATATATTTACTTTCTTCAAAACATTTCAAAGCAGAAATGATAACAACAAAAAAGAAAAATTTAGAAATTATACTGACCAAAATGGAAACATTACAAAACCTAATATAGTTTTAGATTACAATGATGGTATGGGTGGAGTAGACCTGCAAGATAGCTACTTATCATCTTTTCCTTTAATGAGAAAATTTGCAAAAAGTTAGAGAAAAATATTCTTTTATCTAATGGATATGGCATTTTTTAATATCTATATTCTATTCGGCAAAATAACAAACGTACCAAAACTCAAGAAATACTCCTTTTCAAAAATTATTAATAAATTTGTTAATCAATTTAAAAGTTTTACTCTAATGTTAATGTGTGTGTGTGTAAGTTCATAAAAAAATGATTTCAAATACCAACTCGCTGAGAATTGCTTTGGACGGGTTTACCACGCGCGTATGTTAATTAATTGCCAGCGCAAGTGGTTAATACTTGATAAGATGTATTAGGTTGTCAGGAAAGTCATGTCGGATTTTTGCAACAGATGCCTTTAGTTCATTTTTATAGAAGAAGCATTATTTGCATCCACATAGTTATGCCGTTTGACAACTGACACTTCTGCCTTCGTTCAAATAAAAAGTTTGAGCGATTTGGTTAAGTTTTATAGATTTTATAACAAGATGGAGATGGAAGATCAAACTGTGCATTTCGCTATATTTTACTGTTTTATTTCTGTAAAGGAAAGAACGTACCGTAAACTTGTGGTAAGTTGCATAAAGATTACGGTGAAAATTCCCTACAAGAACGTTAGTGTCAACGATGGTTCACGAAATTCCGTGTTATTGATTTTGATGTTAACGACGCTCCTCGCTCAGGAAGGCCAATCGAGGTTGATGATGACAAAATAAAGGCATTGCAGAAACATTAAATATTTATCATTCCAGCGTTCACGACTATTTGAAGAAGCTGAGATACATAAGCAAGCTCGACATTTGGATTTCTCATGAACTCAAAAAAGTTCATTAGAATGCACGTATAAACATCTATGATATGCTCATTAAACGTGAAGAAAGCGATCTATTTTTCAAGCGTATGATAACTGGTAACGAAAAATGGATCGTATACAACAACGTGGAATGCAAACGGTTTTGGTCCAGGCCCACCGAGTCAGCTCAAACAACATCGAAAGCAGATATTCAATTTAGTGG
The DNA here is from genome assembly GCA_029203775.1 of Neoneuromus ignobilis. Lineage (NCBI taxonomy): Eukaryota > Metazoa > Arthropoda > Insecta > Megaloptera > Corydalidae > Neoneuromus > Neoneuromus ignobilis. The sequence goes on from CP092091.1 coordinate 39,753,304, forward strand.
GATTATAAGAGTATCGTGTATTTCGAGCTCTTACCAACGAATGAAACAATCAATTTTGATGTGTACTGTCTCCAATTAGACAAGTTGAATGAATCCATGATCCAAAAGCATCCAGAACTCGTTAATTGTAAAGGAGTTGTGTTCCAACATGACAACGTGAGACCATACACAAGTTTGGTCACCCGTCAAAAACTATTGGAGTTGAAAGGGTTATGTTGCCGCACTCAGTTTATTCGCTCGACCTTGCGCCGTCAGACTTCCACATGTTTCGTTCTTTTTAACATTCCTTGTGTGGTAAATCGTTCAATTTCAATGAGGCTATAAAACAGCATTTTGTTCAATTTTTCGATGATAAAGACAGATCTTTCTTCGAACGTGGAATTATGAAACTCACCGAAAGATGGCAAAAGATCATCAAACAAAATGGCAAATATATTATTAATTAAATTTTGTACTTTATATAAATAAATGACATTTGAAAAACATACTCAAAATGTGTCTTGACTTTCCAACCACTCAATATAAAGTTAGATGAAGTAAATAATATATTTCTATTTCTTCTTACAGCTAGCATAGGAGCTATGGCCGTTGGAATATCAATTGGTTGGATATCACCTACAATGGTGAAATTCCAATCGGATGATCCACCAATATCAGTGACGTATACAGAACTCTCACTTATTATTAATCTTCAAATGATCGGCGCGATTTGTACATCTCCTATTGCCGGAATGTTAGCAGGAATAATAGGAAGAAAATATAGTATTCTCATATCAACAGGATTGCATATTGCTTCATGGCTAATGATCGCAAACGCTCAAGATGTTTGGATGATGTATCTAGCTAGAATACTTGTCGGTTCTGGATCAGGATTTATAATGAGCGTAAGCATAATGTATATAGGTGAAATCATCGAAGCGAAAAGACGCGGTATGATGATAGGATTCTTTAATTTTATGTTCAATTTAGGCCTTCTTTGGTCGTTTTGTGTTGGTCCATATGTCACAATATCAACAATGGCATATATTTGTTTAACAATTCCAGTATTACATTTAACTACTTTTATTTGGGTTCCGGAATCTCCTTATTACTACGAAGTTAAAGGACAGGATGACAATGCTAGGAATAGTTTGGAAATTTTACGAGGTACTAACAGCGTTGACGAGGAATATAAAAAGATTAAGTTGATTGTTGAGACCGAATTTAAAAATAAACGATCGTTTATACAATTATTTAAAGAACCCAAAAATCGCAAAGCATTATTTATAGTGTTAACACTGATCGGTGCTAAGCAATTAACGGGCTCGGAGGTATTTTTAACCTATAACGAAACTATCTTCACGTCTGCAGGAGGTGATTTTTCTCCAAGTGCAAGTACAATCATTGTCGGTGTTGTATATATTTGCGCTTTAATAGTCGCTTTAACAACGGTAGATAAATTTGGAAGAAAACCAATATTGCTTTTCTCAAGTATCGGCGGCATGATCATGCTTGTTTGGTTAGGAATATTCTTTTATTTGAAAGAAATCGAAAGATACGACACAAGTCCTATTCAATGGATGCCATTAACAGTAATGATTATATTGTTTATTGTACAATGTGGTTTGACTGTCGTTCCTACAGTTTACCAATCGGAATTGTTCACGACAGACTTCAAATCATCGGCTAACAGTATTACAAATATCGCTTTAAATATTTATGCATTTATTGGCTCTGAAATGTTTCTTTTGATTAATTATCATTCTCATTTATTTGTGATATTTTGGATATTCGCTGTATTATGTGGTCTTACAGCAATATTCACAGTCACAAGTTTACCAGAGACAAAAGGAAAATCTTTCAATGAAATACAAAAATGGTTCGACAAAAAATAACATTTTGACTTTTTCGAAATAATATATTTATTTTATTTATAAAATAATCGTTTTTGTATATCGAATATTAGTTATATTATTTTTTTTTCAAAAAAAAAAATAATAACGAAAATCAAATTTATTTTTATTTATATGACTAAAGTGTTTTTTTATCATTTTTACACAAATAAAAATTAATGCGTCAATGTTATAAAAAGTAAATAATATTATAATTTGTTAATAGCTCATATGAAATATACATATGTTAAGTATACGTTGTAATTATTAATATAAATTGTTATTTGTTATGATTTAATAATAATTAAGTTTTTATTCATTTAATTATATATAAGTTACTGTGATATAAATTTGTTAATATATTTGAATACATAAACGTAATATTAATTATGAAATTATTTTTTTAAGAAAATAATAAATATGAATTTGCTTCTATTTAACAATGTATCGAGCATCATTGATTTATTTTATTTAATTTGTACTTTGATAATTCTCGGACAAATTTGTAAATAAAATTTTCACGTCACTTGGAGCATCGTTCTTTTTTTAATAAACAGATAAGGTTTTCATAAAAACATTTAAAGAATAACAACTATATGCTGAAATGATAAGTCATTTCTAATGTATAAAATGTAATTAATTTTAGTTTTCACTGAAATATTTACAAAAAAAAAAAATAATTGGCAAAATTTTAATGTATATGTCAATGATTAGAGATATGTTAAAAATATGTCAAAATAAATACATCGACATTTGATAATTGTGGATTTTATAATATTCTGTCTAAATATACCTTCAGTCTAGAAACTAACGGAAAGTTCTCTTTTTGTTGTTAACGGTGATTTTTACGATGTAGAAATCAATTAATCAAAGAATTTGCATTAAATTTCATGTTGCGAACCAAATAAACTTTATGAAAACCTTAGAAATGTTAATAAAGGCATACCCTGAGGATTGTCTATCGCGAACAAGAGTTTTTGAGTGTCATTAGGTGTTCAAAGAGGCCCGTGAAGCCGTCGATGATGAACCACGATCTGGACGTCCATCGACATCAACTGATAATGAATATATCGCCTAAATCAAAGCATTGGTGTTCAAAAATCATCGTATGTCCGTAATAAAGTTAGCAGCTGAGGCGGGAATCTCAAAAACACAATACCATGTCATTTTGGTTAAAATTTTGGACATGAAACGCATCGTTTCTCACATGGTACCAAGAACAGTGAATTTTCCGTGAGTTTTTGGTAAAAAAAACTCAACCAATATCGTTTCGAAAGCTCCGTATTCGCATAATATGGCTTCGTGAATTTTTTTCATATTTCCAAAACTCGAGTTGCCGCTTTGAGGACATCGTTTTGAGTCGATTAAAGCAATAAAAAAAAATTCGCTGCGTGAATTGAAGCCTATATCATATAGCGCGTTCACGGGTGCGTTCGAGGACTGGAGAAAGTGTTGGCATATGTGTATTACTTCCAATAGGGAGTACTTTTAAGGCGACAAATAAATATTGATGAATAAATAATTTCTTATGTGTTTAATTTCAGAAGTTCCGTTAGTTTCTAGATTGAAGGTAGTGCCAGAGTCATTAAAATGAGCATCAGTGAAGAAAATATATCCTAATAACTATTAAATACTTTAATAAAATCTTAAGATATAAAGATAGATAATTTAAAAAAAAATGTGTTGAGAGTTATTAACATTTTCATTCACTAAAAATCAACAATTATATAGTAGAGTATCAAAAGAATTATATTTTGAAAAAAATCATATTTTAGATTAACATAACAGTAAGTTATTTGAAAAATGTAATGTAATATTTTTATTCCTTTTCGAGAAAATTTTTTTAAGTATAAAATTTTTAAAATGTGTGTGTTTTTTATTATGGTTTTACTGTTTTTTTTAAGATTTTTGATTATACATATCTTTATTTATATACGTAATATTACTTTTTTATACATTATTAAATTTATGATAAATTATATTAAAAAAATAAGAATCAATTGTAAAGTATAGGGTTTTCCAATAAGAATGTCATAACACTGGCAACTAATGGCAGCCATATTTGAATTTTTAAGCTCATTTTGACATTTAAACTCAGTTTAGTTTGACCAATTATCATGGAACGTTTAACACTTCAACAACGCTTAGAAAGTATAAATACTTATTACAGTGATTTTCAACCTTTTTTTCGTCACTAACGTCACACTTCGTTAATTGATTGATGTACCTACAATATATTTTGTAAAAATAGCATACGATAATAATTTTCAATGAAATATAAAATGAAATTGCATTACAAAGTAAACAAAATGTTTATTTAATGATAAGTTACAAATTACATTTAATGTGAAATTTGAGCTTGGTGTTTTTTGATAACTTCATTTATATTTGGGTGTAAAAATGATAATGCTACTCTCATTTCGTGATCCAGATTTAAAAGTCTGGATCAGAACGAATTAATTGATTCTTCTGAATGTTTTGAAATTAAATCTCGATTATTACACATCGAAATTAGTTCTTCTTCTTCTTTTAAAGTATGGGTATTCGCAGTGGCGGCACATTTCAAGAATCTTGCGGCACATTTCAAGAATCTCGCGGCACACTAAAATGCCACGGCAGAGTGGTTGAGAATCACTGACTTATTATAAAAATCAATCTTCCTTTTGTAAAACTTATCATGCGCTTTGTAAAACTTAACACAATCGTACAAGTAAACGTGCCATTTATCGAATTATTGAAAAATTTGAAAAAAATACTTTACATGATACAGCAGTACTTGTAAGACTAAGAAATACAAAAAGTTAGGCCAATATTCCTTCTGTTAGTAGACATTTCAAAATAAAGCTGGAGATCACGTTACAGTAAATGGAATGCATTACCGAACCATGATCAATGATTTTTTTTCCAAAAATGATTGAAAATGGTTTTTGTACGATATGTGATTTTACCAGGACAGTGCTACATGCCATACATCTACAGAAACAATAAACTTATTGAAATAAAAATTTAATGAGTTCATTATTTCACGAAATAGATTCATCAATTAGCCACCAAGATCATGTGATCTATCTCCATTAGATTTTTTTTCTGTGGGGTTATTAAAAATCATTGGTTTATGTTGATAGACCACGCATTAAAAATAAACGTTGAAAATGTAATTCATGTAATTGGAACACAATTATGTGCTAAAGTGGCTAAAAATTGGACTAAAGGAATGCACTATGTCCAGCGAAGTTGTGATGGTTATATAAGTGAAATTGTGTTCCATCATTCCATAGAATATGCTTAAAAATAAAAAAGTAATTAATAAAATACTTTTGTTTTATTTACATTTACTTTTGAAGCACTTATTGTAAAACTCTATATATGTTAGTAAAACATATTTATTTACAAATCTTTATTCATTTATAATCTTATGAAATTATTAAAAAAGAGAAAAGAATGTAAATAAACTTGAAAGAGAAATATTAGCAAAATATATATAAAACATTAAATAAAAAAACACACTTGGATACAAATTGCTTGTTATAAAATGTTAAGTCAAATATTATTTTTTAAAGTCGTTGACATATTATCAGAAATATAATAAAACTGGGGATCAAAATGGAACGTTTATTATTTTGTTTAAGATTATTTCATATTTGTTTGTTAACATTAATGATGTTTTTTAATAAATTTTAAAATAAAAATATAGATTGTATAATTTATTTTTATATAACTGTATTCATGTTTAATAAACATGTGAATATTTTTATGAGATATGAATTAATATGTTTCTAGGTAAGACAAAATATAAATTTGGTACTTATGAAATAAATAATAAAGTGACATGAATTTTTAAAACAAATAATGATAAATTAATAACAAAAAAAATTGATAAAATAAGAAGAATTCACTATTAAGATCATTATCTTTGACTAACTAAATGTTTATTTGTACACAGTAATAAATTATTCAATATAGTATAATTTCTAAATATAGTTTGGAATGCAATTATTTGTAATACAGGATCATCCAAATGTGACGCCTAGATGTTATCACTATATAATGTTTACACGTTATGTATTTTTAAATAAAATAATAAATCTTTTTGTTTTAGTAGAAGGTTACAATGTTAACCGTGGATAGGTATATATTATAGCAACGTATTTACATTATTCAAACCAATTATGAAAATTGGCATTTTTTGAAAAAAAAAACCATTGCAAAATTCGTAATTTTTTGGTGTAAATAATCGGTCAAATCAATCTTCAATTGAAAGATTAGTGAACAAATTCGAAGAAATTGATTGTAATATTGATAAATCAAAAAATAGAAAACAAAAAAACTATACACAAAAATGAAAACATTGCTGCTGTAAGTGAAAGTGTTGAAAATGAGCCAACAACATCAATTTAACGTCGTCCGCGAGAATTGGGTTTATATTATGGCTATTTATGAAAGATTTTGCATAAAGATTTGCATTTACACGCGTACAAAATTGAATTAATCCAGAAATTAAAAGAAAGAGATCATTCATAACATCGGTAATTTCACTACTTGGATTATTGAACAATGAACAACAGATCGATTTTTTCAAGCAAAATTTTATTTAGTGATAAAGCTCATTTCACAATTCGTTAATAATCATCTACATTTACCGAAACAATACACTTATTGTAACAAAAGTGCAATGAACCGATTATTTCATGAAATGGACCCATCAATTGGCCACCAAGATCATGTGATTCGACTTCATCGGATATTTTTCTGTGAGGTTATGTGAAATTATTGGTTTATGCTGATAAACCACAAACAGAATAATTAAAAATAAAAATTAATGTCATAAAGTGTAATTCATGAAACTGAACCACAATTATGTGAAAGAGTGACTAAAAATTGGAATAAACAAATGCACTATGTCAAAAGAAGTCGTGGTGATTATGAGTGAAATTGTGTTCCATTATTAATGCCATTGAATATGCTTAAAAATAAGAAAATAACTAATTCCTTAAATACTTTCCGTTTTATTTTTTTTCAAACTTCTGAAACGATTATTGGAAAACCCTATATTAATGCAGAAGATACATATTTTGAATAAATATTTATATTTTTAGGTAAAATATAAAAAAAAGTTTCTTTTCTATTCAAAAAGTTCAGTTACTTTTCAAATACATATTATATATGATTTTTATACTAATATTGGTAGTTGTATTTATACCATTTTATTATTAACATTGAAAAATATATATATATGATAAAATTTATAATGATGTGACCTAACTTAACACGTTCGCGGACGTGAATGTCTAGCATTCATTTTCATTGTAATGCAGAATGACATGAATGCTATAGCATTCAAATTTTAAAGTCAATTATTATTCATTTAATTTTATATAACCTTAATTTTTTAATTAATTATATATAATTATTAAAATGTAATATTTTGACTACTCTTACAAAATGTGTCTAATCGAATTTCGGATATCACAATTAATTTAAAAAAATCGCCTGTTTATTTTTGCAGCTCACTGAAATTTTTACTGTCCGTGAACGTGATAATAGTAATGTAGAAATATAAAAATTATTATTAAAAATAAGTGAACTATAAATAATTATTGGATATTTTTATAAAATTTTATAATGTTTGATTAAAAGATTTATTAGTATGCACCTATGTATATTAAATTTACTTGCACATTCACACACATATACTTAATCTAAAAAATGTATCAGTTTTCTCTCTTTGTCTGATTACAAAGTTTATCATAATCTGTGCAATTTTCCTATGTCAATTAAAATTAATCTATGTCATTGTTATTAGATTATCTTTTAAATTTAATATAATAACATTTTTCTTTTATAAAACATCTTAAGAAAATAAATATTTCTTTGAATTCAAATGAAGTAAATATTTTTACACGTTCTAAGACTCATGTCAAGAAAATAAAACAAAGTATTAGTAAAACAAGTATTTACATATGATAACAAAAAAAGTGTTTAAATCATTTAATTTAATTGTTATAGAATGAACTTCTTAACTCCAAGGTAGGTAAATTTTATCTGGAAATTTATCAATTATATTATAAATAGGAATTAAATAAACATGAGTATTATTAATTCTTGATAAACAATTAATAATAAATTGACAGAAATCAAGAATACAATTATTAGTATTAACTCATTTAATTTGTATCAAGTGCGAACAGATACATTATCATAATAATTAATAAAAGATTGGATTAAAAACTATTGTTCGGTTTGTAGAACAATGCTTTGATTTACTTATGTTTTTGATATCAATCGCACAATCAAAGTTATTTAAAAAAAATATTCTGCAAGTGTAAGTGAAATAAAAATTCATATATATATATATATATATATATATATATATATATATATATATATATTTATTTATATATATATATATATATGCGTGTGAATGAGTATATGTGTATATGTATATACTCGTGTATGTATGTATGTATATATATATATATATATATCATGTTTTTTTAGGTTAGATAAAACTTCATATATAATTTAACTTTATATTCAATTTAAAATTTTATCATGCTTAAAAAAACACTCTATACATATAAATATTAACAAGAAAGTGCGTTCGAATATCGGAGATATAAGGCAGGTGGGGTTCTTTAGCCTTAGTGAAAGTACTCTGGTTGATAGAGTGAACCCCGAGTAAAAATCTTTACAACTCACCTGCTCAGTGTGGTGAGTATGAGCAAATACCAGTAAATGGTTACCAGTAATTTATTAATTCTTTCGTTTAGCAGTTGATTTATATATATATATATATATATATATATATATATATATATATATATATATATATATCAACTCCAGACAATACAAAGAAGAATGAAAAGATGTATATTAGATACTATATGTAAAGATAGAAAGAAAACTGAGTGGATTAAAAAGAAAATAAAAGTTACAGATGTTAGATCAAAAATAAGAAAATTAAAACAGAAATGGGTCGGTTATTTAGCAAAAAGGGATCACTAATTAATTAGAGAAGTTATTAGTTGAAAACCTAGGTATATAAAAATTTCCAAGAAGAAATTTATGAATAGGTAGGACTGGGATATAAGAATATTTATCAGACAGGATCGAAGAGAAAGCATAGCTGGATCGGTCGAAATATAACTTTTGGAAGATATCTTCTTCCAGCAGTAAATAGAAAGGGGGCGATAATTATAGTAGTATATATAGGATAATCCAAATGTGACGTCTGATTTGTGTGTTATTAAAAAGAAATAGAAGAAACTGTACACGTTTCTTTTTAATAAAACACAAATCTAAGCGCCACATTTGGATGACCCTATATAAAGGATATATACGTAAAATATGATAAGGAATTCATTCTATTAACATATCATCTGCAATAATAGTTACAACAAATTAGAATGTAGAGATTTTAAGAAATGTCCGCAAAAAATCAATATTGTTAGAAAAAGTTATCGAATAAATAAGTAAAAAAATAATAATAAATAAAGAGTATTTAACATAGAGAAACAATTTTTACAAAAAATGTTAATATTTTTCTTTGAAATCATTTTAGACCAAATAACTATGAGTACAAATAATACCTGTACAAGTAAAATGTATAAGATTTGGCACTTCTCTTTAGTTTCTGAAAATTTTTATGGTTGCAAATTTTTCAAATGAGTTCAGAGATGATAAAAATAATAACAGTGTGAAAAGTATGATTACAAATGATTATAGAAAAATGGCAATGGTATTTAAAAAGTATTTGTATTAAAAAAATCAAAATAAAAAACAACGAAAAGATACTCATCGTGTTGAAATAAATTACACGATTAGTAATGCGTTATTATTGAAATCAAAAATGTAATGAATTCAAAAATAAATACAAATCATAGATGTAAAGAAAAAGTAAAGAAATAAATTAAAAATATATTAATAATTTTTTTAAATTAAAATTCATTTTAAGAACCATCGATTCGATATTATATTTACAATAAAAGATTTTTATAAGTGCTATTAAAAAACCTGGATGAATTGTAATTATAATAAATTCTTTTAAAGAAAAGAAGTTTTTTTATGTATATACGAATGAATTGAATAATTAAACTTGACAATAACCTGAATATGGAAGACAGAATTAATAGCACTTGATTAAAAAGACTTTTCATGAATAAACTACAATCTTTATGACAGTTTTATAAAAAGAATATTTATTTATTCAGTATGAAAAGACTGAAATAATTAATTATGCATAGGTATACATAATGTTTATAAATATATATATATATATATATATATATATATATATATATATATATATATATATTCATATACTTATTTATGTAACAAAATTTATCATTTGTTATACTTTGTATTCATACAAAAGTATGACAAGAAAATATTTTATATACACAAAAATATATCTTTTCTTATGCAACATAATATACTTGTAAGTTTCTGTATCTAACATATAAAGGTACATTTGTTAATGTACTCAATATGTATATTTTTGATACAAAAAAAAAAAAAAAACAACATATATATATATATATATATATATATACACATATACTTACTTATATATACATACACACACATATACATATATATATATATATATATATATATATACTATTTGTATATATGTGTATGTTTATTATATGTATATGTGTATATATATAATAAAAATTATATAAAAGGTTACATAGGTGGCCCAAATGACATTGAAGGGTTTAGAGATATATTTACTTACTAGAATTTATTATCTTTCAGGCTTATTTGAGCCAAATTATATACATTGATAATTTACAAGTAATTGAATTTTATGACATCCAAATGATAAGTAGAGGAATATAAAGTAAATAAAAAGGACTTTTAAATTTTCCAATATTGTTTATTTATTATGAATCTTAAATAATCTCCTCTTTTACTTTGTCTGTTCCTGAGTTATATTTATTTATATACATGTATGTATATATATAGGTTACCCAAATGTAATGCCTAGTTTTGTGTTTTATTAAAACGAAGCATGTGTATAGAGTGGTATATAAGGAAACATGTGTATAGTTTCATACATGTGTATGTATATGTATATTAAAGTTTGATAAAAAAATGTTTTTTTAGGTTAGATAGAACTTTTGATAGGGATTCAATTTGAAGTTCTCTTACGTTTAAAAACACCTATATATATATATATATATATATATATATATATATATATATATAGATGATGTTTTTTAAGCGTGATAGAACTTTAAATTGAATCCTTGTCGAAAGTTTTATCTAACCTAAAAACATAGATACAATAGAACTGCTATAGTTACATATTTAGCATTTAGACTTACAAATTGTTCTAAGTTAAATACAATGATGCATAAAAGTTTTCGCCATATGGGTAACAAGCAATTTATTGATATAATTCAATAAAGTCGTTAAATTAAAATTTTTATTTTATTTTTTTTTTGTATTTTTTTTAATGAATAATATATCTATTATCAATTAAATATTTTTTTTATTTAACGACTTTATTGAATTATATCAATAAATTGCTTATGGTACCCTTATGACGAATACTTTCATGTCAGTGTACGAGGTGTGATCAAAAAGTAAGTTGAATTTTGAAATTTAGCGGGCTACATCCGTTCGATCTTCGATTTTTTTATTTGGTTATGTTGGTACACTCGTTTCAAATATATGTTCCAAATTTCAGCTATGTAGCATGTTTAGTTTGTTTGTGAGGGGCATAAAAGTTAGAAGTGTTTTGCAGGCTCCACGATTTTCCGCTGTCGAAAATTATGGATCAAAGAGTTTGCATTAAATTTTGTGTGAAAAATGGAATCAAGTGCTCCAAAACACTTGAAATGTTGAAAGTGGCATACGATGAGTCTACTTTAAGCCAAAAAAATGTTTACAAGTGGTATAAACTCTTCCAAGAAGGCCGAGAAGACACCAACGACGAACCTCGTTCTGGACGTCCCAGCACGTCAACAACTGATGAGAACGTTGAAGAAGTGAAGAAAATAGTGTTGGGGAATCGTCGAATTACCATTAGAGAAATTGCTGATGATATTGGCATCTCGTTTGGTTCGTGCCAATCAATTTTAACGGGTGTTTTAGACATGAGACGTGTGTCAGCGAAGTTTGTTCCGAAATTGCTCAATTTCGACTAAAAGAACCGTCGCATGAGCATCGCCCAAGAGCTATTGAATGACGTCCAGATTTACTCGACAGGGTCATAACAGGTGACGAAACATGGGTATATGGTTATGACGTCGAAACTAAGACTCAATCGTCCCAGTGGAGGCATTCCGGATCACCAAGACCAAAAAAAGCACGCCAAGTTCGATCAAATGTGAAGGTTTTGCTTACAGTTTTCTTTGATTGCAGGGGCGTGGTGCATCATGAGTTCTTGCCACAGGGTAGAACAGTAAATAAGGAATATTACCTGCAAGTTATGCGCAATTTGCGCGAAGTAATCCGCCAGAAACGTCCGAATTTGTGGAAGAACAAAAATTGGCTTTTGCACCATGATAACGCGCCTGCTCACACATCGTTGCTTGTGCGCGAATTTTTGGCTAAAACCAACACACTAATGATGCCGCAGGCACCGTATTCCCCAGACCTGGCCCCCTGTGACTTCTTCTTGTTCTCGAAACTGAAGAGGCCCATGAAAGAACGGAGTTTTGCAACGATTGAGGAAATAAAGACGGCATCGAAAGAGGAGCTGAACAAGATCACAAAAAATGATTTTTTAAATTGCTTTGAGGATTGGAAAAATCGTTGGCACAAGTGCATTATATCCGAGGGGGATTACTTTGAAGGGGACAAAATAAAAATTGATGAATAAATAAATATTCTTTGAAAAAAATAAAAATTCACCTTATTTTTTGATCACACCTCGTATATATTAAATAGAAAAACAGACATTTAATTTTCACTGTTTGCACAATAGTTCAGAAATATAGACATTTTATTTATATTAAGTTACGAATGTCCTAACATTAGTTTTAGAGTTAAATGAAAAAATACTTAAAATGGTACGTTTTATTTAATGAAAATGTAGGAATATTTTCTGATAAAAAATATCTTTTTTATAAAACAAAAAAATACTTTGTACGTTGTAAAAAATTCCGATGTTTAAATTTTTTAAATATTTATTTCAAATTGAATAATACATTTTTTTTCAAACATATATTTCCAAAGAGAACTAAAAGGGTTAAAGTTTTCCCGTGTAACCATTAAAAGATTGCTGCAGTAAAGTCTGACAATGAATGACGACGGTCAACCGTATTTAGAATCTCGGGAGAATTTCTACGCTGCATTACACAAATATGTTGCTAGTAATTTGCTTGGTAATGTGGAAACTTACTGTGTTAAATTGAAAATATTTGAAGATAACTTCAACATTTGAAAATATTGAATATATTTTTGGTTATATTCTAATAGAATTTAAAAGTTGAATTTTTAAAATTAATGTAATTAGTTAATTAAAACACACTTACATTGAAGAAATCCGGAATAGATTTAACAGAATTTTTTTATAGAAATATATTTATATAAATAGCATTTTAAAATATTTATTTGTAGTAATGTTCTTTACTGCTACTTAATCAATTATTTAAAATCTTGTACATATAAATTGTGTAGCATAATTATTACTTTTTATTTTTATACATCACGTAATAATTTTAAAGTTCACTTTGAAATATGCAATATTTAACATACATAAAAATAAAAATTAATAGATGATATCATTTTATTTTAAAGAAGTAAATAATAACTACCAACACCGTTTTATTTTTATCATAATATACGTATTATAATATGGTCATCCAAATGTGACGTCTAGTTTTGTGTTTTATTAAAAAGAAACATGTGTATAAGGTGGTGTATAGGAAACATGTGTATAGTTTCTATTGGTTCTTTTTAATAAAACACAAATGTAGGCATCACATTTGGATGATATTATATATTTATGAAATATTTTAATTACTTTCGTTACGAAAAAATACTAAAAATAATTAGTAATCAGGAAATAAATACTTTAATATATAAAAAAATCTTTTGTCTGTTTTTGTACTTGGAAAAAAATTTAATCATTTGACATATACTTCTGAATATGTAAATAATAGTTTTAAACATTGAACATAAATCAGCTATTACAGTAAGAATTTAAACTTGAAAATTTTAAATTATGTTTTTCATATATTTTAGGTTATTTCTGATTCAAATTCAAGTATATTTTAATATTACGATTTTGATATTAAAAACACTTTGAACTAAATTAATTAATTAACTGATATGTTACAATTAAGATATACTAATTAACATTTTTATTAATGTTTAAGGCTGATTTTATTACACAATTTTTAATTTACAACTATTATCTCTATTAAATTAAATTTCCACTTTGGTAGAATACATTTTAGTAATTAATATTACAACAATTATTTTCATATTTATATTATTATTAAATTTTTATATATTTTTAGAAATCAAATCAATCTGTTATCAAAACGTACTACTATGATGAGTTATTGGCGTCATACAAGTCTTTTGTTATAATTAGTTAGAGATTTTCTAAATATTTTGATAGCCATTTTGACAACTTGTCATTTATTTTATTTGAGTATTAGTATTTGTTAATGAAGATCGTTTGATATTGAATTTTATTTAAAAATTAAATAGTCAAAAAGTCATCAAAACTATTTATCTGAATTAAAATAAGTATTTAAGACATTAAACTGGGAATTTAAAAGAATGAAATTAAATAAATAGATGTTTACAACTCAAGATTTATTGATTTTTCAATAACTCAAAATGAACTAGAAAAATAAGATTAAATAAGTAAAAATTGATTTTATTATGAACCTCAATAAAACAATGTTCAATGAATTTTCAGATTAAAAAATAATTTAACTATTAAATGGAATAAAAATATAAGTAATTGAAAATTATATATATATATATATATATATATATATATATATATATATATATAAATATATATATATATATATAAATAAGTGATATTTAAGAACAAGCTGTGAAGCATCTACTTGGAAATGTATTGTATTTTCTAGCATAATTCAGCGCCAGTATATAAAAAGAAAACGACTAAGTATTGGCTAGATTGTAATTTATTAGGGTTCATCGCTACTAAAGATTGGTTTTCACGAATCCTGATTATCACTACTTTAGATTACTCTTTGTGAAATATTTTAGAAAAGAAGAATTCCTCTGAATTACATTAAAATATTGAGGAATTATTTAAAAGAAAATTTGGTTAAGTCAGTAGTCTTTATATAGGGGTTTCCAATAAAAATGTAAGAACATTGACAGCTGGTGGTAGCCATGCTTTAATTTTTTTAAGCTCATTTTGACATTTCAACTTAGTATAGTTTGTAAAATTATCATGGAACGTTTAACACTTCAATAACGCTTAGAAATTGTAAAAACGTCAATAAACTTTTTGAAATAAAAGTTTAATGAGTCAATTATTTCATGAAATTGACCCAACAATTGGCCAACAAGATCATGCGATCTAACTCCATTCGATTATTTTCAGTGGGATTATGTAAAATCAATGGTTTATACTGATAAACTACAAACAACAGAAGCATTAAAAATAAACATTGAATGTGTAATTCATGAAATTGGATCACAATTATGTGAAAGAGTGACTAAAAAATGGACTAAATGAATGCACTCTGTCAAGCGAAGTCGTGGTGGTCATACAAGAAAATTGTGTTCCATCCATAATGCCATAAAATATGCTTAAAAATAAAAAAAACTACTAATTAATTAAATACTTTTTATTTTATTTCCATTAAAACTTCTAAGGCACTTATTGGAAAACTTTATATAATATATTTAATTTGTAGAACTATTGTACTTATCAAATTTTATTTGTATAATTTAAATAACAAACAGAGTACTTTCGATAATTTTATATGCTAGTTAATAAATTAAATAATTAATTATTAGTATTAACTGAAAATAAATTACAAAAAAAATATTCCATGCACAAGTGATTATTTTTCAAATAATTTACATAAAAATTATATTACTTGTTATTAAATTTCAATAAAAAGCAAATCGTATAATGAAATTGAATAGAAATTTGAAAACCTAGTATTCATAGAGTTAAACAATTAACGTAGTGAAGTAATATAATAAATAACATTTGCCAATTAAGACAATATTATATGTAGAACGGTCTAAATTTCACCCACGTAATTTATCTACAAATATATATTAATAGAAAGGATATTTAAATATTCATTAAATAAATATAAAATTATAGTAAGATTTTTTATTACTTTCTAGTTCGATTAATTGATTAAACAAAGCGTAAGGTAAATATTGCTTTCGATTAATAAAGTTAAAGATAAAAGTTAAATGAGAAAAGTTGCTATAAAATTAATAATTTTAATAGCGATGAACATCTTTTACATGTTCTGAATATTTGTTATGGTTGAATTACTAGAAAGAAGAAAATATACGCGTCGATAGACATCTCACTGATTAATATTCTGCTCTAGTAAACCATAATGTCAACTACAAATTATTTGTTAAGTTAATAACAAGTTTTAGATTTCAGCGAAAATTATTGCATGTACATATATTAAACTATTAAATATACATTCTTATGGATAATCAACATTAAATACTATCGAACAAGTGCATTTATTCTTATTATACTCTATATAATAAAGTTTCCAATTCTTTAATAAAATAAATGTATTTCGTAAGCTTGAATAAACTTTATTTAGTTGATTGTTATTCCAATAAAAATTAATTGATAATTATTTTCAATAAACAGAATCGTTATAGAAAGTAAAATTATATAGGGCAGCCTAAATGAAACTGAATGATAGTAACGAATAATAAATGATAATAAGGAAATAAATATTAGGTTGTCAAATATCTCCCTTCCGCCTTCCGCCCTTCCGAATTTCGCAGCTATGTACAAAAAAAAAAAAAAAAAGCGGAAGGGAGATACTTGACAAAATAATATATGTCTAGACCCTGAAGTTGCATTTGGACTACCTTATACTTAGGGTAATATATTATGTATATATATATATATATATATATATATATATATATATACTTCTCTGTTTAAAAAACAAGGTGACTTTTTTATTTGAAACTCGCGCGAAAGTCGTAGTTCAAAATTTTTTTTCCTATGTTGGAAAAACCTTCAGTGACATTCGTTCCTATTTTCAGTTTGATATGTTAAATAGTTTATAAGTTGTAGCAGTTTATTTACATCAACTTTTTGCCTTTTTTCGATTTTTAGAATATCAATTATTGTTGAACAAAGAAGTTGCATTAAATTTTAACGCAAATTATTTTTTTAAAAAATAAGAAACAGAAATACTCGTATGTATTAAAGTTTTTTATTGCAGTGATATGTTGAAATATGAAACGATGGATAATATTTATCAAAAAATTACAATATGATGTATTTTAGTATAAAATAACGTTATGAAATATATTTTCATATTTCAATTCAAAATGTAAATAGAGCTTAATGGATTAAATAGACTTATCGAAAAGTAGTAACAAAAAGTAAATAATTTATTCGAAGATTAAATGAATATTTAATTTTAACAAATCTTATCTCAAAGTGTTGTACTCACCCATTAGATTTCGAAGGTCTGAACTCGTCCGATATGTTGGACACAGTATAGAACCTCTTCTTCTTCTTTTTCATACATAGCACATTTGAAGTCAACATCGTGAGCTGAGTTGTATTTTACAAATAAATGTAAATTCTGTAAAAATAATATGGATTTATATTTTATTCTTTATTAAGATAGACCATATACATCTGCATTTGCATATATAACTATATATATATATATATATATATATATATATATATATATATATATATATATATATATATATTGTATAGGGTGACCCAAATGAAACTGAAGAATAGTAAAGAATAGCAATTGAAAGCAAGTAAATATATATTTAATCCATTCAGTCTCAGTTGGGTCAACCTGCATATGTAAGTGTGGACAAAGCGATTTCAATATAAAAGGTGTCCAAATTTAAGGTTAGGAAGTAAGTTGTATATTATTTGATGAAAAGTCAAATATTACTATCATTATTTAACATTTGTTTATTAAAAACTTGGAAAATTTAAGAGTTGGAAATTTTTGTACCATATGTTTGTTAATTGGTACCAAAAAAAAAAGCAGAAAATATTGATTTTTTTACAAAATCATCTTTAGTGATGAATTGCATTTTCAATTAAATTGTTATGTAAATAAACAAAATTGTCGCATATGGAGAAGTGAAAATCCAAAAGCCACTGTTGAACAACGATTACATCCGTAAAAGTCACTGTTTGGTGTAATTTATGGGCTGGATGCATCATTGGTCCATATTTCTTAGAAAATGAGCAAGGTGTTCGTGTTACAGTTAATTCGGTGCGTTATCAAAGCATGATAAAAGATTTTTTGTGGCCAGAATTCGAAGATATTGATATCAGTGACATGTGTTTTTAACAGTATGGTGCCATAAGTCATAAAACTTGGGCGACAATCGATTTACTCACAACCAAATTCAATGGACGTTTATTTTATCTTAATGGTAATATTAATTGGACGCCTAGATCCCGTGATTAAACACTGTTAGACTTCTTCTCAGGGGGTTATATAAAAGATAAGGTTTGTGCTAACAAATAAGTAAGGATTTGAGAATTAAAGGATGAAATTCGTGTAGTTATAGTTGAAATACAGCCTAATTTATTGCAAAGCGTGTTTCAAAATTTTGATAAAAAAATAAACATCTGTCGACGTGATAGAAGAGGCCATTTGGCTGACATTGTATTCTATTCATAATTCCCATGTTTCTATTTTATATTGATATCAATAAATATGAATTTGTTTTTCAAAACTGTATTTTATTGATAAATCACTTCCTAACCTCAAATGTGGATACCTTATATAACCAATTTTTATATAATTTTTATTTCTGATTTTTAAGAATTATTTAGTATTATTCAAAATTAATTAGAACTCTAATTAGTAAAATTAGTTATTTAATTTATAATGATATATTTTGTATTTTATATTTTCATTCGAATTTCTCAGAAGATTTAAATTTAATTTTACTTCTAAAAACATTTCTCTTATTACAATAATGTAATATTTGTAGTATTAAATAGGATAGGTGGGATTTTAGTCAAGATGAAGGTTTCCTAGCTTAAAAAGTGAACTCTGAATAAAAAATCATCAATAACCTGCATGTTGAGTGTGACGAGTGTTTTCATATATCAGAAATAGTAACATTCAATGAAATTTTCACTCCACTGTAAGCTGATATTAAATTATAAATAATTAATAAATCATAAATAATTAATTATTTATTTTTTATTAAATAATATATTATTTATTATATATATATATACAATATATATATATATATATATATATATACCATATATATATATATATATATATATATATATATAAATATGTATGTATGTATTAATTTAATAATTATTTTCACAGACAAAATTATTTGTAAGCATATATAATAAGCAAAAATGGATAATATATTTCTTTTGCGTCATTATGCAAATAAATAATTAGCATAGAAAAATTGGAACAGTTATGAAATCACTTGAATACATATTTAAAATATAATCCACGACAACAATCTATCGTTCTCATATGTTTGTATCTAATTAAATTTGTGAAGAAGTGAGCAGTTTCCTTGCAAAAATAATTATTGCTACTAAAATGATACTATGACAGGAAATTGATAGTTCGTATAATTCACGTTTATCTGTGATTGTTTTTTGATAATTAATTGCAAGTCATTAATAATTGTTCCTAATGATTATGTCACTGTAAAAGCATTTGGCAGTTTAAATACATTTCGAAACATTGTTTATAGCTTGCAGGCATAAAAATAATCAGATAGTGTCATAAAAATTTCATGTGTCATTGATAAAATAAATAATAAACTTATTATATTTTAAACTATTATATATTTCTGTAATACTTAATTGGCATGATACGAATCAAAATAATTGTTAGTTAAAAATAAATGTATACTATATTTGTATTTATTAAAATATTTTAATCACATTCATTACTTGTAGTCTTTATAATGAAAAAAATAATTTAATATTTAAAATGTTAAAACTATTTTACACTATACTTGCATAGATGTTTTTTAAACATGACAGAACTCTAATTGAATCCCTATCGAAAGTTCTATCTAACCTAAAAACACCTTTATCATATCTTTATAAAATATATACGTACACACATGTGTGTGTGTGTTTCATGTATATGTATAAATATATATATATATATATATATATATATATATATATATATAAAAATAAATGTATACTATATTTGTATATTAAAATCCACATTCATTACTTGTAGTCTTTATAATGAAAAAATAATTTAATATTTTGTTATTTTACACTATACTTGCATAGATGTTTTTAAACATGACAGAGAATTGAATCCCTATCGAAGGTTCTATCTAACCTATTTATCAATCTAATAAATATATACACACATGTATATATATATATATATATATATATATATATATATATATATATATATATAAATAAGATGTTTTTAGATTAGATAGAATTTTTGATAGGAATTCAATTTAAAGTTTTATCATGCTTAAAAAACACTCTATATATTGAAATGGACAAAATGTCGGTGAAGTAATAAACTACATTTTTATTTATGCATTTAAATAAATGTGTACATTTCATGTACAAAATTGTGTACATTTGTGAAGTTCTCAATGGACTGTATTTGTAGAAATTGTTTACAAGATGTTTGTTGAATTTTGTTGTTTTATTTGTTATGATAATTTTATTATTTTTAGGTTAAATTTGTTTAACGTATGACGATTTCTATTGTATTACTTAGTTTTGATTTTTGGATACAATAAACTTAAGCAGCTGCTTTTTTATGATTAATGTATGACGTTATACTTTTAGATCTCATTATTTTGAAAACACCTAAAATGTGATAGTCTTATGAATGGATGTATTAACTGAAAGTATACCAATAATCTGTCTTTTAACATCTGTCGAGTTATCCATTTTCAGTATTCACAAGAAAATTGCTGTTAGTTTTAATACAAGGTTTTTCAATAAGCGCTTCAGAAGTTTAAATGGAAATAAAACAGAAAGCATTTTATTAATTAGTATTTTTATTTCAATTTTTAAACATATTCTATGGTAATAATGATGGAAGACAATTTCACTCATATGACCACTACGACTTCGCTTGACATGGTGCATCCGTTTAGTCCAATTTTTAGTCACTCTTTAATATAATTGTGGTCCAATTTCGTGAATTATACGTTTAACGTTTATTTGTAATGCTTCTGTTTGTTGTGGTTTATCAGCATAAACTAATGATATCTCATAACCTCACAAAAAATAATTCAATGGAGTTAGATCACATGACCTTGGTGGTCAACTGATAGGTCCATTTTGTGAAAGAATGGACTCAATTAGCACTTGTTTCAATAAGTCTACTGGAGTTTTTACAATTTCTAAGCATTGTTGAAGTGTTAAACGTTCCATGATAATTTACCAAACTATACTGAGTTCAAATGTCAAACTGATCCTAAAAAAATTCATTCATATCTGTCACCAGCTGTTAATGTTTTGTCCTTCTTACAGGAAAATTTTCATTTTAATTTATAATGTTTTAAAAAGGAAGCTCTACAGTATGAACTATTCAAGTCAAATAAACAAACGAGGATGATTAAAGTTTTTTAAATCATTTTTTGCATTATAGTGCTAGTATGTCCTTAATCTTTCTGATAATGCTGCTGTGTAGGAATTTTTTTTCAGAATTCCCCGATGGTTATGATTTTTATGAGATGAGATTTTCAACACCATGTTTAACCTCCAATTTGGAAAACTCTTTGACTGAAGATTGAATACAATTTTTTATTAAAGTTAGTTGATATTTTTATTATTTTGTGCATTTATATATACATATTATAAAATAATACATACAAATTAATACGATACGTTCTCGAAAATATATTTCATGTATGTTATTTCTAAATTTCTTGAGGATAAACTGACATCTACCGTCTGCTGTAATAATTATATGTGTTAAGAATGTCTAGTGATTTGGGTATATTTTTTGTGTAATTTTTTAAGGAAATCTCTTACAAACATAATTTAGACAGAACTGTTAAATAAAATAGTTATAAATATTTTTGAATTATAATGTAAATAAAACAGTAAGTAAATCACTATATATTCAAGACTGTATTGTGGATTTTTCAGAGCAAAATGTTTTTTTAGTAATAATAAGGTCGACATTTTGCATATCAATATAACATTTTAGTTTTATTATAAGGCACAAAAACATTATATGAAAGAACAGAGAAAAAATCAAAATTTAGAAAATTTAAGTTACTATTTTAAAAATAAAGCATAAATGATCGGTTGCTGTAAAAACATGGAGAAAAATTACTTAAATATAAGAAGGCCTAATACCGTTAAGTCATTGAAAAATAACTAAACAAGACAATCATCCATCCTCCATACTTGTCTGATTTTGTATCCTTGGATTAAAATTTGCTTTTATATTATATGTACAAAATTGACTTGATGGTAAAATCATCGACTTTCTGGGAACTAGAAAAATACATCTGTTAAGATTTTTTGTCGAAAAAGATGAGAAGTTTTGAAAAGATCGTATTATGAAATTTCCCGAGGGAAGAAAAAAAGGTTATGAATTACAATAATCTATATATATTTTTAATGAAGTTTTATATATTTAAAAAAAAATACTATTTTGTGCTAAAAGTTACGAAATTATTTTTTGGTTCACACAATATATATATATATATGTATATATATATATATATATATATATATATATATATATATGTATATATATAGTATACTATAAGTTACATAAGTAGAGAAATAATAAAAATATAATTTTAAAGGAACATTCATTTTAATTTATATTTTGAAAAACAAACTTAAAGAACAAAAATTTTTTATAACACTAATTGTTTTTATAATTCTAGAACTCTTTAAAATATGACTGTTCTTCTTGTGAAGATTAAATTAAGAAAACTTTATATATCAAATCTAGAATGCAACAGCTTACAGCATAAAAAGGTGAAGAAGTTAGAAAAGTCATTGTACGTGCGTAAAATCACGAATGACGTTTTCAATATAAATGTGGATATTTTTTTAGTATCCTTGGGATTTGCAAAAGTATGCAAAAAGAATTTCGATTATTTGGGTATTGAAATTCAAACCCATTTGAAAGCTGCAATTTTATTATATGTTATATAAAAAAATATTTTACTGCAGCATATGAAATTTTAAATTCGATAAAAATATACATATACAAAAAATATTAGTATAAATAATTTAAAAACATTTTAAACGAAAACAAAATATTTCTTATTTTTCATACTGTGAAATTCAGAACTGAAAAGTGATTTAAATATTTTTAGAATAATTTTTTTTGATTCATGTCTAAAAATAAATTTTTGGAAGAATGTTTAAAAAATTATAGCAAAACCAGGAAGCTTTCTCTCTCTCTCTCTCTCTCTCTATACACACATATATATATATATATATATATATATATATATATATATATATATATATATATATATATATATATATATATATATATATATATTATATATATATATATATATATATATATATATATATATATATATATATATATATATATATATATATATATATATATATATATATATATATATATATATATATATATATATATTTATTATATGTTATATATATATATATATAATGATATAACTTTAAATTGAATCCTTAACAAAAGTTCTATCTAATCTAAAAACACACACACACATACACACACACACACATATATGTATATATATATATACATATGTGTATGTATATATAGATGTGTGTATGTATATATACAGGTATGATAAAGCTGTTTTTTAGGTTAGATAAAACTTTTGATAGGGGATTCAATTTAAAGTTCTATTATGCTTCAAACTCTCTCTATATCTATATATATATATATATATATATATATATATATATATATATATATATATATATATATATATATATATATATATATATATATATATATATATATGTATATATATATATACGTACATAAGAATAACAAAAAAAGATAGAAAAAATGATTTAATTAGAAAAAAAGTTACAGATTTTATATAAAAAGAATAGACATATAAAAAGAAGAGACAATGGTTTCACCGATGGAGAAGAAAAGTAACTAATTGAAAGTCTACAATAAATATATAAAAAATGCCAGGAAGAAACCCATGGATAAATGGAACAGAGATATATAGGAAATTCATCAGAATGGACTGGAAAAGGAAGGTATTGGATAAGCCCAAGAGGAAAATTTTGGAAAAGGCCTTCATCCAGCAGTGTTAGATAAAGACTATTGTTTAATTTATTCCTACATTATTAAAATATTTCTTTTTATTTGCTTGAAGAAATGTTATAGCAAATATTTTTTATGTTTTATTTTCTAACATTTTTTATGATTACAAACGAATAATTTAGCAAATCGTTATTTATGATAATTTAATGAAGAATCTTCTAATATTGATAGTAGGTTAAAAAATTTTAAATATTCAAAAAATAAATCTTATTTTAATCATTTTTTCATTAAATGAACACAAAAAGTTCATAAAATGTTTTGGTTATAATTTTTGAGTTATATTTTTATTTGTTAATTTATATATATATATATATATATATATATATATATATATATATATA
>CP092091.1:39782990-39807990 GCA_029203775.1 Neoneuromus ignobilis
TACGTTAGATTAACTAATAACAATTTTATAAAACATACTCGTATTTTTTCCTAAATAATTTTTCACAACACATTATTTCAGAAATGTACAATAAATATATTTTCATTATTTTTTTCCAAGATCAAATAGTCGTTTTATGTAGCTAGTTATAGTGCTCTATTTGTTTTTCATTTAGAATTTAAAAAATATTTTCTATAATTTGTAAACATGCAAGATTTTTTCATTGTAATTCAATAATATGTTTCATAGTAATTCAATAATATTTATTTAAATTCTAATGTATCCAAAGTCAAAGAAGCCTATATACAACCATCAAAGAAAGAACAGAAAATTATTTTGATTGAAAAAAATATTTGAAGAAAGTCATATTTCAAATTTAGTTTATATTATATACGAGTACATTCATACTTTAACGTAGTAATGAAAAATATACAAATGGAAAAAACAGACAAAAACTCACTCAATACAGAAAAAATAGGAAATGTAAAAGACATGCAAACGCTCAATATGTATATTATATATATATATATATATATATATATATATATATATATATATGTGTGTGTATTTTTAATCGTGTTAAAACTTTAAAGTAAATCCTTATGGAAAGTTCTATCAGGCCTAAGAAAACACTTTATCATACATTTATATAATATATACGAGGTCGTTTAATAAGTCCGTGTAAATTCCGAAAGATGGCACCACTGGTGCATATCGAGGTTATTTTTAATTAGTAGCACCTCTTGGAAGAACACACATCAAGTTTCAGCCATATCGATCTTTTCCTTTGTGTTTGACAATTGTTGGAATCAAGGAAATCGAGTGATGTCAAATAATGGACGAAAAAGAATTTCGCGTGTTGATTAAACACTACTTCATTAAAGGCAAAACGCCTCAGGAGACTAAACAGAAGCTTGATAAACATTATGGTGACTCTGAACCTTCGATTAGTGCGGTTTATAAGTGGTTCCAAATTTTCGGAGTGGCCATATGAGCGCAAGAGACGCTGAACGTTCTGGACGCCCTGTTGAGGTCACCACTCCAGAAATCATTGATAAAATCCATGATATGGTGATGGATGACAGAAGACTGAAAGTGCGTGAGATTACTAGTGCTGTAGGCATCTCGTGTGAACGGGTACATAATATTTTGCACCAACATTTGGACATGAAAAAGCTATTCGCCAGGTGGGTGCCGCGATTGCTCACGATCGACCAAAAACGAGGTCGTGTGAAGTGTTGCAAGAACGGTTTGCAGCTGTTTCAGCGAAATCCGCAGGACTTTAAGCGTCGTTTCATCACTGTAGATGAAGCATGGATACATCACTACACTCCTGAGACCAAAGAGCAGTCTAAACAATGGGTTATCAAGGGGGAATCTGCTCCGAAAAAGGCGAAGACAATTCCTTCGGCCGGGATGGTTATGGCGACTGTCTTTTGGGATTCGCAAGGAATAATCTTTATCGACTATTTGGAAAAGTGTAAAACCATTACAGGTGCATATTATTCATTGTTATTGGATCGTTTGAAAACCGAGTTGCAAGAAAAACGTCCCCGATTAGCCCACAAAAAAGTTCTCTTTCATCACGACAACGCACCAGCTCACACCTCAGAAGTTGTGGCCGCAAAACTAATGGAAATAGGGTTCAAAATCGTTTCACATCCCCCCTATTCTCCAGACTTGGCTCCATTGGACTATTATTTGTTCCCTAATATGAAGAAATGGCTCGTGGGAAAAATATTTTATTCGATCGAGGAGGTGATTGCAGGAACGAATGACTATTTTACAGACTTGGACAAATCCTATTATTCGGAAGGGATCAACAAACTAGAGCAGCGTTGGATGAAGTGTATAAGCCTAAAAGGAGACTATGTTGAAAAATGAAAACGATTTATTCAAAAAAATGAAGCAGTTTTTATTTTTACACGGACTTATCAAACAACACTCGTACATACCAACACACATGTATAAAAAAGGTGTTCTTTGGGTTTAAGAGAACTTTCAATAGGAATTCAATTTAAAGTTCTATCACGCTTAACCTCCCATCTCTCTCTCTCTCTCTATATATATATATATATATATATACATATATATATATATATATATATATATATATATATATATATATATATATATATATATATATATAATATAAATATGTTTTAAAAATAATTAAAATATAAAAGCACGAAAGTTCCTTATTTTACGTATATAATTGTACTCTGCAATATTTTCAATTAAATTTGTTCTTGAAATCTCCAAAAATAACATAAGGAAAAAGGATTACATATTTCTCTTTAAGATAAATATATATATATATATATATATATATATATATATATATATATATATATACTTCTTAGGTACTTTTTATATTATAAATATAAATATGCAAATATAAAATTCAAAGGCGATTTTTCACTTTTATCAAGGCTAAAATGTATGGATACTTTTAATGTCACGGCCACTATGTAATATATATATATATATATATATATATATATATATATATATATATGTTGTGTGTATGTGTATGTTTGTATAAATGTAAATATATGAATGTGTTCATGAATGTATGTGTGTATAAAATGAAAATTGAAAACAGACTTATAATTTCTTTTGAATGTTTATTATCGAAAGGCTATTTTGATTACACTTTTTTAGTTTTATTATATATAAAATATACCGTATAAAAATAAAAGTGGTATTATATATAAACTGTTTTTAAGGTGATAGAACTTTAAATTGAATCTCTATCTAAAGTTCTATCTAACTTAAAAACGCAACACACACACACACACACACACACACACACACACACACATATATATATATATATATATATATATATATATATATATATATATTGTTTTTTAAGACTAGATAGAACTTCAGATAGGGATTTAATTTCAAGTTCTATCACTATTAAAAAAACCCTATATATATATATATATATATATATATATATATATATATATATATATATATATATATATACACGGGGGTCATTTGTAAAGTATTGTAAATTTATTTATTGTTTGATTTAATTAATTTAATTAAAATTTTCAATTTAGTTTTTCTTACTTTTTACCATACTTATCAAACGACCCTCGTATATATATATATATATATATATATATATATATATATATATATATATATATATATGTACAATAGATGTTTAAATTCGAATTTCATATTAAATTTCGATTTAGAATAATAAAAATAAGTTTAATATTTCATAAGGTAGGAATTGTAAAACATGCGATTGAGGAATACACAAGATGTTTTTACATAATCATAAAAAATGTCCTTTAACAGTTAATCTGCTGTAGTAAAAATAATTTTTCATAATAAACATTGTCTCAAAAAAAATATTTTTTGTTGAAAAATAATATTTATCTCACAGAATTTTATATTTGAAAATATAAAATATCAGAGAAAGAGAAATGAATGATAAAAACTACTGAATAACGATGATTATCATTTCATTTCTAAATTTGTTAATTGTTGATCAAAGTTACTACTTTACTTAACTGTAGAATGGACCAAATGAAACTGAAAGGTTTAAACATACATTTATTTTGTTATATCATTTATTATCCTTTACTATTCTTTAGTTTTATTTGAGGCATTATATAGTTCCAAAAGTTGAGTATGAATACAATAACATGTTTAAATTTCTATGGTGGTAAAAAATGGATATTTTTGAACAAAATCATCAATGTTATTCTATAAAATTACAATTTTAATCAAGATAATTATTGCAGGTTACAGGAGACAGTTACTGGGTAATTCACACATCACACAATGCTTCCCTGAAGTCACTAATACTGTTGATGTGAAAGGTTAAATGTTACACTATGACAATGCTCAATCTCTCACAGAGAAAGTTACTGTTAAATTCTTGTACGTAAGAAAGGTAAACGCCTACGTTATTCACCTGATTAGTTTTCTACGACTTCTGGTTATTAAATAATTAAGAACGCGCACGAGAGGACAATTTTCAATATTCAAAAACAGTTTTTTTTAATTGTAAATTTTTATTTTCTATCTAAAACTAATCAATTTTACTATATATACATACATACTTACATTCACATATATATATATATATATATATATATATATATATATATATATATCCAAATATATATATATATATATATATAGGAAAACATATATATATATATATATATATATATATATATATATATTTATAGTTTTATCCAAATATGACGCCAATCATATAGATATGTGTTTTATTAAAAGGAAATAATAGTGTATATCAGTTTTCAAATCACCAGGTATGTGTATAGGGTGGTGTATAGGAAAACATGTGTATTTTATTTGTTTCTTTTTATTAAATCACAAATCTAGGAGTTATATTTGGATCTCACCTTTATATGTGTATATATATATATATATATATATATATATATATATATATATATATATATATATATATATAGGCAGGTAGATAGATATATAAAGACTTATTTAATGCTAATGGAATTTAAAACGTCTTTTCGAGATAGTTCCAAATTTATGAATCTACCGTAATTTATTCCATTCATAGCCAATTTTAATTAGGCTTTACAATTTTATCTTTCTATCCTTGAGGAATATTCTATTTTGTTCCCCTTCCATTTCTTAATCTCAATTGCATAGTGATGTTTGTTTGCTATTAACCTCTTTTTTTGTTATGTGCCTGTCTATGCCCATTTGAAAGATATTATTTATTCTATTATGTCGTTTTTTTCTATTTGTTCTCGTATCCATTTATAGGTTTTTCGATCGTTTAAAAATTCCTAATATTATTCTCTTTATGTATTACTGATTTTTCAATGATTTTGTTTTATTTTTGCGTTGTGTCCAGTTTTCTGATCCATATATATATATAAATATATATATATATATATATATATATATATATATATATATTCTATATATATATATATATATATATAAATATATATATATATATATATATATATATATATATAAATATATATATATATATATATATATATATATATATATAATAAAAATTATTTCACTATACAGTATTCAATCATAACATACTGATTAACAACTCAAAAGTTATGTTTGGAATGTTTGTCACAAATCACATAACACAATGAAAGTGTAGAGTATTTTTCTCAATTAAGTAATAACATATTAATAATGATCTGTGAAAGTAAATTTTATATATTCACAACACTCTTGTACGCATTCACGCTTACACACACACTTATGCATATTCATGAATATATATATACATAAATAAAATGATAGATCCACGAATGTAATGTTGTTAATTTAGTCTACCAATATAATTTTATATATAAGTAATACCATAAACGAAGAATTCAATTTGTATTTAATGATCTTTATAAGTGAAGAGAAAGTACTCTACACATCAATAAAACTCATCATATTTATTTATTGTTTAATAATAAATAATTATTAATACACATTCTAATACACACATTCTTTTAAAAATCAAATATGTTTTTTTTGTTTTCATATAGATTATAATTTGTGCATAGAAAAACTATATATATATATATATATATATATATATATATATATATATATATATATATATATATATATATATATATATATATATATATATATATAATAAAAGGAATGGGTTTCAAAGAAAATATATGTTAGTATCAAGAAATATAATACTTTATTTTATTTTAATTATCTTTGTTTCTGTATGTAATGAATTACAGTACTACTTTACTTTGAAAAGTATATGTAAATAAAATTCATATAAAATCCTCATTGTTATTAAAAGATACATAGAGTTTTCCAATAAGAATATCAGAACTTTGACAGCTGGTGACAACCATGTTTGAATTGTTTTTAACCTCATTTTGACATTTCAACTCAGTATAGTTTTGCAAATTATTGTGGAACGTTTAAAATTTCAACGACGCATAGAAATTGTACAAACTTATGAAAATCAATGTTCGGTTCGTAAAACTTATCGTGCGCTTCGTGAAACTTAACATAATCAAGTGAACATGCTATCTATCGAATTGTTGAAAAATTTAAAAACAATTTTACTCTATATGATAAAGTAGTGCCTGTAAGGCTAAGAAAATACAAGAAGTGAGGTCAATAATGCTTCTGTTAGTGAAAATTTTAAAATGAAGCTGGAGATCACGTTAGAGTAAATAAAGTACATTATCGAACCATGATTAATGATTTTTTTTCTAAAAATGAATGAAAATGGTTTACACTTTATATGGTTTTAACAGGACGGTGCTACGTGTCATACATCTATAGACTTATTGGAACAAAATTTCAACGAGTCCATTATTTCACGAAATGGACCAATCAATTGGCCACCAAGATCATGTGATCTAACTACATTGGATTATTTTCTGTGGGGTTATACACACACATACATACAAACACATATATACACATACACACACCTACATATTAAATTCACATGTTGAGGTAATACTTGTAATAATGATAAAAAAAACATTTATAACGGTTTTATGTAATATTTAATACGTTTTGTAAAAATTAATTTAATAGAATAAAATGAAATTAATTTAATTTCATTAATTACACTTCAGTCACCTTTTGTAGATAAATCGTCATGCTTCTTACACATCGTCTAGCCAAACTGCTCTGAATATATAGGAAATTGAATTTAAGTGAAGTACGTCATGGTTCAAATATTTTTTTACAGAAAATGGTACACACATAAAGACAATTCTAGAAGAATACAGTTAAGTTAAAATTAATATTATATGAAAAATAAAAGTGTATCATATATAATTTAGATGTACAGTTTGAACATATAACGTTTCTTGAAAGCAAATATATATATATATATATATATATATATATATATATATATATATATATATATATAGGGTCATCGAAATGTGACGTCTAGATTTGTGTTCTATTAAAAAGAAACTATACATATTTCCTTTACACCACCCTATAGGCATGTTACTTTTTAATAAAACACAAATCTAGGCGTTACATTTGGATGACTATATTTTATTAAAACACACTTTTCTACGTATTTAAAATAATTGTGTCGTAGTGGTCAGAACTTTTTAGTAGATCTGATATGAAATATTACTTGATATTTTTAAAGAATATGTGTAAATATCACTTTAAAAAATCACTTCATATTTATAATATTTTTCATTCGTCTACAATTTATTATAAACTAATATCATCATGTAGAACATTAATCATATAAATCATAAACTAAAATAATATGTAATGAAAATGGGAACATTATAATGTAGAACATTTTAACAAAACCGTAGGTTATTATTTATGACATAGTAGAAATATCGTGCACTATAATTTAAATGCATTTCTGTATAAATCCACGTCATAACTTCAGTATATATTAATGTATATAAATTGTATTTTTAATATTGTTTATATGTATGCATATTGTTGACAGTTTTAAAACAACCTTTAAAAAAGAAATCTTAGTTACTATTTGTAATTAACAAGTGTCCAAATTTGAGGTTAGGAAGTAAGCTGGTTATTATTTGATGAAATGTCAAATATTGAATTGTTATTATTTGATATATGTTTATTAAAAACTTGTAAAATTTTAGTGATGGAACACTACATGCTCAAATAACGCATTTTAATAGTGAAAATTCACTATAAAAATGGTGAAAATTTTACAACGTCAATACGTAAAATTCATGCATTTTTCCTTATAATCAAGTGCCTTAGAAACCCGCTGTTTGTAAACCTAATATTGAAATTTTAATAATTTGGTACTGTTGGAGACCATACACCAAAAATATATGCTCGTAGTGATCGTTCAACTGAAAATATCGCTGCTGTACGTGAAAGAGTTAAAGAAGACCCTCAAACATAGATTTGTCGAAATTCACAGTAATTAAATATCAAAAGAAGCGCTCTGCATAACATTTTATGATAAGATTTACATCTTCATGCATATAAAGTCCAGCTAATACAAAAACTGAAGTCAGTACACCATCATTTGAGTCGTATATTTGTTAATTGGTACCAAGAAAAAAAAAGCAGAAAATGCTTAATTTTTAATAAAATCATCTTTAGTGATGAATTTAATTATCAATTAAATGGTTATGTAAACGAACAAAATTGTCGCATATGGGGAAGTGAAAATCTAAAAGCCATTGCTGAACAACAATTACATCTTCAAAAAGTCACTGTTTAGTGTGATTTATCGGCTGAAGGCATCATTTGTCCATACTTATATAAATAAATAAATGTAATATAAATAAAAATATCAGCTAGAGTTTAAAATTTTATAGTATATATAGTTAATATCTCGAATTCATATAGCAAAGATAAAATAATACTCATAATACTGTTCTGAGAATTAATAGAATTTTAATCTTGATAAGAAAAATTTTCAGAGGTTACAATTCAACTTTTTGCATTTCTCACAATAAAAATTAAAATTTTATGAACTACATAGATATGCGTAATGATTGAAAATATGAAAGTCATTAACATTAAATATTTAAATATTTTAATAGTATCTGAGATTTAAATATTACATTTCAAATTCACGATTTAATTATATTTAAATAACATAAATGTACTTCACATACTATTATTTACAATTTATATAGGATGGCCCAAATGACATTGAAGATAGTAATCAAGTAAATATATATATTTAAACCCTTCAGTCTCATTTGGTACACCTATACTTAGCTACAATATTTTTTTGCCCTAGTTAAATTTAAAAATCTATTAACTAAGAAATAAATCTGTTTTTAACAAAAGAAATTTAGAATTATTTTTTTTTATAAATTCAAACTGGATTATTGATTAAATTTTTTTTTGAAAAATTGTAAAATATTGATTAAAAATGTAAATTGAAAGTTAATTTGTATACTAATAAATAAATGAAAATTTAATAGGAAATTTTGAGTACACTTTTATAAGCAAAAATGCATTAGGAAGTAAAAAATAATAATTTGTAAAAATATATAAGTGATGATAATAAATTAGGAATTTATACAAGAAAATTATCTACTATATTCAATTCTTTCTTGATTAAATAATTTATAGATACTGTTTGTTTTGTACAATACCTAAATCATTATTTTCTTCATAAGAATTTAGGAACAATATAGGACCATCAATTAACAAGGAAAGTTCTTGATTAGGAGCCAAGATATAGAGGAATGCCCAAGCATATACCTACAGATATATAAAAGAAACATAAGAAAATTCCTTAGAATGAAATGATGAATTGGTCAAAATAGAAAATTTTGATAGAGGCCTCCATCCAGCAGTGAATATATAGAGGCTGATAAGAATAATTATATATATATATATATATATATATATATATATATATATATATATATATATATATATATATATATATATATATATAGTCATCCAAATGTGACGCCTAGATTTATATTTTATTAAAAAGAAACTATACACATGTTTCCCTATATACATTTCTTTTAATAAAACACAAATCTAGCAGTCATATTTGGATGACCCTATACACTGAACTGTAGCTTAGTGGTATACATCATCACCTATTATGTAAAATACTGCATGTGATCCACGATTGAGGAGCTCTTCAGTTGAGGTTGGAATGAAGCTGACAAAAATCTTCATATCATTTTAACAATAAAAGTCCTGCCAAGCTAACATTGTTAAAAAGACTAAAATTTTACAAGGGTTATAGTGCTGAAGATATATATATTTACACACACACATACATACATATATATATATATATATATATATATATATATATATACAAAATCATAATTAAACTTCTTTCAGTAAAAAATAAAATTATTGATGTATATAGCTATATTCCACAACAGAATTAATTAGTAAATGTTAAGAAAATAATAATAAATTATAATATATGAATAAAAAATAAATAAACAAATAAAAACAGCAACATAAAATTAAATTAGTTATTACAACATCAATTAAAGAACAAAAAGGTAGTCTTACCAAATTTTATAATTATATTTTTTAAAGAAATTATTGTAAAAAATATGTAAGTTAAAAACATTTACTGCTCATTTATTTTAATATTTTTTTAAATACTATAAATATTAAAATTATAAATGACAGAAATTTTGCTTAATAATATAATACATTAAAATTGGATATGTTCTAATATAAAATTACTGTTTTTTTTTTAATATGGTTTAAAATTTTAGATTAATTAACTACGTTTAATTTTTTAACAAAGAACATAGGATAGGAAATTGTTATCATCTTATATTTACATTGAGTGAGTTTAATTCGCATAAAGTTCATTTTTAAATATGATATATCACTTATGTATAGTATGTTAAATATACAGGAAATGTAGAGAACAAAATTACCATACTAATTATAAATGATTCGCATAACATAAATAGACAGCAATTAGATAAAACTGTGGATATGAAATTATAATTACGAGTTAAAAATCATACACGTTCCATATGTGTAATGGTTATATATATATATATATATATATATATATATATATATATATATATATATATATAAACAGTGAGTTAATAAAGAACTAGAAAATTTATACTCTTATTCTTTCAGCAGAAGTTAAATAATGCTAAACTGAATTTTAAAAAGAAAAAGTTATAATACAAGAAATTTATATTAATTCCTTATAAAAAACAATAATGTTCATTTTTTTTAATATATTGTAATACAAAAAGAAAGACAAGATTAAAATTGCGAACAAAAATGAATTCAGATAGTTAATAAAACTACTGTTTCTTTTGGATTTAAAAAGGGAAATTCCCGTGCTTTGTTTATTTGTTTTATCCAACTGTCAAATTTGAAGAGTAGACTGTCGCAGTAGGTAAAAAATTCCGTATTAATAGGTGAAAATGGAAAGACAACATGAACAAAATTCTTTAAAAATGAGAGAACTAATTATAAAATATCATAATGAGGGAAAATCATACCGTGATATTGGGAAAATTATAAGTCTCACTCGACAGTTATTGATGTTATTAAACGTTTTAATGTGACAAAATCTATGGTAAATAAAGGAAAATCCAGCAGACCTAAGATATTTATTTACCAAGTCAAACGAGCGGTGGATCGTAGAACAAATTAAAAAAACAATGCTGAGTGCTACAAAGTGAGCAAACGTAGTCTTACAATATCTAAGTAAAAGTGTGTATCCTAAAACAATTAGGTTGGTCTTGTGAAGAGACAGTTTTCACAGAAGAGTGCCTCGTATAAAACTGTTGTGAGAAAGGTGAACAGAAGCAAAAGGCTAGAATTCGCTAAAATTTATAAATATAAAGATTTTTCATTCTGGAGTAACGTTTTATTTTCTGACTAAAGCAAATTTAATATATTCCGATTAGATGGCCAGTATCATGTCTGGCGAAAACCTAACACAAAGTTAAAAAAGAAAAATTTACGTGCCACTGTGAAGACTGAGATAGGTCGGTTATAGTTTAGGGTTGCATGTCTGCTGCTGATCGGGGAAATCTTTGTATAATTGATGGAAATATGGATCATGAACAGTATATTAACATTTTAAAAGAAAATATGATTTCTATCGTCCAAAAAAATTGTGAATAAGACAAAATTTACAACGATTTCAAACACAAAATTTAAAACGTGCATTTGTGGTTATTTTATAATTGTCCACATGTTATAGAAAAACCTCCACAATCGCCAGATATTAATATGATTGAAAATCTATGGGCTCATCTGGAAAACCAAAAAAAATATATATCAGGTTGCAAACAAACAAAACTTAGAATTGATTTTAAAGAATGAATGGACCAAAATAGATCTTTCCATATGCAAAAAACTTGTACAATACATCCCTAAAAGATTGACAGCAATTGAATATAACAGACGATTTCCAACAAAATATTAAATAACATAAAATAATTAAATAAATATCATTAAATTTTGAGTGTCGGAGTTCTTTTTTGAGCCCAATCATTTTTTTACTTTTCGCGTTGTAATAATATAATAATTTTTATTTTTATAAATTTTGTTATTTCAATATTAATAATAAATATAAATTCAATAAAATTTATTTTTTCCAATAAAAAGCATTATAGCATTATTTAATCTCTGCTGAAAGAATAAGATAGTGAGTGTCTGACTTCTTTATTGACTCTGTATATTTATAGTATTTTAAATAGATATGAATTATATTTTTAAAATGATGATTTTTTTATAGCCATTTATTAAAATATTTTCGCATTTTCGTAATAAAGACTTTTAAGGTTACAGTTATGTAAATATTAAATCGAGACGTCATATTTTTCTCAAAATAATCAACCAATCACTGTTTCACTGTCTATGCTTTTTTTGTTACTACAGCAGAGATGTGTTATAAATGTTTTGTTCTGTCTTAATCAACATATTGAACTACCATTTCCTAACGAAAAAACAATTTATAAATACAGAATTTTTATTTTCAAAAAAATTGAGAAAATTCAGCTTTTAACGCCATGTTACTATTAAATTCTTATCACGCATATAATTGTCCAGAAACTAAAATAAATGAAAATTCAATAATATGTCTAGAAAATATAGAGAATGAAGGAGAATTTTATATTCTCAATTATCTTTTCTATTGTCATTAACGCAACATGTAGTCGAGCTGTGTTATTTTCAAAAATAAAATTCTTTGACGGTTATTTTTGTTGTAATACATTATGCACTCTTTGTAGTTATTCACTGTATATTTCGTTGTGAAAGTTTGACAATATTGTCGATACTCAATAAATAATTCCTTTTAAAGTCCACTGAACGTAGAGAAGACATTTTTTTTTGAAGTTAATTTTGCTTTAGGTGTTTATGGTAGAGGATCATTTGTGATAGGTAATGGTAATTACGTTTATAGATGAAATAAACAATCATT
This sequence comes from Neoneuromus ignobilis, assembly GCA_029203775.1. Classification (NCBI taxonomy): domain Eukaryota; kingdom Metazoa; phylum Arthropoda; class Insecta; order Megaloptera; family Corydalidae; genus Neoneuromus; species Neoneuromus ignobilis. The sequence continues at coordinate 39,795,901 of CP092091.1, forward strand.
TTTCGATATACGAGATCAAAATTTGATCGAAAAGTTTTGCAATTTGGTAATTGCTTGTTTCGTTTTGCAATTTGTATTGTTTCGTCTTTTACTTTGAACTTTTTTCTAAGTAGTTGATACGTAAAATTCTAATATATGTTTCAATTATTGTCTGTAATTCATCGATATTTACAATATTATCTGATGGTTTTTCTGATTTAACTTCATTTTCTAATCATTCATCATTTCAAGTTTTTTAAAAAAAAAAACATCTCTGGGTCGTAATTAATGTGATTGCTCCTTCAGTCAATTTGCTACAAATTTTTCTTACAACTTTAACAGTGTTAGAACCAAATATAAATTCATTAAGAATTACACTATTTTGCATAGATATTTTGAAGGATTGAAATTAAACACATTGAGATGCAATAAAATGGTTCAAGCGCAATGAATCATACGATGCAATTCTTAGAATTATGATATATGTAAAAACGATGGAACTTTCTTGGTTACCTAATAATAATTATTATTTATTTCCAAGAAATCTACTTTCATTTTATTTTCTTTCCTGACTAGCAAAAAAAAATAATAATCTGATTTATATTTACTGCAGATACAGATTGAATTTTTAAATTTCATATGATGTTTCTTATTAAATAAAATGATAATATTTTGTCCGACGTTGACCAAATATAGCAGTATATTAATTCGCCCGGTTCCGGGTCTAATATGATTTAAGTCTAACATTCCTCTTATTAAACATTATGAATTTGATAAATCTAATTAATAAAAAACTTTTAATTTCGTAAATCGCTCGAAACACTTTTTTCTATATTAAAATATGCATATTGATAATTATTTTAATTACAATTTTTTCAGGTTTTAAATGTTCTAATTAAAATTCAATAATTTTTTAAAACCGGTATCTTTTTTTGTTACTTTAAAATTGTCACGTAATTCGTATATATTTCGTATATCGAATTTAAAACTTAACCAAATTCTTATGCTGTGTACAGATATTTTTGACTGTCAAGTTAAATGACATTTATTACTTTTTGTAGTTTTATTAAAAAAACGTTCTTATATTACATATATTACAACTTCCTTTTTATTTAATTTAATTTGATTTATGCATATCAACCTGTTCTTTTTTAGTTATTATATTTAAACTTAAATAGATAATAAAGATGTTTTTTTTTAGGTTTGATAGAACTTTCGATGGGAATTTAATTTGAATTTCTATCACACTTAAAAAACACCTATATATCTGGTAAAAGTAAGTTTAACTGTACTAAAAATTTATATAGTTGCTTTCTTATTTTCAGAATCTATGTAGTTTTTTTTTTCAAAAAAAAATTCAATAAAATTCTAAATTATATTACTCCTTAGAATATCCCTAGTGTTAGTTTTATGGACAAATTTAATATTAAGCTTTCCATATATACTATGTTTGTCATATATGAAGCATGTCCAGAAAAAAAGATCTGTTGAGCGAAAAGAAAAGTATGTATATACTTTTTTTAAAAATATATTTATTGGTGAATATTAAGCATTAATTATACTAATTTTTCACACAGTTATCAAATCAATTTAGACATTTATCGTATCTTAGGATTATCTTTTGTATTTCTTCGTCGAAAAAGGTTACCGCTTATTATTTCAATCAGTACTTTTGTCTCATGATTACTTCCCAAAATCTCGCAATCCAAAAATATTTTAATATATATATATATATATATATATATATATATATATATATATATATATATATACTGTAATTGATGAAAAATAATTTTAGAATAAATTCCAGCAATCATAAATTGTATAACATTTTGATGATTATTTTAAAAAGAAGTGATATTTATTACGAAGTTGAAACATGAATATTGATAGAAAAGAACAAAAAAGGTAGAAACAATAAAAATTGATGTATTGAGAAAAATTACAAATATTTCTTGTAAAAATAGATTAACGAATAAAACAGAACGACATTAGATGTACATACAAGATACAAAATTAAACGACATAGAAATATATTACAACAATTTATATGGAACGAGGGAAGATACCAGATGATGGAAGAAAAACTAAGCAAATTACCAAATAAACAATACAATAGCGATGTAAAAGAGGAAAACCAAAATGAAACTGGATCTAAAGAATATGAAATGTGGTAATTGAATGCGTCCTACAAAAAGGACGATGGGACGTTATATGTGAACTAAATATTAAATTACGTTCATTATATTATTATTACATATTTTTTTTTACTTAAAATTTGCGCTTATTTAAAGAAGTTGTACCGAGGTTTTAAAAAAGGACTAATACTGAAAATAAATGATGTTTTTATAAACGAGTTACTTTTATAAAAGATGATATATATCTTAGAAATTTGAACTTAAATATGATACAATGACCAGTAGTTCGACCTGCCACTCACTCGGCCATGACAGCAACCTGTTTCTATTCGTTGAGAAATACATATTTTAATTTAATATAAAATTACTGTTATTTATCTCATGTATTTTTACCAATTTTAATAATCATAAGAAGAAAAATACACAATCACACACACATACATATGCATATACATACACACATATAAATACATTATATATATATATATATATATATATATAATATGTTATATAATATGTTTGTGAATATACAGATGTTCTGTCTTAAAATAAATTAGGCATTATTAAAATAATTGTAAAAACTGGTATTTTCTTGAATATTTTATTTTATTTGTAGTTGATAATCATTTATTTTAGCAATTTATATAAAAAGACCAAATTTTAAATAATATGCAATGATTATAATATGTTATTAATTGAAATTAATTTTAAGTGTTTATATTCGTTGGTAAAAAACATTTAATACGTTATAAACATATTACTCTTTCTAGAATAAGAAGAGATTAAAAACAAACATAATACAATAATAATACAACGATGTTAGTTTTGCTTTTTTAAAAAAATTAGATAGAAGAATAATAATTTCAAGGTCAGACAATTAGTGAGAATTACGTCAAAGATGTTTTTAGTAAAAGAAAAGAAAATGCATAAAAGTAGTAATATTATTTTTAGAATCAGATGATTATTTTTTATGTGTACAAGTATAACACAGATGATGATTAACAAACAATAGAGGATTTTTTTGAAGTAAAATCAGGTCAATTTGCAAAACATATAAAATAGTAAAAACGAAAAATATACTGATATTGTTATTATGAGCTGGGGAGAAATTTTCCTGTTATATAGATATTATAAAGGTATGTATGTGTGTATTTCTACTAAATAATACCTTAAAAATGATAACTGTTTAATACATCAATTTTCATATTTGTATAAGGTTTTCCAATAAAAATATCACGAGTGTAAACGAACGCGTTAATAAACCATGATTAAATAATTTTTTTACAAAAATGATTGAAAATGGTTTGCACAATATGTGGTTTTAACAAGACGGTGCTACGTCCCTACATCTACAGAAAAAATAGACTTATCGAAACAAAACTTTAATGAATCCATTATTTTACGAAATTGGCCCATTAATTGGTCACTAAGATCATGTAATCTAATTACATTGAATTATTTTCTGTAGGGTTAAGTAAAATCATTGGTTTATGCTGATAAATCACAAACAACACAAGCATTAAAAATAAACATTGAACTTGTAATTCATGAAATTGGACCACAATTATGTAAAAGAGTGACTAAAAATTGGACTAAACGAATACGTTATGTCAAACGAAGTCGTGGTAGTTACATGAGTGAAATTGTGTTCCATCACCAATGCCATAGAATATGCTTAAAAATAAAAAATTAACTATGAAATACTATTTGTTTTATTTCCATTTAAACTTCTGAAGCCCTTATTGGAAAATACTATATTATATAGCATGACCTAAATAAAACTGATGGATTTAACTTTCAGTCCCAGTATACATCTTTCAGTTTTATATAAGCCAACCTATATTATCAATTGCTCATTGTTCTAATTTGAAATATAGAGTCATCCAAATGTGACGCCTAGATTTGTGTTTTATTAAAAAAAAAACATGTTTATAGGACGATGTATAGGGAAAAATGTGTATTGTTTCTTTTGTGTATAGTTTTTATAGTTATTTTTAATAAAACGAAATTTAAGTGTCACATTTGGATGACCCTATATTATTGAATAAATCAAAAATTATTTGTTTTTCAATTTCCGAGATTTTTAAAATACTAATATATTTCTTAGTTTATTCAACAACGTTAATTCAACATCATTTTTCGGTGAAGTTAAAATTTCAAGTAGCATTTTATTTTAATTTATGTATACATATACATACATACATATACATACATATACATATATATACATACATACATATATATATATATATATATATATATATATATATATATATATATATATATAAAAACGAAGAAAATAATTCAACTGTTCTTCACGACTGTATGTGATAAAAATACTATCTCTGAATGAAACACAATACATAAAGAGTAAATTGAAAATTATCTATACAAGTCTATAAACAATTTCATTCCATTTATCAGTAAACATGATTCGACTATTAAAACAATGCATTATTCTAAGAACCGCGTCTAACGTTTGTTGAATAAATGCATTACCTCTTTATTCATACTTTTTTTAATACACGTATTTCTTACGACTGACTCGAAAATAAAAACAAACTACTTCATATAACAGGATATATTTATTTAGAGGTCAGGGCGTCATGTCATCCGTGAATATGACAATTATAAATAAATCTATTCTAATTGTAAAGTATCATTTAATGTATATGCAATGAAGGTTGATACAAGATAAAATATATTTCAATATATAATTGTTGTTAATGTACTTCGAATTTATTATATAAGATTTTATTATATTTTTATTGAAATATAAGAAATCATTTTACGAGCATTGAATAAATGTCGATTATTCATACGTCGAATAAAAAATTATATATTTTTATAACGTTATTAAGGTCTTTTATAAAAAAAGAAGAAAATTAAATATATAATTAATATTTATGAAGTTAACAATGATAATATAAGATTAAATCAAATGATATTGATGTTTGTAATTTATTTAATATCTTTATACTTGAATTACCTTACTATTATGTAATTCTATAATGAATAGATTTTGTTTGTATTTATAGTATCATTTATTTGTCAAATATTGTATGATATATGACATATAATTACAGTAAATTTTCAAAAAATTAACAATAATCATATAAAATGACTGTAAGTAAAATTTTAATAAAAAAAATATATACAGTTATACCAAGATATTATAATATCACTTCATCTTTTTTAATAAAATGAAACTAAAACATTTTTTCATTGATGTTTAATTTAGAGGTTTATTAGTATTTGATTTTTTAGTAACCTTACAAGCAAAAGAGAAAAAACTAAAGTACCTATAAAATAAAGAATTTTAAAGATAATTACAAAAATAAATGCATTGTAGATATTTTTGTACAGATTTAAAAGATGACTAATTTGTGTATTTCAATAAAACTATGTGGTCATTCCATAAATATAGGGTCATCCAAAAAAAGCGCCTACATGTTACTTTTTAATAAAACACAAACTATTTGGAATGTTTTCAAGCTGTTTTCTTTTATTGAAAGTATAATTTATTACAATTATAAATGGAATAGAATATCGTTTAAGTGTCCATCATGACTACGTTTACAGGTATAATTTCATATATAGAAATTTTTAATGACTTTTCGATATGTTTTTGGATTTATTATACGAATTACAATTTTAATGTTGTTCTTTAGGTCATTCATACGAACATCGTTTACTACAATGAATTTTTCAGATTTGGGAGTAAGTGGAAAGCAGTGGAGCTAAATAAAGTGATTAAAGTGGATATGGTAATATATATATATATATATATATATATATATATATATATATATATATATATATATATATAAATTCAGCAATTTTTGCTATAAATATGGTACTTGTATATCGGTATATTTTTTTTAAAGACAATAGATTAGAATAGTACTCTCTCTTTATCGTTTAACTCTTTGAAAGATAATTCATCAGTAATATTTCCTTAGTACCCTAGAAAATAAATATAAAGCCATTACCTTTTCTACAAAAAAAATGAACTTTGTGTTTGTTTTTTTAAGACAGAGAATCACTATAACCTTTTTGTTTTAACTACTGGTTAATTTTTGATGTGTAGTGGTGGATAAATTTCATCATTGATTACTAATCGATTAATGAGATCAATCATATTCTTCTTAAGTGGCTCAAACACCGTTGAGAAATTTACATTCGAGTATGTTTTTATTCAAAATTTAGCTAACGGTGCTGCAACCATTTTACCAATACATTTCATACCTGATTCTTCAATTAGAATATGAAATTTTCGATCATCTGAATGCTTAGAACCTTTTCAATTTCAATCACTTTCAATCTATAATATTAGAACACAATCTTCTAAAACAATATTAGAACACTTTAATGATGATTTATAGTGACGTAACATTTTGCGAGAGTTGAATAAGGGAGTCATTTTCAAAGATCACAACATTTTATAATCTATTTTTAACAATTGCAAATAAAGGTGCTCAATAATTCGATACATTTATCATTTCGTTAAAAATTTCCGTTGGCGTTAAATTCTTTTTGACAAAAAGTATCATTGAACAGTGTTCAATTTTATCAATAAAAAAATACTAAAATGGTTTTATTTAAACAGCAGTTTACAATAAACTATTTAACAGATTGAGTTGATATTTTTCAGTTATTTATAAGACAAATATTAAAATACAACGTGGCAAATATTTTCAACATAGTACTTATATCCACACCTTAGGTCAAAAACCTTTTAAAATGCGTTCCTATTATTATTTAATTTTTGAAATTAAATTCTCTTTTATGAAATTTGCTGCCATGCAAAAAATATACATATAATTTATTAAAGAATTAATATAGAAATATTTCACTTCAAAATTAAATTATTAAGAGACAGTGAATATTTTACAATCATAATTTTATAAACACTAAAGTATTAAATAACTGAATCTTTATGGTTTACAATTATTTCAATCGAATAACAATTTACTGTTCTAAATGAATAACAATATATTTTTTAATATTAAAATAATCGTTAATACAGTATAATAAATTTACTATTAAAATATCAGGTTGAACGGAAATTAATGTCGGATTTTTTCAGGAAAATAAACGATAATTTTTTGATAGTATATAAATATTTTATTTAATTATATACTGACCATTTTGGTCCAATATATTTTGCCATCTTTCTGGTAGTAGTACGATTCCACGCTCGTAAAGCTTGTGATTTTTGTTTACAAAAAATTGAACCAAGTAACTTTTGACATCCCTATTTGAAGTAAATGTTTTGTTTCTTTAAAGACAAGAACAAGTATTAATCAGAGGGTGCTAAATCTGGCGAATATGGTGGGTGCGATAGCACATCCCATCCAAGCTATAACAGCTTCTGGCAAGTCATCAAACTTGTATGAAGTCTAAAGTTATCATGGTGAAACACTACGCTTTTTCTGATAATGAATTCTGGTCTCTCGTGTTTGATGGAATCACTCAAATTATCCAATTGGTGGCAGTAACTTTATAATTAATTATGTAAATGTTTGGTAGAAGCTCAAAAAAAAAACAATTTCCTTGAAATCCCACCAAACAGAGAGGATTACTTTTTTTGATGAATATCGGCTTTCGAAGTGCTTTGAGCCGGTTTATCTCTTCTACTCCATGATCGTTTACTTTTAACATTGTTGTAAACAATCCATTTTCCATCGCCAGTTATGATTTGCTTCAGAAATGGATCACTTTCTTCACGTTTGAGCAGCAAATCACAGATGTCAATGCGACGGTGTCAATCTCATTTTCTGAAAACATATGGAACCCAAATATCGAGCTTCGAAAAGAAACCAAGTCATTTCATATGGTAATGAACGGTCGAATTCGACAAATTCAATCTCGTAGTAATTTTTTGTGTTTTTATTCGGCGGTTTATTTCAACAAATATACCTTTATTTTGTCTTCATCAGCTTCAACTGGTTTTCCAGAACGTGGTGTATATTTAATATCGAAATTGTAAGAATGAAATTTTGCAAACCAGTTTTGGAACTGGCATTCTATTAACACATCTTCTTCATACACTTCACATAACATTTCTTTTGCTTGAACAGCATTCTTACCTTTTTGGTAATAAAAAAACAAAATATGCCGAAATGCTCCTTTTAATTTTAATTTTTGATACGACATCAAAAAAAACAACTGCACAGAATCAAAAATATTTTTTTAAATAACCCTTGAAATGTTAGCTTTAAAAATATATAATGACAATATGGTTTAGAATGAAGTTGACTTGGCTAAAAATACAATTAATGACACTCGTGGAAAAAAACGACAAATATTTCCCATCAACCTAATATTTCTTTCATTAATGTTCTACTAATTTATTCATTAATAAAAAAATAAAAATTATAAATAATATTGTATGAATATATTCCTGGTTATAAAAAATCAAATCATTGCTATTTAATAATAGAGCTCACGTTTGACTGAACTTAATTAGCACATAAAATTATAGAAAAGTTGGAAAGTACATAAAATATTTATTATCAGAATTAAAAAATACTTTTAAAGATTTATAATATATTAAAAAATAACTGGCATTTATAACTTTTTATAACTGCGTATTTAACTATCATTAAAATAACAAAATTAAGGAATCTTAGATTTACAATCAGTACTGTTAACGTTTATTGATTATAACCCAGTGATTATAAACGCAAGACCTTATAATTGTATGTTTTGAAATTGTGGCGGATTTACCTTTATTTTGACTTGAATGTTTATTAAGTCAAAATAAAGGCAAAAATATATATTTATTAAGATAATTTTTCTCCTTTAAAATATTCCCTATTGGGTACAATTCATATATGGAACGTTTAATCCAGTTCTGGAAACAGTCTTTTTAAGCCGATTTAGGAATGGCCTTCAACTCCTTTACCGATTCTCTTTTATGACCTCTATCGTATCAAAACTCTTTCCCCATAGTGATCATTTAAGTTCCAGGAAGAGAAAAAGTCAGGTTAAAAAAGACAAACGTGGTTGTTACCAACTGTCAAAGTTTTAACATTCTTATTGGAAAACCCTATATATTATTTATCAATAATATTTTTCAGTGAAATATGTTTCTATTCTAAACTGTACTACTAGAACACAATTAATATACATAAATTGTAATTGTCAACATATATTGTAATTACAAATAATTAAAAAGTGTTTTAGTTCTTCAACATTTGAACCGTTAGAGAACCAAATTAATAATAATAAACTACAAAACGTGTACTATTAGTGCAAGCATTAAAAATATTCTTTTAACTACATTTCACTTGACACTATTATATTGAAACAATAGATGTTTTAGATACAAACTGCTTTTAATATATTATGTACAATGAAATACTTCATAAAAACATGAAACGATTGTCAATGTTTTAATGAAGTACATAATTAACCTTTATATAAAAGAATTCTCTTGAGATTTTATCTATTGATAAACGAAGAATATTATAGAATCATCTTATGCATTATGTATATTATTTTATGGTATTTATATGCATATCAATATTTATTTAATGTTTTAAATATCCATATTTTAATTTTAATAAATTATTATAACTGTTATTCTTGCAAATAGTTTCAATGCTTATAAATTAATGTCGAAGATATATAAATAACTGCGAATATATTATTTATTTTATTCAAAATAGATAAATGAATGATACTAAAGCACAAATCGTATATTTTTATGTATTTAATATCGTTCTTTAAGTACTGTTCTATGTTAGATTTTCTAAAATATTCATTTTACTAAATAAAAACCATTAAAATAAAAGTTGTTTTAATTTATTTATAAACGTTTACGTCTTTAAACTACTTTCTTGTCGTTTCGCTTTATTTTTATTGCACCAATTAATAAAACAAGAATAGTAATTAAAAATAATACTTTTTTATAATGGAATGTAGTTATTTTTTAAATTAATTTTATGTGAATTATGAACAAGTTTAAATGGAAAATTAACTTCATCATCGATCAGATGAATATTTTAAAAATTAAAATTTAAGTATTTAAATCATTATACTTTTTTAAAATACAAATAATATTTATAAATTTAAATTGACTTATGACAATAGAAACACAAAGTAAATTAGATGCATTGTTCTGGTAAAGAAAAGTTAAACATTGAAAAGAAAATTTGGATGTAGATTTGAGAAATAATTGTATGATCTATATATGAAATTTGTTATTTGTATGGAAATGAAAGCTGGAGTATTTTTAATCAAGAAAAAAAGTGATGAAAAATTCCTATGCACATAAAATCAATATCTAATACAAAACCATTAAAATAAATTAAATAAGTAGAAAGATCTTTTATAAAATTTGTCTGGATAACAAAAAAATATTTTCGACTATATATTTAGACATGATAAATTTCTATTAAAATTATATGAAGGGAAAAAAGAAGGGGGCACCAAGAAAAAAATCTTTACGAGAAATTCAGTAAGTAATTGGATTCAATAACTAAGAATAAATAAAGAGAGCTGACCTAAAGAACAACATTCGTGTTGTAATTAGTAAAATAAATCCAGAAACATGTAGAAAAGTCATTTCAAATATCAAAAAAATTTCGATATTTGAATTGATTCCTGTAGATGCATTCATGGTAGACATTTAAACGATATTCTATTCCATTTATAATTGTAATGAATTATACTTTCAATAATAGAAAACAGCTTGAAAAAATTCCAAATAGTTTGTGTTTTATTAAAAAGAAACATGTAGGCACTTTTTTTGGATGACCCTATATAAAGTATATAAAAAAATTATCAACAACTTATTCAAAGATAAACCCACATCAAAAATTGAAAAGTTATTACATTTCACAAAAAACAAATACCGTCAATTAGAAATTAAAAGTCTACATAGTAAATTAAGTAAATTAGAACTATAAACCTACTCATTACATTTGAAATTAATCAAAAATCTCGACAACATTCATTATATGGACTGGAACGACTTTCATACAAATATGAATGTCGTTACAGAACATAAAATGAACAACAAAACAATTACTCTGAACAAAAAGGTGAATAAATTAAAACAAATTAAAAATATGGAATAAAATAAAAGTAGAGAAAAATGTAAAGAAATAACCTTAATCATAAACCAATCGATTCAGAGTTTTAATAATTTAGAGATCAAAATATTTAAAGAAATAAAATGGTTTTTTGAATTTCAACTTTAAATTCAAAAATCTTTTAATAGAAAATATAAATGATGAATTAAAAGTAAACTGTATATAAATACCAAATAAGTATATAAAAATTGATACTATCGACGCATATTTGCATAAATATGAATTTTGTGTCAATAATTGCCAATATAAATATCATTTACATTCTTCAAAAGGCAAAATACTATTTCATTTAAAATTACAAACTTTATGAAAAAATCTCGTAACGACTATAGATATAAAAAGATAATTTGTTATTAATTACTTGTAAATAATCTGATACATTTATAATTACAGTGACTTGCTAAAAACGATTTTTTACTAAAATATACTAAATAAATATGTAATGAAAAACAACAACAATGTGCTCATAACTCTATATGTAATTAGAATAACTAATAACTTTAATCACTTAAAAATTAACGGTTTAATTAATTTCATTTATTAATAAGATTATTTTTAATAATGTTTAAGTAGTTAAACATGTTTGAGAATGACAATCAGAAAAGAATTATCTACTTAACAGTAATGAAAGCATTCCATGATATTTGAATTAATGTATGGTATTTATATAATATTAGAAAAATTTACCATAAAATATTATACAATAATTAAAATATATAAAGTAAAATTGTTGGATTCCTTTTTCTCTCAGACTTTCCTACAAAGTTGTTCTATCTTTGTATTAGACTATCCGATGAAAAATATAATTTTCTTTCTAATTACATACATATATATATATATATATATATATATATATATATATATATATA
>CP092091.1:39817990-39830490 GCA_029203775.1 Neoneuromus ignobilis
TATCTGACCGCGCATAAAAAGTGCTGCGTAAATCAATACTGCGTAAAAAAGTCCCGCGTAAATAGAAGTATAATTTACCGCGTAAAAAAAACTCGCGTTAAAAAAGTCCCGCGTAAATTGAGGGACAAGTGTGTGTGTGTGTATATATATATATATAGTTTTCTTAAGCGTGATAAAACTAAATTAAATCTTTTAAACCTGAAAAATTCTATTAAACCTGAAAAAACATCTTTACACCTTTACTTTCACATACATACTCGTACATATATGTGTGTGTATGTATATATAAAGGTATGACAAAAGATGTTTTTTTAGATTAGATAGAATTTTTGATAAGGGATTTAATTTAAAGTTCTTTCGCGCTTTAAAAAACATATATATATATATATATACATTCTATCATATTTAAAAAGTGCTGGGAATTGTTTTTTAAAAGAAGCATATTAAATAAAGCTTAATTTTTGTGGGTAAGTTAGCAACACTGTAACTGTTGGCAGCATTGCATTTTAAGTCAAGTTTGAGCGCGATTTATTATTTAGTTTATGTCAGCTGATCGCACGTAACAAAACTGATTTTTAGAATAGAAAAAAATGTTTAGTAAAAAGATTATTTTGAATATAATGTTTCGAATGAAATTTATTGTGCCAACGCACTAAAAAGGTTAAAAAAAACCTAAGATAATACTTGTATGTCTAAAACATGGGTATATGAGTGATATAATTTACTCAAAAAGGGTTATAAAGTTGTTAAAAACTTGCAGCATTCTGAACGTCCATTAACATCAACCACTGAAGAAAACATTGAAAAGTGAATGTAATAATTAGTGCTTGAAAATCGTCACGTGACTGAAAGAAATATTGTTTAACATATTAAAATATCTTTCAGTTTTGTTAATACTATTGTATTTTAGTTGATATTTTAGGCATGAAACGCGTTACAGCAGGGCTTATTCTAAGACACCTAAAAATAAAGTATTGAAAATTGGTGGCCGAAGAGATAACTTCTCAAGCATCTAATGACAGTACTCGTACATTCATGAAATGCGTCATTACTGATAACAGAACGTAAGTTTATGAATGTGATATGAAAACAAGTCGATAATCTACTGAGTAGCGCTTCGAACCCCCTCCCCCTTAAAAACACATGTCAAAGTCATTAAAAAAATCAAGGTAATGTTGACTATTTTCATTAATTATCGAGATTTCTACTATAAATTCCTTCTTCCGGGTCAAACAGTCAACAAAAAGTATTATTTAAGTTTTATAAGGCGTTTGTGTAAGTAGATTCGTCAAAAAAGACCATATTTGTGAAAAGAAAACACATGGATTTTGCATCACGATAATGCACCGTCGCACAAATCTACTCTTGTATGCGACTTTTAGGTTAAACACTCAACAAATGTCATTGCCAAAGCACCGTATTCGTCAAATATGTTACTGCTTGGACTTTTTCTCTTTTCAAGACTAAAATTATCACTATAGGAAAATAGTTTTGATACGACAGAGGTCATAAAAAAATAGGTAAAGGAGCTAAAGGACATTCCTAAATCGACTTATGAAGATTATTTCCAGAACTGGATTAAAAGTTTCATATATGTATTACATCCGATGGAAAATATTTTAAAAGGGAAAAAATAAATTTACTTGAATAAATTTATATTATTGCCCTTATTTTCACTTAATAAACATTTTAAGCGATGTACCACTATTAAACTAATGATTCTTTTTTTTGTTTTAATCATCATTTAAATTGTTATTGATTTACTTTGAAAATGAAAATATATTCTTAACTTGCTTTTACAATTGTTTATAAAATCGGTAAACTCACTTTATTTAATATATAGGGTTTTCTTTATTTAATATATAAGAATGTTAGAACTTTGACAGCTGGTGGGAGCCATGTTTGAATTTTTTTAAACTCATTTTGACATTTCAACTCAGTACTGTTTGGAAAATTCTGATAGAACGTTTAATACTTTAATAACGCTTGGAAATTGTAAAAACTTCAATAGACTTAATACAACAAAAGTTTATTGAGTCCATTATTTCATAAAATGGACCCATCAATTGGCCACCAAAATCATGTGATCTAACTTCATTAGATTATGTTCTGTGAGGTTATGTGAAATCATTGTTTTATGCTGATAAACCACACACAACAAAAGCATTAAAAATAAACATTGAAAGTTTAGTTCATGACATTGGACCACAATTATGTAAAAGAATGACTAAAAATTGGACTAAACGAATGCACTATGTCAAACAAAGTCGTGGTGGTCGTATGGGTGAAATTGTGTTCCATCAGTAATGCCATAGAATATGCTTCAAAATTAAAAATATAAATAACTAATTATTTAAAAACTTTTCATATTATTTCCATTCAAACTTTGAAAGCGTTTATTGTAAAACCCTATACATTCGTGCAAATAAATAATTATATGTAAATATAAATTAAAATATAATTTTCTTTATACAAATTTATTTTTATATTTATGATTATATTTAATTTATTAATTTATGATTATATTTCAACAGGAAGGAATATGTACTGAGATATATGATTTATGCTATTTATACACATTTATGCATGTTTCTTTTTTGTATTTTTCGTTTTTCATTGTCATTTATTTAAAGAGTATACTTTAAAAATAATTATACGCTTGTTTAAAACCTTGAACGTGATGATCTAAATCAAGGTGAAGACATCACTACCGTACAAAATTTTTACATAACTATAAATAGTAAATATACATATGCTGTTTTTATTGACATTCTACGTAATGAAATTTAAATAGTAAAATCAAGCAACTTAACATTTACTTGTATTTATTACTGTTTTATAATATAATTTATTTCTTAAACCCATTCACCTACATAGAAAATAAATTATTATAATGTTTAAATATATATCATCCAAATATGACGCCTAGATTTGTATTTAATTGAAAAAAATATGTGTATAGGATGGTGTATAGGGAAACATTCGTAGTTTCTTTTTAATAAAACACAAATCTAGGCGTTACATTTGGATGACCCTATATTGTGTAAAAAAAATAATTGAATTTAATATAGTATTTTTAATTGATTGAGAATATTTGATTGATATACAATAATTAAAAAAATACAACACACACACAAGAAGAAATTCTTACCATTGTAAGAAAATTAAAAATACAATGTGTTCAACAATGGAAGATATTGGCAATTTAAAGAAGATTAAAATCAATGAAAATAAATTTGTACCCTTATTTTAATGCTGATTCATCTTGATTTTTCTAGAATAAATTCTGGTGCTTTCTAAGTAGCTCTATAGAAAGTATCACGTTTTATCGCTAATTATGTTTTTTTAAAAAAATTTGGATCATTTAGAACTGTTGCACATAAAGGACTTTTTTGGCTTTTGATCGAAAAACAAAGAATGCGGAACAAATCGCATACATATATAGTTTTTTTTGTTGCTAATGTTCGATTAAAATGCAATAATCTTGTGATTTACTAATATCAGTGATATTCTTAATTAATCTTACAGACATGCAATGAATATTTTCAATTAATCACTTTTTTCACATTTTTTATTTTAATTGATTGAAGGACAACTGCAAATTTATTACCTTCCAAAGACTCTCTAACTTCTTAAATTTTTCGTATCAGTTGTAAATAGTTTTAAATAATAAAATTATTCCCTATAAGCTTTATTCAAGATTTAAATAATTTTTTTAATATTTTTTTTCATTCTACACAAAATTAAAAGCATCCTACTTATTTTAAACTATTTTTTTAACTAGTCTCAAATGGTAATGTCACATTTAGCATCGTAACTATTATATTAATAAATATTTATATCGAATGTTAACCAAACTGAACATAGTTATAAATAAAATGTTCACAAAAAATACATTATTTTAAAAACATTTGTATAATCAAAATTCAGTTCCCTTTAAGACAGGTATTTATATGACCTGAATGTACATATATGTATGTATTACAGAATAACTGACTAAAAAATTTAATAAAGAAATTTTGATATTGACAATTAAGCATAGAAATAGTAAGTTTGTTATTTTAAAGTACATAAGTCTTATAAAGAGAAAGTATTTGGTTTTATTAATATAATAATAATTTAATTTATACATATATATATATATATATATATATATATATATATATAGCGAGAGAGAGAGAGAGAGGGTTTTTCAATAAGAATGTCAGAACTTTGACAGCTGGTGATAATCATGTTTTAATTTTTTTTAACCTCATTTTAAAATTTCAGCACAGCATAGTTCGGAAAATTATCATAGAGCGTTAACCACTTCAACCAACGCTTAGAAATTATAAAAACTTCAATAAACTTAATAAAATCAAAGTTTAATGAGTCCATTATTTCAGTAAATTAATCCATCAATTATCCACCAAGATCATGTGATCTAACTTCATTGGAATATTTTTTGTGGGGTTATGTGAAATCATTGGTTTATTCTGATAGACTACAAACAACAGAAGCATTCAAAATATACATTTAACGTATAATTCATGAAATTGGACCACAATTATATGAAAGAGTAATTAAAATTGGACTAAACGAATGGAAAGTCGTATTGGTCATATGAGTGAAATTATATTCCATGATTAATGCCATAGAATATTCTTAAAAAGAAAAGAAATAAATAACTAATTAATTGAATAGTTTTTGTTTTATTTCTATTTAAAGTTCTGAGGCACTTATTGAAAAACCTTCTCTCTCTCTCTCTCTCTCTCTCTCTCTTTATATATATATACATGTATATATTTGTATTTATAGAGTTATTAGAAGAAGTGGTTAAGAAACTTAATTGGAAATCTAAAGGAATTAAAGTTAATGCCGATATACTTAGGTCACTTACTCAAGACATTAGTTTTCAATAATCCTAGATGAATTTGAAAACTAATAGAATTAAATAAAGCGAATCAAAATATTGGTCTCATGATGAACTTCAACAAAATAAAAATAATGTACAATTAATCTTCAAATCAGAGAGAATCGAATTAAAATAAGTAGATATAAAAAATTAAAAACATATGTATACCTAAGATAATCTGTTAATACTAAAGAAATATTTCTATGATGACCCGTATAAGACTGAAGGATTTAGATATATATTAACTTATTTACTATCATTTAATATTCTTTACTATCCTTTAGTCTCATTTGGAGCACCTATAGATGAATTGGTGAATAAAAATGATATATTGTCCTTTTAAAAGAAATTCTTATATTATAAAATGGGATATTCCTCTATCTATGAAAAGAAAAGTTTTTGATCAATTCATCACTTGTTATTACTGATGAAAGTGCAACATGGATCTTGAATGGGAGAATAATTCATCAGCTAAATAAAGTACAGAATGAAAAAAAAATGTAAGGAATAACAAGTAAAGACAGAAAAATAAACAAAATGTTTAGAAAAAAAAGTTATCACTTCAAAACAAAAGTGAGTATAAATGAGAAGTTTACAATATAAATAGAGTAATCATATACTAAGAAAGTAAGGTTATCAATAGATAAAAACAATTATTGATTGGAAACCTAGAGATATTTTTTCTAAAAAAAACAGGAAATAATCTATTGATAGATAGAGAAGAGATATAAGAAAATTCATTAAAATAGACTGGAAAAGAAAAGAACTGGTTTAGTCAAAATGAAATGTTTTGGGATAAGTTTTCATCCAGAAGTGGACAGAAAGAGATTAATGATATATATATATATATATATATATATATATATATATATATATGTATATATATATATATATATATATATATACCTGAGTCTGTTTTTATGCGGTAGATACGTTCTGCAGAAAACCGCATTAAAAAAATCGCACAAAAAAAGACTTGACTTACATTGAAAAATTAGGGATACGTTCTGCAATTTTCGAAAACCGCGTAAAACCAAAGCTACAATGTGAAATTATTCTAAAATTCACATAAAAAAATCAGGAAATAAAGAATGCTTAAAAAAAATTTCAAATATTTGCCAAAAATTGATACAAAACAAAACTGTTTACTTTATTTTTTAATTAATTATTTAATTTTATTCAAAGCAATATGTACATATCTGTAATTTATTTTAGAATTTTTGATATACATTTTAATTATTATCGCAATAATATTTGCACTGTTTAGAATAAAAATAAAAAAATAAAAAAGAAAGTGAATAGCTGCACTGTTTTCAAGACATGTAGGCCAAGATTTTTTCGAACAGGCATTTAAAGTGTGTTGTTTTATTTGAGTAATAGCAAATGCAACATGATTTATACAGTCAAAGATAGAATTTTTTTTCCAAGTGTCAGTTACTGTTATTGACTCATTTTCTAATTTATCCAATATAAATTGAAAAGTGCGTTTAACGTAATATTGTTTAAAAAAATTTGGCAGCTTCTTCATCTACCGATGCAATCGCGCCCGTAATCTTCTTGTTATGCAGTGCATTCCTTTTTAAAAACTCGGTTAACCATCCTTTGCTAGCCGAAAATTACTTATCAATTTGAGAAGTGGAAGTAAATTGCTCTGATTTCTTCATTTGTTCATAAAACTGAAGAGTTTTTCGTTGAATTAAATAACTGTTTAAAGAAATTCTTTAAAAAAATCATATAAAAAGATACTAAGAAGAAATATGAATCGAATAACTTCAAAATCGCATTAAAAAATTCGTATAAAAAGATACTAAGAAGGAATATAAATCTCATAACTTCAAAATCGCATAAAACAATATTAAAAAGAAATATGAATCGCATAACTTCAAAATCCTATTAAAATAATCCGCATAAAAACAGACCCAGCTGTATATATATATATATGTATATAAATTAAAGTTAAAAGAAAAAATTGTAAGCCAATGTTAAAAAATGCAGATACCAAATTATTTTTTTACTAAAAAAACTATTCCGAATACAAAGAATGTAACATATATATATAGGTTTGATTGTTAATTACAGTTTAAAAATGTTGAATATTTTCTAAAATTATAAAATATAAATTCGATTAAATATATAAAAAAAATAGGTATATATTATCAAATTCCTTTTAAAAGGAAAGTTTATATAGGATAATCCAAATGTGACGCCTAGATTTGTGTTTTATTAAAAAGAAATAAAAGAAACTATACATGTTTCTTTTTAATAAAACACAAATCTAGGCGTCACATTTGGATGCCCTTATATTATTGTGCAAGTGAAAAATATAGCTTTGAAAACTATATAGAAACTAATTGAATCTGTAACTTTTAATTTTCAAATAACTATAAGTAAGGAAAATCAAAAAATAGTATTACATTTTAATTTATCAAAATCTTCTAATTTATTAATATTTCTATCTATGAATTTTTAATTTATGCTACCATTGATTTCTTATTGTACATTAATCCTTTATTCTCTTAAGTTCTCTTTTTTGTACAAAATTTTATGAACATTTTTCTATTTTCATTTATAAAAATTGCAAGGCATTTTATATACAATTTTTCAGTAATGTTAATTGTACAATTTTTATATTTGATTTCATTACTGGGTATGATAGTTTGTGTAATTTAAAATGTACTTATTTTACTTTTGGTTATAAATAAAACTTTTCCAAATTCACACAATTGCTCATTAAAATATTGTAATATTGGTATCAGAATTTAGTGTCAAGCTGTGAATTTATATAAATATATATTAATATGATAAAAGTTTTACAGTCATTATAAGAATAATGTGCCCAAATATAAAGTAAATATTCTCCTAAGAACTCATTTTTTCTCTTCCTTTTTTAATAACATCTTTCTAACTGATATGATTAAATTGCTTTTATGTAACTGGTTTATTTATATAGAAATTAATAACCATATGCTAAACAAAATATAAACATCAAATTGGTTAAATCAAATGACATTTATACCTTTAAAATGATTGATGATCGATAATAACCTTATGAGTCATATTATTTCAAATAAATAATTAATAATTTTCAGTATAAAAAAATTAATTCATTAGCTGTACAATTAAAAACATTACTTTTTAAGATACATGAATAAGACAATATATTTTATTATAAATGTAATTTTTAATCAGTATGCATATATTTTATTTATATTCCAGAAAAAAATGTTTATTTTAGTGTAAAGTACATTTTCCTGTCAAGTAATAATTTGAAACGGTATTTTTTTAATTTCATAGTATTTCTTATACCACTGTCATACCATAATAGCTGTATATAGATATAAAATTGTCATTCGCCTAAAGAAATACTGTTATTTTCAATTTCAAGGTTGACATGTCTGATAAAAAATATATTTGTAAATATATGTCCAAATTCATAAGCATTTTAGTAGTTATAATGTTCGTTTTTTTTCTGTTACAGGTGTGTATTATACTAATTTATATGTGTATATATATATATATATATATATATATATATATATATATATATATATATACTTATATGTTTTATCTTTATATTAAACATAGTTAAATACAGAATATAATATTTAGTTTACGTTTTTACAATCCGTCAGGCTTTAAAATAATGAATCAAAAAAGTGAAAGATTTCATTAAATAATTAGTGAAAGAATAATCACGATGAATAATTTCATCTTCTATCATTACTACATTCAACTTTTACAATCATAGAACACAGACTTAATTAGGTACACTAACCAACCTTATGAGAACATTTTAATTGTACTTTCTGATACGGTGCAAATTACTGACCGGTATTGTGTACTAACTAATGTTTATTGTCGATTTTTTAACTGTTGTTAAGAAGTTGATTATAAAAAAATTCATCTGTTAGAAATTGTAGTTGCGAACAAAACGAAATCGAATTCGACTACACATTTACTGAATTACACAATATTTGATCGAAATTAGAAATGTTAAAATACAGCTGTTTGACCCTGTTTCTAGTATGGTGGTATAAATAATAATTTCAATACATACATGTATATTATATATATATGTTATTAATTGGGAACATCCGGATATAAAAAGGTCCAAGATAATCCCATGTATAAATGGGACAGATAAATAAGGATATTTATCGAAATGAACAGAAAAAGAAATGCATTAAATTTGTTGTAGTAAAAAATTTTAGGGGGCCTTCAACCAATAATGGATTGAGAGAAACTAATGATGATGGTGGTGATATTATATATATATATATATATATTTATTTATTTAGTCCTATCTATTTCTAGTTGAAGTCCCCTCCAAAATTTGTTACTACGATATATTCACTCTCTCCTATTCTACTCTACCACTCTTCATTATGACGAGTTTTCTTAATTCTCTGTTCTGTCTATATATTGGTTTCTGCAGGAACATTTTTCACACCTTTGAGATCCCAATCAATAATTTCTCTTGTCTATCGGTGATATTTTCTTTTCGTTAAATAGGACTATTTTCATTTTAAACTTTTCATTTTTGCCCGATTATCCGTAACTTTTGTTTTTTTCTGATTCATACCTTTTCCTACAAATTCTACGTATTATTTCTAAAAAAGTATTTATATCTTTAATTCTAAATCTATTTCTAATGTATCTCTATCTATTATATTTCTCTGTCTGAATAAATGTTTTTTTCTTATGTTATCTGAATCTGCTCATTGAATCTGGAATTTGAGACCCATATTGCACTGCTATAAGTGAAAACAGGTAAAATATATTGATCAAAAACACTTTTCTTGAAGAAGTAAAATAATCTGAATACATAAAATTAATAGCATCTTTTTTTATTCTCTTATTCATTTCATCTATAAATGTTCGTTGGTAATAACGATTTGTCTTAGATATACATCTATAGTTTATAAATTCTTGTATTTTATTTTTCTTCGATCTGGCAATTCATTGTATATTACTTTTGTCTTGCTTAAGTTCATCATAAGACCAAATTATTAATTTACTTAATCTGAATATTCTCTTTTTTAAATTTTTTTATTGTTTATTAAGAAAATATTATAATAATTTCATCAGTAATTTTTAATAAATTATGTACTATGAGTATCTCGAGGTTTATTTATGATATGTATATATATATATATATATATATATATATATATATATATATAATATATATCTGATATTCATATATATATATATATATATATATATATATATATATATATATATATATATATATATATATATATATATATATATATATATATATATATATATGTATATATATACAAACACACACACACATAAAGAAAACGAAAGAGAGAGACAGATGATATTTTCTCATTTGTATGGTAAGCATGTGAAGTATAGAGTGTTTTTTTAGGAGTGATAGAACTTTAAATTGAATCTCTATCAAAAGTTCTATGTAACCTACATACCACCTTTATCACACCTTTACACACACACACAAAATGTTTTTTTAAGTTAGATAGAACTTTCGATAGGGATTTACTTTAAACTTCTATCACACTTAAAAAACATCTATATAATAGTTTACTAATGATTGACAACATTCAGTAATCTTTTTAATTAATATTAATATTATATAATTTATCTTCACTTAAATAGTAAATTAAAATAAATTTGTACATAATAGTGTTTACAATTTATAACTTCAAATAAAAAATAAAAGAAACGCCATCTTAAAAGTCAATGTCAATATTATAATCTTAATATCAATAAGAAGGTATTTGAATCAAACTATATTATATATAAACATATATATATATATATATATATTTATATATATATATATACACACATGTTTAAATTACTATTCAACAAATATGTAGTCACGTTCACTTTTTATATTTACAATGACATGGAATCACGATAAAAATGATTTTTTATTTTTACTGCGCCTAGTTTTAAAATCAAAACACGTTTAGATATTTTATTATATATATATATATATATATATATATATATATATATATATATATATATATATATATATATATATATATATACTCGTATGTATGTAAATATGTATATTATCATCCGTCCTTTCTATTTACTGCTTGATGAAAACTTCTCCGAAAATTTTCTACTTCAACCTAACTAATGTTATTCTTTTCTAGTGAACTTCAACAATTTTTTTATATATCTTTACCATATATCCATATATCTTTTCCCGTATATTTTTATGTATTTAAATTTCCAACCAATAATATTTCTTCTTCGTTAATAGATTCCTCTTGTTGTAGGTCAGATAACGTCAATATTTTTCTGATCCACTCATTTTTTTGATGCACTCATTTTTCTGATCCACTCATTTTTCGAGTGTTGAGCATGAGATTGATAACCTCATTTTGTAAAAAACAACTGTTTGACAAGAATGGCTCTATTGATCCGCATTGCCAGAAAAGCCTTGGCTCTACAAAAGAGCTGTAGTGTCAGAAAAAAGAAGATATATATATATATATATATAATTATTATATATTAGGTATTAATAAGAAAAAAATATAATTAACTGTACATAGCCATAAAAATATTTTTAGTTTAATGCAAGCTATAATAAAATATTAATACATGTTTACGAAGATTACATTTTAACAAATGTATTCATTGGTTATTATTTTCTCTTTATCTGAAAAATATATTATAAAATCATGGTTAATCTACGATTTGCAACCAGTACGTAAATCATTGCCACGTTACTATTGAGAAGATCAATGACAGTTATATAATGAGCACCTAGTTATGAATCTTTGACCTAGGAAGTTTTTATGAACAGTTTTATCTTTTTAAAAGAAAATTTAAAAACTTCATTTTTTTAATAAAAAATGTATTTTTAAGTATTTCATTTAAATATATAACTTTATAATAAAGTACAATGTTTACTATTTAAATTTAGAAAATAAAAAAACACACCTAAAAATATTTACTACATCCGAAATTGCCAGGAAAATGGAAAATCGCGTTATATGTTGAATACTTATGACAATTATTATGAGTCAAGAGGAGTAGTATCCATTTTCCTTAAAAAAAACAAAGTTAAAAGAATATAGGCAACCAATTGAAAATATTGTACTTTCGCTGGAAATAGAAGAGTTAGAAGACCAATGATCAATTGATTACCAACGGTGCGGAAGTTAACAAAATTTATAAAAATAATTTAAATACACACATTAGGACAAAATAATTACAAGATTTTTTAGTGTTATTATTGAATTTCTCATGTTCTCAGAACAATGCTTTCCCCCTATCCATTTTTTCTAAAAAATTGATTATTTTTGTTTCAACTTGTCTAAATTATAGTTTATTTCACGAAATTCTCTTACTTTTTTGTTATTTTACCTTTACTCATTTTCAATTATTATTTAAAATAAGAAACAAAATGTTTGTTTTTATTATTATGATTTCACAACTTGTTAACCACTTTGAGGAAGCCCCTTTTTTGCCTTATTGTGATACTTCTTTTACAGTCTCACAGTGCAAAATAATTGTAATCCTGGCGACAAAAACAAGTAGCTAGATATCACATTAGTGTTGCCAATAAAGATACAAAAAATTAGTTAAAAGAGAGACT
>CP092091.1:39835490-39837990 GCA_029203775.1 Neoneuromus ignobilis
CAAATTAAAACTTATCGAAAAAATTACGAATTGATAAAATAAAAACATACATATTTTTGCAAATACATTGCTATTGTATGAATTTTGTAAGTTTTGTTTGGTTCTTTTAATATGTTATTAATTTTAATCTATTTATATTTTACAAGAATAGATAATTTCTCTTTACTTCTGTTGTTCTCCTGTTAAATTCCAGATATTCACTTAATTCAATATTTAATAATTTTAGATATATTACAAGTGAAGAGCATATTGCAATGAATTTGGTTGACATTCCATTACAATAATCATCATCAACGGATCCACAGACTATTCCAGTCCTAGACCTCTCTGATAATAGATTTTTTTCTTCTCAGAGCTTTTCGACAGTTGATTTTTATACAAAATGAGGTTGTTAACCTTATGCTCAACCCTCGAAAAATAAGGGACTATATATGTATACATACACATACACTCACATAAATACATATTAACATATATATATATATATATATATATATATATATACATGGGTCGTTATTTAGTATGGTAAAAAATGAAGAAAAATTTAATTAAATTAAACAATAAATAAATTTACTACACTTATCAAATGATCCTTGTATATATATATATATATATATATATATATATATATATATATATATATATATATATATATAAAGATGTATTCAAAATATCCCCTCTATTTTTGTTCGAACTGTGACATTTGTCTTCAGTATACTTTTTTAATTAAAATATAAATAAAACAATACCTTGATGGAAAATACCATCTTATTAACCATAACAAAATTAACCATTTGAAAATAACTACATTCATTATATATACATATATGTATACATACACACACATATATATATATATATTATATATATATATATATATATATATACATACACGTAATAACTATTGTACTTAATTTATAAAGTTTAATACAAACATATAAAATTCAAGAAATGGTTATATATAAAAAAACAAATACGAACTTTGTTATAAACACGATCTAATTTATTAACAAACTGTTTTTTAGATTTTTATAAGTTGATAATGTACTAACGTCTTAAAAATAAAGGTGTGTTTGTCTTTATTTTGTGATAATTAATACTTTTAGACTACATTACTGATTCTTTTAAAAAACTACACATTTAAAAACATTGTACACATTTTGTACATACAACAAACAAAAGAACAACGAAACAAGTACCTATCTCTTTTCCATACGATATTCTAGAATGTTAAATAATTATTTTAGACTTAAGCAAGAAATTTTGTAAAAGATTCCTAAAATACAATATGAAAAAAGTATCATTACAAGCAAAATGTGTGAATAATGGATATATAGGGTATTTTTTTAACATTATAGAACTTTAATATATATATATATATATTATATATATATATATATATATATATATATACATACATATATATATATATATATATATATATATATATATTATATATATATATATATATATATATATACATATATATATATATATATATATATATATATATAAATACATAAATATATATATATTGGAAAATAAGCATCATTTTAAAACATATAATAAGCTAAAAAAGAACAAATATAGAATAGAATATAGACAACAAATATAGTACAGAATGTAAACAAATTTAAAAGATGTAAAAAATATAGAGATAAAATACTATAAACAAATTTAGAGGTAAATTATAATTTTTTCATTTAAAAATTAAGGTGTCTATTATAATTAAAATGATTTTGATAGAAAAACACAATCGATATACTCACAAAATTGAGTAATATAAGAATACTTCTTATCACTTATACTATTTGACTTACATACAGAAAACTTATTTAAAAGATAAAAAAAGAAAGTATTAGAAGAAATACAACTACAGCAAAATATAATAATAAATATCTTACTCTTAGTTGATGAACAGCAAATTATTATGAATTCAGAAAATGATTTATAAAGAGTCGTTTACTATTTAAACAGTCTATCGAAATATAACTGTAAAATATCTAAATGAAAGAAAATAGAATTGTTAGGAAAAGATTTATTTAGTTTTAAAATTTGTATAGAAAATGTCTGTTTAGAGCAAATAATGCACTTTACAAACTTGAGATGTGATATAAGCTACTAATTCTTACGATCAAAATGTTAATGTGAAATAATCAATAGAATTTTAAAAAAATAGTTAGAAAAGCAATTAAAAGTCTATAAAGTATTGGTTATATCAATTTTACTGTAAAGAAATAAAATGTTGACTTTAAAAAAATCAAGACGTAAATAGAAATCAAGTTACGAAAATGAATTTCTTGTGGTTAGTAAAGGAATTGAAAAATAAAGAAAATAATAGACAATAATATCAGAAAAACACTACATATTCGTAGTAGAAGACAAAATCAGTGAATACTGAATAAAATAGTGTGAACATATGATTAAAATTGATGACAGTCACCTATTCAAACAAATTTTACATTATAAACCAAGACGAAAGAGTAGCATGGAGGTTGAA
>CP092091.1:39842990-39857990 GCA_029203775.1 Neoneuromus ignobilis
TAACTACTAAAAGTTATCAAACAAAAAAAAGAAAAACAGAAAGTTGTAATTTTTTTATTCAAAATATATTTGCAATAATTTGTAATAAACAGCACAATAATATATAATAAACTTTAATACTGTATGGCTATATTGTTCTAATTTTCTCACAATATCTTAATTGACCTTACTAAATTTCTTTAAAATAAAGAACATAAAGACTCTCATGCTTCTCTTTATTCATGAGTTGACTTAGATAATAATCATTTTTAACCATAGGTAACGGAAATATGGGCAAGTCTATTGATTTTTCTTATCTTGTACTTAAATAAAACTTAGCAAACAATCAACAATTTAAATGAATAAAAGATTCAAAAGAAACAAAACAAAGCGATTAATTGCAATGATATTTCTGTATTCCAAAAATTATGTATGCATATATGTATGTGTGTATAAATATGTATGTATGTATGTATGTATGTATGAAGATGTATAAACCCATAGTATGTAACACAGTATGTATGTATGTATATATATATATATATATATATATATATATATATATTAATATATATATATATGATCTAATGATATATAAGAAGCCCTAAAAAAATAAACTTTAATTTTTATAACACTTGTAACACAGACATATAAAAAAATTCAACATCAAATATATGGAAAAAAATATTGAATTTTTTATGATACTTTTAGGAGAGGCCTTCATCCATTAATAGATAAAAATATAATGATGATAATGATGGTATATACTCGTATATAGTTTTACTAAAAAAATATTTACACTTTATATTTTTTATTTAACACTTGTTTTTTTTCTAATCATTTTTCTACATATACAGTTTGTATTTAATTCAACATTAAATATATAAAATTACCAAATGAAATACCTTTATGATACTTTCTATTCATAGTTTAAGCTTGCTGAACAATAATTTCATTTAATTAATTTTTCCTATTTAAAAGGCCAATAATAATTAGCTTTGAAAAATTAATAGCACTATTAAAAAATATGAATTCATAGGAAATTAAGTTATTATTATAATATCTTATATTGAAAAATCATTTTTAAAAAATTTTGTCAAAAATTAAGAAATTACTTTTTAATAATGATATTTATATATTATCATACGTTAGGATACAATGGGTTAATTTTGAAGTTAATGTTTTTAATGGTTTTTAATTTTAAGTATATTCAGAATAATTAGATAGCAATATTGTATTATTTATTAAAGTATAAATATAATATATATATATATATATATATATATATATATTTATATATATTAATAGATGAAAGATCATTTTGAATTTAAATGAATACCTATCAAATAAAAATTTAAGAAATGTAAATACGTTTAAATACTTAAATATTTATGTATATATTCATATTATATATTATCATCGTCATCATATAATCTTACATATAATATATATTATATCAATATACTGTATTACTATAATAAATAAATAAATATATATATATATATATATATATATATATATATATATATATAAGCTTAAAAATATTTTCTGATGTAATTTTTGAACCAGTAATTAGTATTTCAAAATTATTAATTTTCATCGTAGATTTATTTTATATTATATTTTATGATTCTGATGTTGATGATGTAATGAATATATATATATATATATATATATATATATATATATATATATATATATATTGAGAAATATTTTTTCTTATATTTCAAAATACAAATTATAAATACTTTAAAATACATCTATTTAATATTGTTATGATATTTCAAATTAGCTAACAAGTAATATGTTTACACTTTAACGAATTTATCAACTTAAAATGTGTTACTTGTAAAAATTAAAAAATTAACAATAAAAAATTATGTCCATTAATGATTACATTTGTTCCATTATTCCTTTTATTACGTCCATTATATTAAAAATTTATAATTTGAGGATATATGTATTAAAAATTAACACGATTTAATTTTTTTTACAACCTTTAAATATTTGTTACATTTTAGTTACCTTGTTAAGGTTTTTCTCAAAAACTACTACATAAAACGTTGCATTATCTTTCCAGTAAAAACAGAAAGTATCTAATAATTTTTATTCAAGTATAATATATTATTATTAACGGTAGTAAAATACATATGTTATATATTTACATATTTTTATAAATTAATTAACGAACTTGCAATTCGTAATTCATAATTACTTACAAAATTAAAATAATACTGTTATAATATATATATATATATATATATATATATATATATATATATATATATATATATATATATATACATACACACATAGTTATATACATAAATACTACATATTAAGTATATATAAGAAAAATTATAAAAGTAAATGAAATAAAGAAATTAACAAAATCTAATACGTGATCTATTTCAACAACTCTTAGAAGATTTATATAGGATTCATCTAGAGAGTTACGTAAATAAATTTTATATTTATTATATATGTAGTAAAAATATATAGATTTATTTTTACATTTAAATATATATATATATATTATATAAGGTTTTTCTCAAAATACTACATAAATGTATTATGTTCCATATATATATATATATATATATATATATATATATATATATATATATATATATATATATATATACATATATATAAATTAATTACTCGAACTTGCAATGTAATAAGATATTACTAAAACTAATATAATATATTATAATATATTTATATATATATATATATATTATAGTATATATATACATTTATATATATTGATATATATAAATGCAATATCTATATATACATGCATACACATATATATATATACACCAATTAACATATTATCAAGGCAAATTGAAACTAAATCAAATATTAACTAACAAAATCTAATACGTAATAACATTTCAACTACTCTTGGAAGATTTGTATATTTATATAGAGATATATATAAATAAATTTTATAAATTATTTGTCATTAATACATATATATATTCATATATAAATTGTATATATATAAATGAATATATATATATATATATATATATATATATATATATATATATATATATATATATATATATATATATATTTTTTCTATATATATATGATAAATTTTACTCAGTAATGTAATAAGATATTAAAAAAACTAATATTTCATATATTGTAATCATTCTTTATTTCTTAAAAGATATTAAGTTTGTACAAAATTTAAAATTGAAATTTATAAAAAGCAATATCTATATATACATACACACACATATATACATATACACCAATTAACAGTATTATCAAGACAAAATGAAACTAAATCAAATAAATTAACTAACAAAATCTAATACGTAATCTATTTCAACAACTCTTGGAAGATTTGTATAGGATTCATACAGAGAGTTATATAAATAAATTTTATGTAATTATTTGTCAAGTTAATACATATATATTGATTCATATACAAATTGTATGAAGTATAAATGAATTTATATATTTATTTATACTGTATAAAATTTGTATATAAATCAGTTAAATATATATATAACGCAAAAGAATTTTTCTAAGCATGTATATATTAAATAAATGTAAAAAAAATATTTTACATAGAAATATTATAAATTAGAAATGTGATTTTTCTTACAAATTATTTATATTTATATCACAGATAATAATTAACTGCCCAATAGTTAAACAATTTGTTCATATTTGTTAAATTAACTTATATAGTCAATATATATATATATATATATATATATATATATATATATATATATATATATATATATATATATATATTTCAAGAAATGATATTAAATAGGTGAAATAAAATTGAATAATAAAAATATTTTAATATCTCCATCATCTTTATCACTAGAAAAGTTTATCTGGATTAATGTAAGAATTATATATATATATATATATATATATATATATATATATATATATATATATATATATATGAATGATAAATTATTAAAATATTACTTACATTTAATTGATTTTCATACTTTTCTCCTAACACTAATCACAAACAATTATACAAATAAACATGTACAATATATTCAATCACAAAAATTTCTAATATGAACACACACTTGCACCAAATATATTAATTATATAATAAACCACTATTCACATCTACAAAACGAAATTATCACGAAAACACTAGCAGCTCTAACTGTACCGACCGAAAGAATCCCGAAACAGAGACAATATGTATACATATTGAATGGTATCGGATGCAACAATCGATTATTACAATGCAAAATATATTATTTATTTATCCATTATACTTCACATTTGAGCGTACGAATGACAGCGGTTTGTTGACTGAGCATGTCACATGGCACGACGGGTTGTTGCCGCACTGATCAAAGTATTTCGTATGTTGGTTACCTTCGTTTGTTGGATAACAACCGGTCACAGAACGTACGAGTTCGTTTATAGACTCTTTGATATATACATGCCTGGTCACAGAACGTACGAGTTCGTTTATAGACTCTTTGATATATACATGCCTCCACTGTTAAACTGAACGCCACAAAATGATTGCGTGTTGTTATTGACGACAGTGAAGTATTAGGGTCAATTCTTTTACTTTCTTTGTACGCTCGACGATAAATGTATCTCACATGATTATATTTCAAACAAATCATATGTGTATGGAAATACTAAGTCGTATTAAAGTTTTATAAAACAAAAAGTAAAAAAAATAATTTCATATATAAAATAATATCTGTATTTACTGTTTTAGTTACTTATTTTAATTTTGTTAGGATTTAATAATTTTTTAATCATATTGACAATTAATCCCAAATAAGTAGAAACAATATGTGCTTATTTATTTTCAATTTCAATTTGTTATTAGTATATAGACACGTGTATGGATGTATGTATATTATATACAGTTCTGAGTAAAACTATTGGCACAGCACTATTACGGTCATAAAGTTTTTAAATATTCGAGTACATCTAGAAAAAAATGTAAATGCTTTTAAATTAACTTTAATTGTTGTAAAATATAGTACATAAGTAATATTCAAAAAAATGTAATACTACTTGAAGAAATCACTGAAAATAAGTTTTATATTTAATTTTTAGTCGAACAATTGTATTGGCACAGGAGAAAAACTAAATTTAAAAAGCATATTAGTATTTTGTTGATCGTTCTTTGCACTTAATCACGGCTAATAGTCTTTTAGGCATCGAATATACTATATTTTAAGTTAAGGTAGAGTCTATTTTTTTATTCTTCTAATATTATTTCCTTCAAGCATATTTTGTTGGATATACCATGTTTTTTTATTTGTTCTACTGGATGTGACAAAAGATTATTGATAGGTTTAAATCAGGATATTGGGGTGGTGTTGGCAAGATATGAGGAGTATTAAAAATGATCCATTGGTGATTTATATAAGCCATTTGTTTTGGATCATTGTCCTGTTGAAAATTTTTTTTACCTAGGTCTAATTTTTGGACTCGATTATGGAGATTTTCCTTTAACATGTTTAACCCGTTTGCTACCAACGTCACATATATGTGACGACCCGATTTTTTTACTAAGCCCGGCGTCACAAATATGCTACGAGTGTTCATTATCAGTTTATGATAACTGTTTGTACAAAATCGTGCCGAAAACAGATGGGTTATGTTAAAAAACAATAAAATAGATACAGTATGTTATTGGTCTGCTGATAATTACATTTTCAATCATTTAAAACGTTATAAATACATCGCAAAAATTAATGACAATTTGGTATCATATTTAAATAATAAAACGTCTGAGCTGTGGTGGCGGTTTTTCTCCTGAGGTCCTGGTAGCGAACGGGTTAAGTAAACGTGTCTATCCATAGTAATCTATAAACACCAAATTCCCAACACCAGAAGCTGACATAAATCCACATACCATAACTCCACCACTCATGTTTAATTGTTTCATGTGAAATTTTTTTCTCTAATTCAGTGTTGGATTTAAACCATACCTTAATTATACCGTTCGAATGAAAGATATTAAATTTGCTTTCATTAGAGAGTAATATTTTGCCCCAAAACTCATTATTTTTATTAATGTATTCCATTGTAAATCACAATCGTTTTTTCTATTTTCCTAATCAATGTACGGTTTTCTTTTTGAAGTTCTTTTACTATAACCATTATTTCTGAGTAATCTACTTATTGTTATTGGATATACTTTTTTAATAATGATTTAATGGATATGTTGCTATCTCAAAGGATGTAATTTGGGAATACGATTTTACGATATTGATGATTTTACGTCATTCTTTATCAGACAGCTTCTATAGGTGATCGCTTCTTTTGTTACTTTTTAAATTTTCTTGCAAATAAAATCACTTAATAGCATTTCTAACGGTGAAACGACTTTTATTAATAATTTGTGCTATTTCTGAGTAAGATTTTTTTTGTTTAACTAATTTTAATATTATTTGTCGCTCTTCAACCGTACTTTCTTTTCCTATAGACATTTTGGCTGAATTTCAAGTAAGAATAACACTATTTTCAATACCTTATTTATCGAAATACAATTACAAGTATTAAATGAACTTTGGGAAACCACCTAATATCAATGTACAATACATTGATATTAGGTGGATTAATTATCGTTAACGAGCATTAGAGATAAGCTCATTAACGAGTAGTTTATGAACAACTGTACACGTGTATCAATACATTTCATTATTTGCAACAACGCAATAGATTTTTATCTATACTCCACTATTATTGCTTTTGGAAGTAACATTTTTCACAGTATTATAATGTAAACAAATAATGTATTATTGTGTTATCCTGTAATTAATAAAAAAAAATCTTTATGTAGATAGACATAATGTTCTAATTACTTAAGTGTGCCAATAGTTTCGTTCGACACTCGACATATAGGTCATCCAAATGTGACACATAGATTTGTGATTTGCTAACCCTTTACTACTGGTCAAAATTTCTATATTTATTCTAAAAATGCGGCGCTATTTTTAACGAAAATGCAGATTTTTTATTAATAAATTCTAATGATTTAAATTTAAGCTTCTTAATAGTAATTTTTTGTACATCGGTTTAATATATTTATAGGTATAAAATAAAACAAAATTAGGTTGTTTTCGCTTTCAATAGATTGTATAAAAATTAGAATTTCCGGTATTTGAAAAAAAATTTAATAGTTGCATTTGCACAATATTTAACACACATTGAATTCGAAAGAAGGGTTACTTAGATAGCATATATATTGAGTATCGACACTTTTCTAGCTAAATACGTAATTGTAACCTAGTAACGACATTTTCTGATGCATTGTTTGTTTTTTTGTAAATCACTACACTCTACTCTCAGGGCAGAAATTTATATTTTGGAAAGTATACACCGTGAAGTCCTTTCTCATATTTTGCACACACAGTGCAAGCCCTTTTTCTTTTGACTTTAAAAACGAAAAACACGGCCGATAAATTGGCCCTCCGCTGTTTTCGCACAAGTTAATCGGGTCGATAGATCGTCCCATCCGCAGTAAGTGAAACATGTGTATAGTTTATTTTTAATAAAATACAAATTTAGTCGTTACAATATTAATTATAGGCGTTACATTTGGTAAATTTATTTATTGTTTAATTTAATTACATTTTTCAATTTCATTTTTCTTACTTTTTTATCATACTTATCAAACGACCCTTGTGTACATATATATATATATATATATATATATATATATATATATCACATCATAAAGCCCATCGATCCACTACTGATAAGTATGAATGCTAATTCATTTATTTATCATATTCACCATTTGACCAGGTTTGGTGAAGATTTTTTTATTTAGGGTTTACTCCCTTCTCTACAGTTATTTTTTACAAGATGAGGTTGTCGACCTTCATGCTCAACTCTTAAAAATGAGGGACTCTACCGATTGGGACTCGAACAGAATCTCCCGCATGACATATATATATATATATATATACTATATATATATATATATATATATATATATATATATATCACTTATGATATACTAACTATATTTTTCTCAACAAAGTAGATGAACTTAAAAAAGAATAAGATAATACACATGAAAATGGGACCTATGATGAACCTCAGAAGTGCAAAATTTATATTCAGGAAAAATCGAACTAAAAGAATGAAAATAGAAAAAGTTAAACATTATGTACATATATCTAGGATAACTCATTGATATTGAATAAACATTTATAGATAAGTAAACAGAAGAATAAAAATTGGATGGTGTCGATTTCGAAGAAATTATTATATTATAAAGTTGGATATTCTTATAGGTTTAAAGAAAAAAATTTTGATCATTACATCTTGTTTGTTATTATTTACAGTAGCAGTCTTACTTATGGTTGATATAGTGAAATATGGGTTTTAAATTCCAGAATAATTCATAGTTTTTAAACAACATAAAGAAGTATTAGGAATAATATATCGAGATAGAAAGAGAATCGAATTGATTAGAAAGAAAACAAAAGTTACAGACGTTATAATAAAAGTGAAAATTTTAAAATAGATATGAGTTGATCATACCTTAAGAAGAAGGAATCAATGATAAATTAGAGAAATTATTGAATGAGGATCTAGATACATACAATATTCAATGAATTTTCAATACAAAGAAGAATCGAATTAAAAGGAAAAGAAATAACAATAGTTGGACGCTATGTACATCTGGATAATTCATTAACAGTAAAGAAATATTTACGGATGAAGTGAACAAAGGAATAAAAATTAGATGGTGTCAATCTGAAGAAATTCTTATCCATGATATTAAAATCGAAAATTCGTTTATGTCTGAAAAAATATATGAACAATAATAAAGTATACTACGAGGGTAGTCCCATAAGTACCCGGCCTGACCTAGAGATGGCGGTAGTTGTTTGAAAAATATCACTGTATTAGAAAGTGCACAATCTATAAAGCATATGTTTCAAGTTTGAGAACGCCACGTTGTTTAGTATTTGTTTGGCAGCCATCAATAGTGAACGTTTTCAGTGAATTTGTGAAAATGGAGAAAATTGGTCATCGTTACGTGATACAATACTTTTATTTGAAAGACCTCAGCCCAACCAATATAAAATCTGAACTGGATTCTACTCTGAGTGAGACTGCTCCTTCGTTTACAACAGTGAAATATTGGGTAGCAGAGTTTAAACGAGGCCGTACGAGCTGCCAAGACGAGCATTGCAGCGGTCGACCAAATGAGGTGACGACTCCAGAAATGGTGAAGAAAATCCACAAAGCGGTACTGGATGATCGTCGACTGAATGTGCGCGAGCTAGCAGACATAGTAGGCATTTCAAAAAGTGCGGTACATCGCATATTATCTGAAAAATTGGACATGGGAAAGCTGTGTGCATGATGGGTGCCGCGTTTGCTCACACTCGAGCAAAAACTGTGTCGTGAAGATGTTTCAATTGAGTGTTTAGCAAAGTTTCACAGCAACAAAGCAGAATTTTTGCACCGTTTCATAACCATGGATGAAATATGGGACCATCACTTCACACCCGAGACAAAAGAACAATCAAAACAATGGACTGAAAAGGGAGAACCGACTCCAAAGAAGTCGAAGACCGTTTCATCTGCAGGCAAGGTCATGGCGTCGGTTTTTTGGGATACGCGTGGGATAATTTTTATTGACTATCTTGAAAAAGGAAAAACTATCAACGGCGAGTATTATGCGAACTTATTGCAACGTTTGAGCGAAGAAATCAAGTAAAAACGGCCGAATTTGTCTAAGAAGAAAGTGTTGTTTCATCAAGACAATGCACCAGCTCACAAATCCGTTATTGCAATGGCCAAAATTAATGAATTAAAGTTTGAATTGCTACCTCATGCACCCTATTCGCCAGATTTAGCCTCCTCGGATTATTTTCTGTTCCCAAACTTGAAAATATGGCTCAGTGGTCAAAGATTTCCCATCGATGAAGAAGTGATGTCGGCATTAATGGGTATTTTGAGGAGCAAGACAGTTCTTATTATAAAAAGGGTATCGAACTTATTGAACATCGCTGGGAAAAGTGCATAGAGCTGAAAGGAGATTATGTTGAAAAATAAATATATTTTTTCCAAAATTTTTGTGTTTTCTTTGTTGGGTCGGGTACTTCTAGGACCACCCTCGTATATACTTTATTATTGTTCATATACTTTTTTCAGAATTATGGCAGAAAAATATGATTTTTTGAATACTGGAATAGTTCAGCAATTTCGAACTAAGCAAAAAAAACATGTTATTGGTTAATACATTCAGTCGTGAAAGAAATGAGTAAATTAGTTGGAAAACTAAATTTATGAATATTAAAACAACTAAAAGAAATTTAAAATGTAAATTGACCTATCAGATAAGAAGAAAAAAGACCACCGATGAATAAGAACGAATATTGATTTTAACCTACAATATATATATATATATATATATATATATATATATATATATATATATATTAATAAAGGTCCAGGAAGAGATCTGTGGATAGTCGAGATAATGGCGTAAGAAAATTAATCGGAATAGAACGATAGAGAAAGGTGTTGGATCGCTCAAAGTAGAAAATTTTACGAGAGGTATTCATCTTGTAGTAGATAAAAAGAGGTTGATTATATACATATACGCATATACACATACAGCATACGTACACACACATACATATGCACACACATTCATACACACAAACATACATACACGCACACATACACTAAAATACACACAGTCACATACATACATACACACATAGTTTGAAAAATTGAGAAATATTTAAAAATAAAAAAACATTTTCATGAAGAAATGATATTTACATAAAATTGTTATAATATTTTATTATTGGACAATAATTATATATCTTTATTTCTTCATAAATGCCTATTTTCAATATACAATAATGTTATTACCATGTGATCGTTGTGTCATTTAAATACCACTATTATTCTGTGACCCAAATGAGAATGAAAGGTTTAAACATACATTTACCTGCTTACTATTATTTACAATTTTTTACTATCCTCCAGTCTCATTTGGATCACTCACTATAATCTTGGGAAGATGAATATTGATCGAATGACTATAAAAATACTTAAGAGTGAACAGAATAAACAGTTATTGATTAATGAACAGTTTTGTAAATTGTTACAATGTTTGAGTGATTGAATGATATTTGGTATATAAATCAATCAAACCATTAGTAAAAATTCTCACTTGAAATTCTTCTAACTTAAAATAAAATAATAAAAAAAGTCAATCATTCAATGTATATAATAAAAATTAATTTAAAAAATTAATAAAATTAAGGGTAATTACACGTTTACGATTAATTTAATTTGTTAAGATCGAATAGAGAAACAGAAATTATTGATAATTAGAATTTTTATGATTATCAAAGAATTAACTGGATGAGATACTAACTGAACAAAAGTTCCGGCTTTCAGAGAAAATTCATTATTTAATTTCATGGTAATATTCTTTTTATCATTCATTTAATCTAACAGACGATTTTGAAAATCAATTAAGAGATAATATTCCATTTGAAAATCTAGACTTTTTGACGAGTGAATCTTATTTATTTAATTTTTTATTATATATAAAATTTATTACAGTTAAGAAAAAATTATGAATAATAAAGAATATTTATAACGCACTCATACACATATAACATTATATATATATATATATATATAAAAGGATTTCTAATAACAATGTTAAATTTTTGTGAAAAAAATGAGTGAATTAGTTGAGAAACTAAATTTATGGTTATTAAAACAAATGTACAAAATTTAAAATGGAAATTGACCTATTAGATAACAAGGAAAAAGACTACCGATGAACAAGAATGAATATTGATTTCGACCAAAATATATAGAAAGGGTCAGGAAGCAATTCGTGGATAGTTGAGATAATGGAATAAGAAAATTAATTGGAATACAACGCTAGAGAAAAGTGTTGGATCGCTTGAAGTAGACAATTTTACGAGGTGTATTTGTCTTGTAGTGGATAAAAAGAAGTTGATTATATATATATATATATATATATATATATATATATATATATATATATATACATATACGAAGGTCGTTTGATAAATATGGTAAGAAAGTAAGAAAAATTAAATTGAAAAAATTGATTAAATTAAACAATAAATAAATTTACCATACTAATCAAACGATCCTCGTACCTTTATATATACATACACACATATGTATATGTATATATATATATATATATATATATATATATATATATATATATATATATATATATATATATATATATATATATATATATATATATATAGGGGTTTCAATAAGATTGTCAAATATTTGACAGCTGGTGGTAGCCATGTTTACATTTTTTTAAGTTCATTTCGACATTTTAACTCAATATAGTTTGGCAAATTACCGTGGAACGATTAATAGTTCAAGAACGCTTAGAAATTGTAAAAATTTTAATAAACTTATTGAAACAAGAGTTTAATGAATCTATTATTACACGAAATGGACCAATCAATGGGTCAAGAAGATTATGTGATCTAACTTCTTCGGATTATATTTTGTGTGCTTATGTGAAATCATTGGTTTATGCTGATAAAACACAAACAACAGAAGCAATAAAAATAAAAATTGAACGTGTAGTTCATGAAATTGGACCTAAATTATTTGAAAGAGTGACTAAAAATTGGACTAAACGAATGCTCTATGTCAAGCCAAGTCGTGATGGTCATATGATTCAAATTGTGTTTCATTATTAATGTCATAGAATATGCTTAAAAATAAAGAAAAAGTAATTAATTAAATACTTTTTGTTTTATTTCCATTTCACAACTTTTGAAACGATTATCAGAAAACTCTCTCTCTCTCTCTCTATATATATACATATATATATATATATATATATATATATATATATATATATATATATATATATATATATATATATATATATCACTCTATATATCACTCATTCTTTTTACCAATATATTTTATTATTGATACCCATCCGTCAATATACACTAAAACATATGTTTTATCATCAATATTTAACAATAAATAAAGAAGAAAAGACGTTACTTTTTCATTTTTACTTTTACATACACTAAACCTACCATGAGGGGTCAAATGACCCTTTTTAAACTTTTTTTCAAAATTTCTCACATAAAGCGTTATCACATTGCTAGTTGACTTTATGACTTTTAATATAATATAATTTACATACAATGCATTTTTCAATATTTACTCCTCTCTTGTTATTTTTTTACCGAGATATATATGTAATCTGCCTTAACTACCGCAACGGGTCATTTGACCACTGCAAAGATTCATATGATATCATGAAGATTTGTATGTGTGGTTGTGATACAAAACCATTGCATTAGACATTTTTGCTATTCCATCATATATTTTGCTGTATTGCGTTATATTTGTTGCTGGCTGACGAATGAATAGCGAATTTCACTCTACTCCAAGCGAACGATAAAAAAGTCAACGAAGCCAGCGTTTACAAACAGATAAATTTGATTTAATCTCTGAAGTATGGTACAAATTCATCGAGAATAGCCAAAATTGTTACAAGCCTGGGGAACATGTAACTATCGATGAACAGCTTTTCCCAACCAAAGAGAGGTGTAGGTTTACGCAATATATGCCGAACAAACCGGATAAGTTTGGTATCAAATTCTGGCTAGCATCTGACGTCAGCACCAAATACATTATAAATGGATTTCCATATTTGGGAAAGGATGAAAACAGAGGAGCTTCATCTCCGCTTGGGGAATTCGTTAGCCAAACAAAAAAGTGCTTCTACTAAGCTCAAAGTATAAATCTATAAGCATCGAAAAAAACGGTAAGCGTATACCTGAAACGATCAGATTCTACAATAATACTAAATACAGTAAAATGTCTACACATGACGGATCAAATGGCAAGAAAATACTCCGTGAAATCGAAATCGCAAAGATGGCCTGCGCAGATTTTCTTCAATATTCTTGATCTGGTTGGAATCAACTCGTGGGTTTTATACAGAGAAACAACCGGCGAAAAAATTTCTAGACAACAATTTTTATTCCAATTAGTTGAAGAACTTGCCGAAGATTTTCAACATGAGCAACAGGAAGAAAAAGAAATTATACAGAAAACGTCAACAAATTCAAGTTCGGATTCTCGTGTGCAAATGCGAAAAAAATGCCAAATAGGTTTTATAAATAAATAAATAAACAATTTTGAATCGTTATTTGAAAAAAATGTTTTATTCATGTACCAAATTGTGCTAAATGATATATTTTTCGCTATACATAGTAATATATATAACATTTTAAAGAGGGGTCATTTGACCCGCTGTGGTAGGAATAGGTATACATAATGTATCGGTAGGTTTAGTGTTAAAAATGAATAATTTTAGGAACGCTTCGTAATTGGAGATGAAAAGTCAATTATATATGAAAATATAGTGAGGAAAAGAATATATGTACTGCAAAGATAGACAGCTCGCTTCGTCAACATATAAACCGACTTTAGTGTTAAAAATACTAAGGTCGTTTGATAAATATAGTAAATTTATTTATTGTTTAAGTTAATCAATTAATTAATTTTATTTAATTTAATTTTTCAATTTAGTTTTCTTACTTTTTTACCATACTTATCAAACGACCCTCGTAAAATGTTGTCTACATGGTGAAATACGAAAGTACCAATTATTAATAAAAATTTAAAACCAAATAAAAAGATTTATTCTAAGAAATATTGTCAAAAATTTATCAATTTTAACAATGAACTTAAAAATAGGCGTCGGATACTATAAATACGAAGAAAGTTATCATATAACATGTCGATATAAGGACATATGTTTCTTCAGCAATTAAGAAAAAAATAATGGAACTTTGCTGAGAAGTTCTAAATCATTCAACATATTTTCAAGACATAGCACTTTCTAATTATTATTTATTATTTAAATGAAAAAAAAAATAGACGGAGATGTAAAAAAGGTATTGGATTAATATTTAACCTGTCAGTACGAGTCATTTTATCAGAGAGAAA
>CP092091.1:39860490-39872990 GCA_029203775.1 Neoneuromus ignobilis
CTGCAGTTTTGTGAGTGTTACTTGAAGAGATGTGCAGACGATGTACAATTTTCAAGAAAGATTGTTTGAAGCGATGAGGTTACATTTTAATTAAATGGTTCATTTAATCACCAAAACTGCCCTTACTGGGGCCCTGAGAATCCACATAATATTAAAAAAAAAGTATTAAAAAGAAACATCTGTATAGGACAGTATATAAGAAAACATGTGTATAGGGTGGTATATAAGAAAACATGTGTACAGTTTCTTTTGAATAAAACACAAATCTAGGCGTCATATTTGGATAACCCCCTATATATATATATATATATATATATATATATATATATATATATATATATATATATATATACGTATGTATGTGTGTATGTATATAAAAACTAAAATTTTTCAATAGATTAATAGACGATGATTGGATAATAAGTATTATATTATATATATCAATAAATATTATCTGAAAATTTACTATAAAAATGTATTCAGTATTTATAAAAATTTTTGTTTACCTTTTGGTATAATAGATAATGTAACTACTTTATTTGTACGTTGAATACCACAGAAATAGAAAAAGTATAATATTGCTATCTGTAAATCGACTGACATATCTCTAGATATTTTCACATTCTCTGTATAATTTCTAGGCAATTTGTTTATATATATATATATATATATATATATATATATACATATATATATATATATATATATATATATATAAACACAAAATAAAATATTGTATTTATTTTAGCCTTGAATTATAATAATATCCGGTGATTGATAATTGATTATCTCCTGTAATTGTGGTTAATATATATATATATATATATATATATATATATATATATATATATATATATATATATATATATATATATATATATATATATATATATATATATATATATATATATATATATATATATATATATATATATATATATATGTATGTATGTGTGTGTGTATGAAAATGTAAAAGTGTAATTTAAAATTATATTTTATAAATATTATGCACACACACACGCATATATATATATATATATATATATAGGTATATAAGCACATATGTCTATATGTTGTTTTTACCTTTAAAATAACTTTTATTACAATTATTTATGAATACAGATAGAAGTTATGAATATAAATTAATATTATTTAGTTTTATATTTTAAATT
Organism: Neoneuromus ignobilis; assembly: GCA_029203775.1. Taxonomy (NCBI): domain Eukaryota; kingdom Metazoa; phylum Arthropoda; class Insecta; order Megaloptera; family Corydalidae; genus Neoneuromus; species Neoneuromus ignobilis. Next base: position 39,861,663 of record CP092091.1, read on the forward strand.
TCTTAGATTTTTTTTTTTGATTTTTCTCACTAATCTATGAAATGTTAATATTTTTTGATCTTAATCTAATTTCAGCTTACATTTATACTATGGAATATAATACTTTATAGGATAAATATTTATATTAATTAAAAAAAAGTTTCAAATAAAGTTTATCAGAGAACAAAAAGTCAATTTATAGTTTAAGTTATTTGAATAAAAATATGAAATTAGTATAATTTTGATTATTTTATCAATGAAAGGAATACAGTAGATTTTTATAAGAAAAAATTATGTTAATATTTGAAAATTATTGAATAAATATAATAATATATTAAAAATTAAAACATTTATGTGCAATTTTTTAAAAAATAAGGTGAAGTACAAAAAGTTATGCAGTAATAAACGTTTAAACTGTATTTATTAAGTTGATAGTAAAATTTATGAAATTTGTTTAAAAAAGTATTGTACATACATATACAAATCTAATATTTATTAAATACAACATTTAATCTTCAGGATTCCTAAAATAAATAAAATTACTGTATATTGATTTAAATTAAATGTTATGAAGGAATGAATTAAAATATAATAGGTCTAACAATTTATATATATCTATTCAGGTCGATGATCTTTGTGAAATATTAAACAAATTGAGAAGGGTTAATTTTTTTAAAAAAAACATTATTTATTTATATAATATATATATATATATATATTATTATTTATATTATATAATATATATATATATATATATATATATATATATATATATATATATATATATATATATATATATATATATATATATATATATATATATATATATATATATATATATATATATATATATATTATATGTATATTTATAAATAATAGGTCATCCAAATGTGATACTAATATTTGTGTTTTATTAAAAAGAAACCTGTGTATAGGTTGGTGTACAGGGAAACATGTATACTTTCTTTGATTTCTTTTTAATAAAACACAAATCTAGGCCTCACATTTGGATGATCTTTTATATATAAATATATATATATATATATATATATATATATATATATATATATATATATATATATATATATATATAAATATATATATACATGTAACATTAAATTATACCTATAAACAATTTGAATTAGTTTTTAATATAATTCATTATTTAAAAATAAGATTTTAAAGTAATGTTTATGTTATTAAAAAAATGTTTTGTGTTGATTTTGAGTTATTTCTGTTATTAAAAATATTTTCTTATGTTTCACTCTTTTTCTCTAAAAATTATTATTATTATTTTATATAAGCAAACCTTTAAAAATAGCATTGTTCGAATAGCATTTGCATTTTAGAAAATCAATAAACGCTTTTCATTCGAAATGAAATGAATAATATTGGTATTTTAATACATATATATATATATATATATATATATATATATATATATATTTACATAGGGTTTTCCAATAAGAATATCTAATTGGAATATCTAATAGTTTTCCAATAATTTATATCATGTATCATTATTATTTTTGCTCCTTAATTTTTGTCTGTTTCACTTTTTTTACAGCATAGTATTTTTCTTTTAAATAAGCAACTACATTATAATCTGTATATTTTTGCACTTTTTTGTACTTATTTTTGTTATTATTAAGAAATTTTATACATTCAATAAGAATATCAAATTTGACAATTGGTGGCAGCCATGTTTGATTTTTTTAAGCACATTTTGACAATTTAGCTCACTATAGTTTGATAAATTATCATGAAACCTTTAACATTTAAATAACGCTTATAAATAGTAAAAACTTCAAAAGATTTTTGGGAACAAAGACGAATGCACTATCAAGCGAAGTCATGGTGGTCATATGAGTGAAATTGTGTTCCATAATTAATGCCATAGAATATGTTTAAAAATACATAAAAAAATAATTAATTATTTTTTTTTATTTCTGTTTAAACTTCTGAAACGCTTATTGTAAAATCCTATATACATATAAATATATATACATATAAATATATATACATATACATATATATATATATATATATATATATATACACCCGTCCCCAATTTACGCGAAATATCCGTTCCACTCGGATTTGTTTTAGGCGAATGAAAATCGCGTAAATTGAGTCTGTCAGTACAATAGAAAAAATATTAAGAAATAAAAGCTAGTAAAGTTATAGAAACACATATTTATTTCACATATTTTAACAAAAAAATAATGACGTTTCAGAAAACAAAAGTAGATAAATTTTATTTAGTGTCACTATCGCTACTGTAATTCAAATAATAAAATTTATATATATATATATATATATATATATATATATATATACGTGCTAAATACGTTAAAGTAAGAATTTGCATCACTCTCATATATAATAAATTCCATGAAAAATTATATAAAATGAAATCTATCTGACCGCGTATAAAAAGTGCCACGTAAATCAATATCGCGTAAAAAAATTCCCGCGTAAATTGAGGGACGGGTATATATATATATATATATATATATATATATATATATATATATATATATATATATATATGGGGTCATCTAAATATAACTCCTAGATTTGTGTTTAATTGAAAAGAAACGTGTGTATAGGGTTATGCGCAGGGAAACATGTGTATAGTTTCTTTTTAATAAAACACAATCTAAATGTCACATTTGAAAGACCCTATAATAATATTTGCTAGACAAAATTTAGGAAAATGCATCATAATTGTTTATTTGAAATTTATTTTATGGTTATACATTTTTTGATATATGCAATTATTATATTAATTTTATTTTTTGTGTATAAGGAATTTTATACTTGTTACATGAATTATTGAATATTACAATTATTATTTACATAAATATCAAATAAATAATGATTTCTTTTTTCTTATATTGAACACATATCGAGGTTTTTTGATTATGTAAATAGATACATATATATATATATATATATATATATGTAAATAATACCATGAAGAATATCTTGAAATTCCATTCTGGTTTCGACATATGTTACAATGGATAGAGAGTACATGATTTATTCATGTACATAATTTCGATTATTGATTATTGCAATTCAGTTGAACGAGCAAATAATGACATTTATCAAACACGAAATGGCGATCAATATATTTACATATTTAAGGCAATTTCTGAATACTGTCATCGTAGAATTATTAACTACTGAAACAATTACTTTTACAATGAAGGCAATTCCATTAATATTTTATAGCAGATATGAACACATGACATTCAATAATAATTACATTTTATATATACATTTATATATATATATATATATATATATATATATATATATATATATATATATATATAATATATATATATATATATAAATATATATATATATATATATATATATATATATGTATGTATATACTACTACAAATAGAATCAATATAACTTAAACCTAATAATAATATAAATATAGCAATGTAAATAATGAATTAGAATTTTAAATATTTATACTTCAATTATACTGTTTGAACGATATTTGATAATAAATATATGTATTAGTTTCAATGATACAGTAAATATCAATAAAATACCTTAGAGGCTATATAAATATTTCATGCTAATATTTTTTTATACACCATGTCTGTTACAAATTAATTTTGTTGATTTTATGTTCAATTTCCATTAGATAATCTAGAAAATATTAAGAAATGCTTCGAGTAAGAAGATTATATTAAAAAAAAAATTTTTTTTGTGTAAATAATTTTACTGTGTTTATGAATAAAATGTTTAAATATATGTTGATAAAAGAGTAAAATCAGTTTTTTGTAGTATTCTAAATGTCATTTCTTGATTTTTTAATACAATGTATTGTTTCTAACCTATAAAATATATCCATTTACTAATTTCTGACACTTCAATTCATGATTTAAAAAAATCATTACGTTTAGTTAATTTCTTTGAATTGATCTGGTTTTGAAATTGAATATCGAGAAGGTGTACTTTCAAGCAATTATATATTTTATTTCTGCAAAGAAAGAACTCGGTGTAAACAACAAAAAAGATTTCCAATGTGCATGGTGATGGTGTTTTAAACAAATGAATGGTTCAAGTATGATTCAGAGAGTTTCTTGATAGAAATTTTAGTCTAGTCTATGATAAACGCTTTAGTAAATCTAATGAGATTTATAATAATCAAATATCAACTGTAATAAAATAATTCATTTTACACAACACGAGAGATTACTAAAATATTAAACCGAAATTCAAAGTTGAGAATTATTTACACCAATTTGGAATGTTTTCCAAATAGAATATTTACATTTAAGTGAAAGAAAATTAGTTAATCGAATTTCGGTTTGCGATTCACTATTAAAATGTTATAATAATTAATCATTTTCAGAAGGATCATTAAGATAGATAATATATAGATTGTTTATAATGATGTGGAATAAAAAAGATATTGTAATAATCCAGGATCAGCTATATTAACCACTCTAAAAGTCGATTTATGCTTCAAGAAGTTCACGTTATACATATGGTTGGTTTAGATGGGAATATCTATTATGAGCTTCTTCTATCTAATCGAAACATTAATTCTTAGAAGTATTATCCAAACTTGACCAACTGAATGCAAATAGTCAGGAAAAATAGTCGGAACTAGGAAACAAAAAAGAAGATCTCTTCCAGCAAAAGGCAACGTAAGTCAATACGTAGTTCGTAGACTTGACACAAATTAAGGAAACTGAATTAGGATGTTCTAATCCAGTGTTTCGCAACCTTTATACACTCGCGACCCCCATATTCAGACTGAAATTTTACGCGACCCATTATTTGTTGTTACCATTCTATTTTCTGAACGTTTGATTTGAGAATTTCTCGAAATTTTTACAACCTCCAACAATTTTTCTTCGATCCGTTGAGGGGGCACAACCCACAGGTTGCGCATCACTGTTCTAATCCATCCACCATATTCAACAGATCTTATATTCTTGTACTACTATTTATTTCGATTTTTGCAAAACTTACTTGATAGTAAAAGCTTCGATTTTCTAGAGGTTTGGAAAATAAACTTGTTGAAATTTTTTGTCAAAAAAGATGGAGAGTTCTGAGAAAATAAAATTATAAAGCTGTGCGCGAAATGGTAAAAGATTGTAATATTTTTTCAGTGAAATTATTAAACATGATCTTAGTTTTTCCCATATTTATTTTTAATCCTACTTTTCGACTTTTCTCTAAGAGGGTTTTGAATAGTGTTTGTAATTCTTCTGGGTTTTCGCTTATAAGTAGTATATCGTCCGCAAATACTAGATGTGATAAATATTCTCAGTTTACTTTATTTTCGAAATTTACGTCTTTAATAATATGTTTTAATATTACATTAAATATTTCAGGTGATAGAATGTCTCCTTGTCTGACTCCTTTTTCTATTTTTTTTTTATCTGATAGGTCTTGTATTTTAATTTGCGCTGATGAATTTTTATATATTTCTTCTAATAACTCCTCGTAATTTTCATTAATTCCTTATTCTTTAAGAGATGAGAATACTGATAATGTGCTGACTGAATCGAACGCTTTTTCAAAATCTACAAGCGCCAAACATAGTGGTTACTCGTATTAGTTGCATTTTTCTTGTATCTATTGTAAGGTACGCAGATGGTCTGTTGTACTGAAATTTGATCTGAAGCCGTACTATTCTCTGGCCTGTTGACTATATAGTTATTTTTCTAGTCTTTTCACTAGTACTTTACTAAATATTTTATATATAGAGGAAAGTATTGAGATTGGCTTATAATTCTTCAGTTATATTGTGTCTCCTTTTTGTGTAAAATTATTAATATACTATTCTTTCACGTTTCCGAGATTTTCTTATCTTTTATGCATTTTGTAAATAACTTTGCCAAATGTTCATTCATTGTTTTTCTTCCATATTTAATTAGTTCTACCTTTATTCCATCTTCCCCTGGTGCTTTCCCATTCCTCATTTACATATATATATATATATATATATATATATATATATATAGAGAGAGAGAGAGAGAGTTTTAACGTGAAAGTGTATTTACCACAGTTACAAAACAGCGAAATATTCTTTAAGAAAAAAATATATTTATCCTAATATATATACTCGAATATATATACACTACCGAGACAAAGTCTGCGCACACCCATTCTATCTTTATTAATATCTCCTATAACATAAAAACACTATTTTTTATAACAAAGTAACTATTTTTAATTTTTTTTTACAAAGTCTCAAAAATTAAAAAACATCAACAATAAACTTTTTAAATATCAATAAAGTAATGAAAAACAACAAAACAAACCAAATTTTAAAAAATTAAGTTAGAAAAAGTCTGTGCATATTTAATTAAAAACTAAAAAAATTACTTAAAATGTTATTTTCAGTATGATATTTGGTAACATTTCCGTTTTAAAACTTCTTTCAATCTTTTTTTCATAAATTGCATTATACTTTTAGTTTATTTAGAACTAATTTTGACCCATTTTTTGATGATGGTAGTTTTCGACATTTCTTCGAAATTTCCGAATTTTGTGCCAAAGTAAATTCCATAAATGTTAAATGGAATTTGAGCCAGGAGATTGTGGGAGAATATGCAGTTGCTTTGGAACATTATAGAGTACCCAAAGCTTGACAATTTTGGTCGTATGTTTGTGATAACTGTCTGGTCGGAAATAAAATTTACGGCCTAATCTGATTTTTCCCACATTTTCTTTTAAATTTCTATTTAAAATGTGGAGATAATCAAATTTATTTATTATTGACTATAAATTCGATATTATCAACGCCGCTACCTAACATATACATCCATAACATCACTCGACCACCACCATGTTTCACGGTGAGAAACAGATTTTTCTTATCTAAGGCTATATTAGGTTTTCGCCAAATGAACTTTCTTCTTTTTATGGCAAATATATAAAATTTACTCTCAATTATATTTTTCCAAAAGTCCTCTCACATATTTACATACTCATTTTGCTTAATTCTGTTTACTCTTGAAATGAATGGTTTCTGACTTGCAATCCGACTACGGTACCCAGCACTTATTATTAGAATTTTCCTTATCGTATCATAATTTTTTTTATCAAATTGTACATTGACACTTTCAGCAATTACAAAAGTGGATAATCGTGGATTAGTCTTAACTGTATTTATGATATAACGTTTTTCCCTTTCAGATAACTTTGAACGGCGGCCACAACGGGGCTTTGATGTTATGATATCGGTTATTTTAATAATTTTTTTCACTCTATAAATTGATGAATGCTGTCTTCCTAAAATTGTTTTAATATTTTGGTAGTTATTTTCTTCTTCCCATAATTTTATAATTATTTTTCGCTCTGATATACTTATTTTATTCTTTTTAAAATTACACATTTTATTTTTCATGATATTCACTTGTATTACCTGTTTAACAAAAACTAAAATTAAGAATAACAATTTGCATTGGATTTTCAACAATCACATATCCAATTGTAATGCTGAAATTAAAAATTCTAAGGATAATAAACGATAAACGAAACTGTGCGCAGACTTTTTCTGACTTATTTTTTTAAAATTTCGTTTGTTTTGTTGTTTTTCTTTATTTTATTGTATTTTTAAAGTATTTTGTTGATGTTTTTTAATTTTTAAGACTTTGTAGAAAAAATAAATAATAGTTACTTTGTTATCAACAATAGTGTTTTTATGTTATAGGCGATATTAATAAAGATAGAATGGGTGTGCGCAGACTTTGTCTCGGTAGTGTATATATATATATATACACCCGTCCCTCAATTTTCGCGGGACTTTTTTACGCGAGTTTTTTACGCGGCAAATTATACCTCTATTTACGCGGGACTTTTTTTACACGGTATTGATTTACGCGAAACTTTTTATACGCGGTCAGATAGATTTCATTTCATATAATTTTTCATGGAATTTATTATATATCAGAGTGACGCAAATTCTTACTTGAATGTATAAAAGCACGATATAAATATATAAAAAGTTGATTGTTTTGAATTACAGTAGCGATAGTGACACCGAATAAAATTTATCTACTTTTGTTTTCTAAAACGTCATTATTTTTTTGTTAAGCTATGTGAAATAAATATGTGTTTCTACAACTTTACTAGTTTTTATTTCCAATATTTTTTCTATTGTATTGACAGACTCAATTTATGCGATTTTCATTCGCGTAAAACAAATCCACGTGGAACGGATACTCCGCGTAAATTGAGGGACGGGTATATGTATATATATATATATATATATATATATATATATATATATGTATATATATATATATATATATATATATATATATATATATGTCTTCCTATGTATATGTTTTGGAATGTAAAAGGATAAACAATATATCTCAATTATAGCTCGTTGGTCGTGATTCACATATTATTGAGAGCCGGTTCTGTTGTAACGCTAAAGGCAAAGGTAGGTAACACTGGCCGTTGAAATAAATATTGGCCGGTTCTCGCATTCCATCTACATTAAAATTACATCATACAACGCACCAAATGATTACTTTTTCGATGTGTTATTTTTTAGGACTTACGATGGCTGCAGTATAACATATAATACCAGAATCGAAAGCAATGAGTATAAAAAAATGTATTTGTGATTATTATAAGTGACCTTCATTGAAATTAAAAATATTAAATGCATCAAATACATACACATGCATACATAGGTACACACACACACACACATATATATATATATATATATATATATATAGATAGATATATATATATATATATATACAGTTATCTAGTGTAAAGCAGTAAAAGATATGTTACAGCATTAAAAAAAGAATATTTATTGAATTTTGTCATGAATCTAACCGCTCAGTTTAATTAATATTTTAATTACTAAAAAAGAACACACATGATATTTGATTCGGTACAAATAATTGGATCAGTTTACATATATATATATATATATATATATATATATATATATATATATATGTAAGCTATTTAATTAATATAAATTATTATATAAAAGCAAAAAGAATGTTTGAGAAAATATATTCTCAATCAACCACATTCGAATATTGTGTGAATAAATATTTTCAGATAAACAAATACCAAAATTCTTATATTTTATTTACATTTGCAATATACATAAACTGTTATCACCCACACATTTATTTTATGCTATGTTTATATAATATTATTATTATAAAAAGTGGCCATCAATTGTTATTTATAAAAATAAATCTTTACATAAATTGTTATTTAAAAACCTTGAAAATGTAGTTTTTAATATAATTGATAATTATTTTTATTATACAATGTTTCATTTATAAGATTACGAAGACTACTAATGAATATTGCGTGATAAATAAATAAGTTCTTATGTATAAATAATTTATTAATTTTACAACCGTTTTGAAATGTGTCTAGTAATTGACTGAAATAATTTTGAAGGCACACATTAACACATAGAGATGTATATACAGTGATTCAAAATTTAAATGAAATCATAAAAAAATATATAAATATTTATAAACCTGTTGTAATATTGACAATTTTATTCAAATTTCTATTAAACTTTATCATACTAAAAACTAAATACAAATATTTTTTAAAACAAAAAGCAATAACAAGATTCATTTTTCAGAGCAAATAAACTCTCATCAAAATACCATGTGATATTTAAAAAGTGTTCAATAATTATTTATTGTTCTCTTTCTCTGTTTATAACATTTTAAAGATTTTTATATCAGATCTTATAACTCAGTCCTCTGATGATAGAATTATAAAGGTTTTATTTCCAAGAAAGATATAAAAATATTTGAGAAGATGACAATCAGTTGGTGACAAGTGTGGTTAATATGGAGGATGCTGTAAAAGTTCATAACCCAGCTCTGTTCATTTCTGTATAGTGATTAAGGAGATATGCGGTAGGGTGTTGTCATGAAACAGATTAACGAAAGTGGAAAATTACTGGAGATATGGAGTGAACAATTGTAAAAATGATTAAAAAAATATTTGCTACTTCAACAGTAACAAAAAAATATTTAAAATTGGAAGTAACAACTTCAGCTATTAGAAAAAAATTAATTAAAAACGAGCTTTATCCAGTAGTCCTCGTAAAGTACTATTGATAATTAAAAAACGTGTTTTAAATCGTTTGATATTTACATGGGAGCATTGCGACTGGTCTCTGATGAAATGGAAAAATATTCTGTGGACCGACGAAAGTAAAATTAATTTATTTGTGTCTGATCGTGGCAAGTAATACGTTAGAAGGCCACAAAATCAAGAATTACTTCCACAGTACATAGTAAAGACCATCAAACATGGATCCGGCGGTGTAATAATATGGAAACGTATTTCTTATAGTGGTGTGAGTTCAATTTTTTGAATTAAGGACATTATGAATACTAGAAAATATATTGATATACTATGTAATATTATGTTGTTTGAAATTCCGCTTAGATGGGTGCTACAAGACACCGATCCGAAGCACACATCTAAGTTGGTAAAAAAAATGGTTTTATGACCACAAAATTGCAAGAATGAACTTTCCAGCGCAGTCAACTTACTTAAATCCGATAGAGAATTTGTGGGGTGACGTTAAGCTGACAATTGAAAACAAACAATTTGAAAATAAAGATGAATTACGGACGGCAATTGAAAAGGCTTGTAAAGTTATATCTATCAATCGATGCCAAGTTTTCATTAACTCAATGCCTCGACGTTGTGTAGCAATCATACAAAATGCGGGATATTCCACCAAATATTGATAATTTTTTTACTCTTTATCAACTTTTTTTAAATTAAAATGGTTTTTTGATATAACACATATTTTTTTACATTTCAATAGGTACCTCAAAAAAAAATTCAAAAAGCAAGTCATCTTCATTTTTGAATAAAACAATAATAACCCGAAATTGACATTTATTGATCGACAAACAGCTGAGAAGCAAAATAGTTTGAGAATATTAATAGCATTCCCAACTTTAATTGATTTTTTCTATAACAAACACTCGCACCTATTTTTGTTCAGACCACTGTATGTATAAAAGTTTCTTCATTCAATGTATAAAATATATATTTTTTAAAAAAAAGACGCTAATAATGTTTCAATCGTTACAAATATTTAATATAACTCTGTTTTTCATTAGAGTGTTTAGACGTTTGATTTAGAAATAATATTTATTAATGGAAAAAATAATTATATCTTTAATATTATAAACATAAAATGCTAATAGAAATTTCTAGTAGTTTTATTATAACAGAAAATTGAAATACGAGTTGTTTTAGATAAACATTAATTAAAACACAGAGAAGAAAATAATATCAAATTACAAATAATAATTTAAAATAAAAA
>CP092091.1:39875490-39877990 GCA_029203775.1 Neoneuromus ignobilis
CTGTCATGCCATTGGTTTACAATTGCATTTTTGACATTATTATCGTCAATTAAAAAATTGAATATGCTCAAGTTCAGTGATCCAATATCTGAGTTAAGTGCACGCAATTTATTTTTGAAATTTTTATGCTTATATGAAAATCTAAATCTTTTTATTCGTTATTTGTTTAATTAATTCTATTTATCCTATATTGTAGCCTATTGTCTTATTCTTTTCGTAATTTTAAACTTTCTTTTTTTATGTACTTGTACGAAAGATGTATCACTTTAAAATACTTCCAAAAATCTCAATATATACTTTTCAATTCCCTTATTGTTTAATGCATTTAATATTGTTGATGTATTAATTGAATCAATAGCTTTTCCATTATCTATAAATTCAAGGCACAGTGGTATTTATATTCGTTGTTTCCATTAATAACTTCGTTTACTACCTAAATATAATCTTGAAATAATTCTGGCGAGTCATCTTGAAATAAATTTGGTGAAAATTTGATACATCGTCGGAAATAGATTAATAAGATAGTCAAATTTAATATTCAATAAAATATATTTAGTGTAAAGAAGTTATTTGATTATAATTAGTAATTTAATTAAATGTTAAAAGTATGCGAAAAAAAGAAAAACCAATACATTGTTTAATTATGAGTATTTAAGTTTTAAAGTCTATTATTTTTATTAAAATAATAAACTTCTTATATTTTTTTCTCACTTTATATACATATATATATATATATATATATATATATTATAGAGAGTGCTTTTTTAAGCATTATAGAACTTTAAATGAAATAAAACACATACTAATCGAATGGATGACCATTTATTTGATATCATTCCAAAGATAATTTTTGACAATAATGCTTAAAAATTATTTCGGGTAAAAGTGCACCACGACTACCTCTAGCATACTGCATTTTTTAGATTTAATTTTGGATCACTTGTTCAAGCAACTGGAGCCTTATGTCCGCAATAATGCGAGTTATGTTGACTTAAAATGACTTAATCGTTGCTGGTTTATCAGCATAATCCAGAAACTTCCTATATCCCCAAAGAAAATAATCCAGAGGTGTCAAATCATATGATCGTGGAGGCCAATTCATAGGTCCATGTCTAGAGATAATGATATCGCCGAATTTTTATTTCAGTAACTCGAATGTTTCAGTCGAAGTATGGCATGTGGCACCATCCTGCTCAAACCACTTACTTCACTTACTTCTAGATCAATGTTATGTAAATTTGAAAATAAATAATCATTGATCACTGTTCTGTAACGTACACCATTGACGGAAACGCGTTCTCCGGCCTCATTTCGAAAAAAATATGGTTCAATGATGCCACATGCGTGCAATCCGCACAATACGGTGCATTGTTTTGGATGTAATGGGTTCTCGTGAATCACTAGAGGATTGGTCTCACTTCAAATACAGCAATTTTGCTTATTAACGCACTCGTTAAGCCAAAAATGATCATCATCACTGAACAAAATTTTGCGGTATAACATTGATTAACTGATGACTGATAGAATATTGATTTTGGAAATGAATTTCCACAATTTAGAAACATCACAAGTGTAAAATGTTTCATAATGATTTGCAATAGTATACTGAATCTAAATATCACTTATAACGTGCAAACTAACAACTGACTTGACTTGTTGTTTTATCTAACCTAAAAAAACACCTTATATACACTGACGTGCATAAGTATTCACCGTATGGGTAACATAAGCAATATATTGATATAATTCAATAAAGTTGTTAAATATTTTTTTTCTATTTAATTGATGTAAAATATAATATTCATTAGAAAAAATACAAAAAAAGTAATTAATTCTATTATATAGTAGAAAATTCTAAAATAAAGACAGTAGGTTACATTTAGACTCAGTAAAAGAATTCACCACTTATTAATAATGGCGTACAATATCAAAGTTTTTGTAAAATAAATGTGACAGCATTGCAGTATAACCAAATATTTATATTTTCCGAGGATTTCCCATTCAGTTAACGTTGACAGTTTTCATCATTTAGTGAGTTTTACGAAGATATTTTAAAAATAGGACACAAACAAAAAGAATTTTGTATATCCGAGAGAAAAATAATTATAAATTCACACCAAAAAAATAATTTACATGAGAACATTTCGAAAATAGTGTCCAAGAGTCGTTACTACTGTCCGTGATATAATAAAATGCTTTAATAATACAAGAAGCATAGGAAATTTCCAAAGAACTGGCCGGCCATCTAAACTTACAGTACATGAACAAGGTAATATAATTAATATTATTAAGAAAGAGGCTAAAACAAGCTCGTCCTCTGTCGTATCACAGTTAGAAAAATATATTGAAAAAACTACATCTTTATACAGTACGGAAAATTTTTAAAAAGGCTGGTTACAACGCCCATGTCTGCAGAAAAAAATTGCTATAAGTAAAGTGAACCAAACCAAAAGGTTTCAATTTGCAAATAATTATAAAAATAAATGTAATGAGGAGTTTT
>CP092091.1:39880490-39962990 GCA_029203775.1 Neoneuromus ignobilis
TAATATAATAAATAAAAAACATACAACTGTTCGAAGACAGATAATATTATTCATATTGATTTTTTTATCTACCAAATATTGCGAAAATTTTCATTTTATATTACCTAAACTTCACGAAGAATGATTTATGTACAGTATATTTCGTTTAAAATATTCTATCGATTTTAAATCGACAACGTCTTCACAAAAATAAAATATAAAACATATTTTTGAAAGTTATCAAAAATTTCAATGAAAACAACTTTTAAATGGTGTTTGTAAAAATGTGAATATTTTATTAGTTGCGAATTCTACAAAAGTTTTGTATATGGAAGTAAAGTTTTTATTTTATAAAAACATTTTTTACTTTAGAAACGCGGAACACAAGTTAAATTACGAAATATAAATAAATTCGAATTTTAAATGGATTAATATTTACTGATCGACTTTGTACCGTCGTAAGCGATTCTTGAGACGATGTACAAATTCCGTTAACAGGTGAGATAAAATACGTGTCAAGTGAGAACCGTAGGCGTTGGGTAGTTTATTGACAAGCGATTTATTCACACGCCATTTCCGAGGGCTGTTTTTATCTCGTGTTTTTCACTCGACATATGTTTATTTTCGAGTTCAAAGAGTACATTTGCACGTGTGTTTGTTCTGATGTTTTAACGCCGCGGAAAGCATTTCATGAAATCCACTAATTTTATTACTGAAATGCAAAATTTGCTTTTTGCGCTGTTGTTATTTATTTTCATTTTTGAGTATGTTTTCGTTACGGGTATATTTAAACATTTTATTTCCGTTACAGTTCAAATATGCGTTTGTTTGTTTTTTTTAAAAAAAACCTTTTTTGTATTATATAAGAGTTCAAATATTTATATGATTATCATTATAAAAGCTAATATCGGTATGTTGCTGGGCGAAAACTTCATCAAATACTACTGGCTCTTAAACAAATTTCAAGATACCTCTATTTTCTTTTGTGCATTGCCAATCTTTGTCAACCCTTGCATCCACTTTGATTCATAATTTAATCTCTCCATCTCTGATGACATCTCTTTTGGAGTTTATTTCTTTTTTGGTCTTCATCTCACAACGATCTTTATCCAGCTACTGTCTTCTTATCTTACAACGTGTTTTGCCTCTCTCCATTTTAATGATTTTATTTGATGTTATATCCGTTACTTTTGCCTGTTCTAGTACTCATTTACAGTTTTTTTTATCACGTTTAGAAATCCCTGACATTATATGTTTCATGCATCGTTGGATTATAATTTTTTTTTTCCTTTAATTTTTTTTCTAAAGTTTTTTTATATTAGGTTGGCAAGTATCTCCCTTCCGCCTTCTGGTCTTTTGAATTTCGCAGCTATGAACAAAAAAAAAAAAAAAAAAGCGGAAGGGAGATACTTGCCAACCTAATATGTCTTAGTATCAATGATTTCTGTTATACATCAATGTTTTTCTTCTTAATACATAACTAGCTTATTTCCTTTTAAATCTTTTCACTCTTATTATAACATTCGTAACTTTGTTTTTTTTGAAACTACTCGTTTCTCATTCTATTTCTACGTGCAATATTTAACATATATCTTTCTATGTTTTCTTGTTGTCTGAAGATGTTGAATAATTCTGGAATTTAAAATATCAGAAGTGAAAATAAATAAAATATATTATTTAAAAAAAATATTCTCCTGTTTATTTCGTCTATAAATTTTCCCATTGCACTAATGAGCTCTTTTTTTCTATTTCAACTGCTTTAATTTCATTTTCCTCTAATCTATAAAGTAGTATAGTTATCTAATTATTCTATTCTTACTGAAAATTTATTTGAGTTTATTGAGAAAATAATAATGTTATTACCAAATTCTAAATGACTAAAGACCACTCCATTCACTTTTATTCGTTCAGATTGCCAGTTTAGTGTTCTATACACTTCTTTTAATACCGATGTAAATGGCTTTTCTATTTCTTTGTGTATTTTCACGGACAAAATAGCATTTTAATAAATATTTTTTTAAAGTTCACTAAAGTATCTTCAGTTCTTTGATATTTCAATATTTTCAATATCACTGATATACTGACAATCTAAAGACTTTTTATTAACTATGAATGATAAACAAAATTATATTAGTTATTCCTCACATCAACTGATGTATTGTTTTACTACTTAAATATTATATATATATATATATATATATATATTTGTATAAGTATGTAGATATATTTTAAAAATAAATGTAACACATATGACATATTCCATTTGTGATATTGCTTAACTACAATTTGTGGCTGAATGTACGATATACTTTTACTTGTAATCCCTTAAGTATAGTAATTTATCTTTGTATTTTCCATTAGGATATTTGTTTTTGGTAGATACAATTGGTTTCGATACCGATATTACCTACATGTTGTTGAGTTGTTCTTGATTTTTTTTTATATTAAGTATTATCAAAATATTATATTATCCAGTACACAGAAAATACAAAAAATTAATGATTATCATTTATATATATATATATATATATATATATATATATATATATATATATATATATATATATATAATTCTCTAGCGTGTGTGATACAAATTGTTATATACAATACATTTTTTATTATTTTTTGTTCATATATATTTAGTAGCAATATTGTATAGCGTATTTTTTTAAAAAAATAAAACTCGATTTATTGACTAATATACACAAAACAGTTATCTGCTATTAGTATTTCAAATGAAATTTATCATATAATATTTAAAGAGAAAACTAATACAATGTTTTATATACATATTTTGATTTTACAATAAGCGCTTCAGAATTTTAAATGGAAATAAAACAAAAAGTGTTTAATTAATTAGTTATTTATTTTTAGTATTTTTAGTAATATTTTATGGAATTAATGATAGAACTCAATTTCACTCATATGACTACCACAATTTTACTTAACAGAGTGCATTCGTTTAGTCCAATTTTTAGTCACTCTTTCATATAAATGTGGTCCAATTTTACGAATTAGATATTTAATGTTTATTTTTAATGATTCTGTTGTTTGTGATTTATCAGCATAAATCAATGGTTTTGCATAAGCACACATAAAATAATCCATTGAAGTTAGATCACATAATCTTCGTGACCAATTCATAGGCCCATTTCGTGAAATAATGAACTTATTAAGCTTTTGTTTTATTCAGTCTATTGTTTCCGTAAATGTATGTTACATAGCCTCGTTTTATTGAAACCACATATCGTACAAACCATCTTTATCCATTTTTAGAAAAAAATCATTAATCATTGTTCAGTAACGCATTCCATTTACTGTAACGTGATTTCCAGCTTCATTTTGAAAATTTCACTAACAGAAACAATATTGTCCTCACTTCTACTGCTGTATCATGTAGAGTAAAATTGTTTTCAAATTTATATTAAGTTTCACGAAGCGTACGATAATTTTACGGACCGAACATTGATTTATATAATAAGTTTTTACAATTTCTAAGCGTTATTGAAGTGTTAAAAGTTTCACAATAATTTGCCAAACTATACCGAGTTGAAATACCAAATTGAGCTTAAAAAAAATTCAATCACGGCTACCACCAGCTGTCAAAGTTTTAACATTCTTATTAGAAAATCCTACACATATTAAATCTAATACAGTGGTTTCCAACAAGGTTGGTATAGTTCATCGGTGAGCGTTGAAGAGATCTAAGGGGGATTTTTTGTTCCAAGGTAAATTTAGGGGGCGTTGAGGACCAATCGTCCCCTCCCCCCGGGAAATACTCGTAAGAATGCGCTGAAAAGTTTGATTAATACTAAAAATCATCGAACGCATGTTTTAACAAATAGTTTTAAATGTCTTTTAAGCAAGATTAGTCCGTATTAAAAGTAGGTATTGGTACATTAAAGCTTTGTTCCTAATACCTTTTTGACTAGTACATTAACGAGTCGGAGTATGCGCAATGCACCACAGTGTGTGTGTATTGACATCATCATATTTAGCTGAAAGAGGATTTAGCGTAATCAACAATTTACTAACAAAGGAAAGAAACAAATTGTCAATAGTGGAATGCGGCGACTTAAGATTGCTGATGACAAATATGGCACCAAATATCGATAAATTAGTGTCATTAAGCCAAGCTCAACTCTCTCACTAATAATATTATATTATTTTTTTTAATAATATATATTTGTTAATCAAACTTTGAGTAATATATCAATATTGATAATATCTTTTAATAAAGTAATTTTAAAAATCTATTCTTGTTTTTCAATATATAAGGTGAGTATTTTTTTTTCGAAAAGGGGGCGATTGGCTAAAAGGTTATGATCTAATATAATATAAAATTAAAGCATTATAAAATTTTTATACCAGGAAACCCCATGATAACTCGTTAATTAACAAACTAGGTAAGCCGACGGTAGTACCACTAGATAATCGGATAGGAAAATTAAGAAGAAGAAATGTTTGTCTACGACCATATTACTTTCAGAAGCCGTATTTTGTAAATGTATGTAAAATAATAAAACTTGTGGGAACCGACGGTAAATACCGGCCAAAAAGGAAGGGGTGATAATAACTTTCATCAATCAAGATACTTGAGTTTTTTGAAATTTTTCTTAGGTTACATATTTCAACGCTAACAAAAGATAGAAAGAATAATCACGTAAATCAAGTCAAATAACGGGCGTCGGGATTTACCTCCAGGAACGTTCAACAAATCAGGAATTAATAAATAAAATTAGAAGTTAGAGTAACAACTGAAATCGCAAAAAAATTGTATTATAATTTTTTTTTTAATGTAGGGTTCTAACAATGGTGACATTGCTACCGAAACATACATCAGCTTATAAATAAATAAAGTGAGTAATAACTAATTACTGAAGACTTTTATAATATCTTATGGTTTTGAGGTGAAGTTCGTTTGCATGGAAGTGAATTTTCCACAGTTCCAAAACAAAATGTTACAAAAAACAGTTATAAAATTATTTATATAGGGTCATTCAAATATGACGCCTAGATTTGAGTTTTATTTGAAAGAAACTATGCACATGTTTCCTTATACACTACCCTATACACATGTTTCGTTTTAATAAAAAACAATCTAGGCGTAACATTTAGATGACCTTATATATTCTTAGAGATTATTGTAAGACAATTAAGGTTTATCTCTTACAATTTATTGTATATGAATAAATTATAAATTATTTAGGTAAAAGTTCATATTTTTATATATGAAATACTGTAAATATTGCACCTTTTCTTTAATAATAATAAAACTTCTTTAATAATAGTTAAGACATATAAATAATATGCATTAAATATTACAAACAATTAATTTCTGTAATGTGGGTTATCGTTCATACACGCTACAGAACTTATCCTTCGCATGAAATGTATTAATGCAAGCAATTCTTACTTTTCATGTTGGCACTTGTTGCTGTCTTCATCAGTCACAATTAACGTACTGTTTAAAGTTTTAGACTACTTAAAATACTATGAAGAATATTTAACGTTTTATATGTATATGTACATATATATATATATATATATATATATATATATATATATATATATATAGAGAGAGAGAGAGAGAGAGAGAGAATGTGATTTTTAAGTGTGATAGAACTTAAAATTGAATCCCTATCATAAGTTCTATCGAACCTAAAACACTAAGAATGTTTAAGAATTTTTTACACTAAGAATGTTCTAAGAATGTTTTTTTTAGATTAGATAGAACTTTCGATAGAAATTCAGTTTAAAGTTATATCATGCTTAAATAGATACCCTGTATATAATTTCAAAACTATCACATAATTAACATAAATTTTTAAAACTCTATATTTCATTTTTTTAATGAAATTTTATTTGAGAATAAAATTGCATGAGAAGTAATTCTTAAAGAAATGTTTTTATGCCTAAATCATTTTATGAGCGATATTATTTTGTATTTTATTTATTTTAAATCTCGAAATAAAATTTGTTTTTTCGAAATCATTTATTTATATATATATTAAGGAACTGAATAAAGAATATAAACAAAATATATTGTTAATGTATAATATTTAATTAAATTTTCTAGCAAATAAAGTAAATAAGAGTCAATTATAAATACCGATATTTGCATATTCATAATGTGACATTATTGAAATATTTATAAATTATCTTGCACGTCAATTTCATGAAATAAATAAAAGTATGTAGAGAAGATCTTAAGACACGGTAGCAAACTTATCATCTAAACAAACATTCCCAATGTCCTGCACGGTTTTTCTAACAGTGAATGACAGTGGTACGTTTCCGTCGACGTGCGTTGTGTGGCGCTAGCTTACATAGCGTCGATATACACGGCGTCGCGTGACGTCACCGCTGCTGCAGTTTCAGTAACCTGAGACTATAGATGCGACAACATGGATTGTTGAAAACTGCGTATTATCCACTTTCATACCTGATTTATTTTTGATATTTAAAAAATTCGATATAAAAAAATATGTAATTTTTATTTCTTTAAAAATTGTAATATTTAGTATATTTAACCCACTTTCTGCGGATGGGCCGATCTATCGGCCAGGTTAACTTTTTAGAATATACATAGAAATTTTGGTCATCAGTAAAAAAGTTAATTTATTTTGAAGTAAAACTTCTTTAGCGGCATTGGAGTTAAATTTTTACATGCAATGGAGAGGTTTCGCACGTACAGTGATGAAAATGAGATACTTACATAGTATACAAAGAGCAAGGGTAAAGAGGTAGTGAGACCCATCACGCATGCGCGCTGTATTTATTATTTATAATAAAGTAGCACGCTGTATTTATTATTGTAAATAATCATTAAAAAAATTGTTTTAATTGCAATTTACATTTCACCAAATCAGAAATTAGATGATAATATCCATTTCTTACGTCGTTCGTTGTTTCCATACACCACAGTAGGTGCAGTATATTTTGGTAGAGGAGAGATAAGTTACCAATGATTCTCCATGGAGATTTTAATATCAATTTTTCGTTGGAAGTTTTCGAGCAATTAACAATTTTCTTAAACAAGATTTAAATTTGACAATGTATAATGATTCAACTGTTACAACGACAAGATATGATACTATAATTGATGCCGTATTCATGAAGTAGTTAGAAAATGCGACGTCAAAGGCATTCTTATCTTACATATCCTAAACCAATTGTATCGTTTATACCTACTCAATCACCACCGCAGGAAGCAATGTAAATCGAAGAAATTCAAAACGAATAAATTTTCGTAATTTTTTATTACTTTACGGCAAAGAAGTTTCACTTCTGGCGTGCGTACATAAGTACACATACCCTTTTTTATATGAACATCCACTGTATTTTTATATTGTCAAAATATTGATTTTTATTAGTATAAAATTTTGAAGTAATATCGTTAAAAATTTAATAATTACATATTATGTAATTATAAATAATTATATATTATATATTCTTATTTTAATAATAACTCTAATTAGTTAACTTGTGTTAGGTCATTCAAATGCAACGACTAGATTTATATTTTATTAAAAAGACACTAAATAAAAACATACGTGTTTCCCAATACACATATTTTTTTAACAAATCTAGATATCACATTTGGTTGTCTCTCTCTCTCTACACACACACACACACACACATATATATATATATATATATATATATATATATATATATTCTACATTTGGTTTATAATAAGATTTGTTTAAATACTGGTATTCCTAAAAATTATAATCACATATTTTTCAAAAGAAATTTTTATTATTAGATTTAATTTTTCAAATTTTTATTTCTTATACAGTGATAAAGTTATTTAGTTTTTCAGAAAGTATATTAAAAATCTTGAAAAAATATGACAGGAAGTGATTACATACTGAATTAATAACGGTGATTCAAAGTATCTTGTTTGTGTTGGGTTTTCTAACGATTTGTTGAGTTTAATGGTGTCTCTTGACGATTGCTTTGAGCGTAAGCATAGCATATGATCTTAATAATTTAAAAATAATTACTTGGTTTACATAGAATTTGTTGTAGTTAATAAAACTTAACTAGAATAGATGTCGTTATATATATATATATATATATATATATATATATATATATAACTTCTATAATCCTTAATTATACCTCCACATCACACCACCAGCTTCTCAATGCTACTTGTGAAAAAAATCTGATATTGATGCAAAAGTTGTTATTGATTTTATCTTTCAGAAGAGTGGCGGAAGAAACAGAGCAAATAGTATTCCAATAGCTTAATATTATGTGAGGAAAATGGTTAAATGATAACAACCTAATCGAAGCGCTTTAATTTCCTCTGCGTTAATTGCAACTTGTGGTTGCATATTATCTTAATGAAACAACTTCATATCTATTAACTACAGGAGTGTATTTCTTGAAGACTGTTTTTAATTTAAAATCTAAGGTTAATTGAAATGCATTCAGTAGAATTAAACAAAAAAAACAGTTAGATATATTTAATCGTATCTTCTAATCAAAACTCTGTTAAAATTGAACAAATAATTATTTAGACTTATATTTATATTAGTTTAAATTTTGTCATGATGATAATTTAAAAGTGTAATGATGAATGTTTAATACAATAAAATAAATATTTTCTATGATAATTAAATCATTGTAAAAATTTTTAAAAGTTGACGGTAACTAAATAGGATTGATGTAATTCAGAAAATTAAACCAGTATAAAAAGCTACTACAATAGTTTTGTCTTGAATCATTTTAAAACTCATGAGTTTTAATCAAATATTAGATTAGAGATTTGTTAGTTTAAAAAATATGAAACAATTTAAATTATTATTTCACACAAATAAATTGTTATCATAAAACCACAAGATATTATAATTCAATAATTACCTATTGTTTATAATAATGATAGTTGAAGTGAATTTTGATAGCAACGCTACAATCATCAAAGTACCGTGCTATAAAAACTATAATAGACCATTATATTATTTTTATAAATCAATAGTGAGTATTTGTTCTTGAAGAAGTTTTATATATAATTTACTGTTTTACTGTTTATTTGTAGCAACGATCATAAATATAGGGTTTTCCAATAATAATGTCAATTTGACATCTGGTGGCAGCCATGTTTAAAAATTTTAAACTTATTTTGACATTTTAATTCAGTATAGTTTGGCAAATTATCATGGAACGTTTAATACGTGCACAATGTTTAGAAATTGTGAAAACTTCAATAAACTTATTGAAACAAAAGTTTAATGAGTCCATTAATTCACAAAATGATCCATCAATTGGCCACCAAGATCATGTGTTTGAACTTCATTGGATTATTTTCTGAAGTTAAGTGAAATCATTGGCTTATGCTGATAAATCACAAACAAAATAAGCATTAAAAATAAACATTGAACGTGTAATTCATGAAATTAGACCACAATTATGTGAAACAGTGACTAAAAATTGAACTAAATAAATGCACTACTACCTGTACTAATTGATTAAAAATTATAATTTTTTTTCGGTTAAATACCAGTCGGTCATTTTGATCGGTTGGAAAATATAGGTTTATATTAATTGTTGGTATATCTAGTGTTAAAAATTTTCATTAAAATGGGGAAAAGTTGTAATAATCATGGAAATTACATTGGTTATTAAATAATAATAAATAATTTTTCACTTAAAAAAAGACCGAACTGTTCGGTAAAATTAATATATATATATATATATATATATATATATATATATATATATATCACGTAATTAAATGATATTACTCGTTAAGTACACACACACACACACATACACACACACATATATATATATATATATATATATATAAATATATATTTATTTACTTATTTATTAACTCTATGTTATATTTTCTCATTAAACTTTCTTGTGAGACAAAATATGTAAATATGCATAGTAGTAGTGTAACTATGTAAATAGTTTTATGTATACAATTCTACGACTTCATAGTCGTCTTCTTACTCTTATAACACTAATATAAATTTCATAGTAGAATTTGTATACAAAACATATAAAATATAATAAGTGTTTCTATTAAATACATGAGTTTAATGTTATATAAAAATTTGAATTTTTTTTTATTTTTATTGTATGTTAGTTTTTTAAGAAACTCTTCGTATAATTTATCAGATGGAAATATTTTTTATAAAAAATTAGATTTTTCATAATGCAAAAGGTCTTATTTCGATTAATATATTTTAATACTCAAATAAACATTTAAAAATTATGTAAAATATAATAATGTCATGAAGTCAATTCCATATTTCCTGTATATACTCGTATATATATATATATATATATATATATATATATATATATATATATATATATATATATATATTGTCATTCAAATGTGATACTCAGATTTGTGTTTTATTAAAAAGAAACAAAATAAAATATACTCATGTTTCCCTATACATCACCCTATACACATATTTCTTTTTAATAAAACACTAATCTAGGCGTCACATTTGGATGATCTTATAAAATTGTTTTTTAAGCATAATAGGACTTTAATTTGAATTTTTATCGAAATTTATATCTAACCTATAACACCCTATATTGTGTATGTATAAATAAAAGTATGATAAAGGTGTTTTTCTAGGTTAGATATAATTTTGGATAGGGATTCAATTTAAAGTGCCATTACTTTTAAAAACACCTATATATTAAAAACAATATATAAAATGTGTATAAATAATATCAATTACAGAATTAGAGCAAATGATAATGTAAACATTAAATATATTAAATAATACAGATTTTTTAAATGAAATAAATAATAAATAATTATTTATTTTGAAATTGTGGCGAATTTACTTACACACAAATGAATTATCACCTCAAACACCACAAGATATTAGAAACTGTTTAATAATTATTAATTGTTCATTTGTTTGCTTATAGAAATTATAAGCCAACACGCATTTCAACGGCAATGCCATCATCGTCAGAGTGATGTGTTATAAAATATAAAGTATATATTCTTATTTGAAATTACTTATGTACTGATTCTTTTTATGTGTTGTACACAAGAAATAGTATATAATTAATTTTAATCAAGAATTAGTCTAAATTTTATAATATAACGCTTTGATGATAATAGTATCGCCATCAAAATGTGCATAAACTTACTATTATAAACAAATAAAATGAATAATAATTACTTACTGAACACTTTTTAATGCTTACGGTGTTATGGGTAATAATTAGTTTGTGTCAAATGAAACAATCAATTGAAAATAGTAAAGGATTTGATGATTTATATTTCAAAAGCAAATCTATTTTAAAAAAAAAGCAAAATCAGAACAAAATTCTAAAAATTCAATATTCATCTACTTGATGATAATATATATGTGGATCAAATGAGACTGAATGATTTGAAAATTTACAATTTTTTTGTTTTTAATTATTTCGCTTTTTATTTTTTGGAGGTTATAAAACTTAATTTTGAGATATATAATGGCTACTTATGATTGGCAACAATAATTAAAAATTATTGATTTTTTTATTATATTATACTTAGCGATCTATTATTTCAACTTTATGAAAATACCGTCAATATTTTAACATTATTATAGAATAGCTTTTAATGACAACATGATCAAGAACTTAGTCTCCCGATTTTAAGAGCAAGGATTAATCACGGAAATTCTGAGAAGAAATGTTAATCTTTTTGTGCACACTGAAGCAGTGTAAACGATGTCCATCTATAACTACTCATCATCGTTCCCTCAATTGAGAATCTTTAGATCACTATAACGTATTTTCAAAGTAGATCTTAAAATATTTCCATATAAAATTTAAATAATATAGGTTTTGTTACCCCAGGATTCTCAATCATATCTGCAATATACCATTCGTTTTGTGCAGATAGCCAGAGAAAATGACATTTTTTAAAAATAACCTTATAATGAGCCATGAAGCTCGTTTTGATTCAAATGACTATGTAAATAATTAAAATTGCAGATGTTGTGGTAATGAGAAAGCTAAGGTATTGCATCAAGATCAATTGTATTCCATTAGATGAACTGTTGGATGTGGTGTTGTAGCTGATAGAGTTATTGGCTCATATTTTTTCGAAAATGTGGAAGGTCACCCAGAAACACTAAGGTTCTGTATAGGAATAGAGAATTGATAATTTTTAGATCAAGCAGTTCACAGTAGTCCTGATATATGATTCCTGATATTATAGCCGTATCCGAGGAATTAATCGTGCACAATTATCGTGCAATAATTAATCCGCTGCACAAATAATCTTCATTAATTTAAAATTACTTCATTAGGAAACAAAAAAAAATATTATACATTATATGATTCTCAAGATTTTAAAAAAAGTTAAAAATCAAAAATTGCAATTATATGCCAATCTACGCGGAATAGTTAGTCAAATAGTATCACCTGTTTAGATTTCTAAAGCATTCACTTATTAAAAGAAATTATTAAATATTGTTAAAGTCAAAAATCACTTCGAGTCATTTTTCTTTTCAAAGTCAAAATTCATTAATCGAACCATTGAATCTTTTTATACAAGATACCAGTGTTATAGATAATAATAATGATTAAATAATTCATTAAAAAATAAAAGTCTTTATACAAACTTGTTTATGTACTTCATTTCAAATACATCATTACTTATAGGAATTCGTAATATCGACATAGTGTTGAATTAAAACATTTTATAACACTAGATTCTACAAAGCAGCTCTCTGATGATATTGATATCATTAAAATAAGCATTTATTTTATAATTTTATGAAGTTGAATTCAATTTTATTGACGCTCTATATTTAAAAAAATAATATAATTTTTAACATGCAAGTAATATTACGAGGTCAGACAATTAAGTAATGCGACCGATTTTTTTTCTCGGCCTGTGGTAACACTGCGAACCTGTAACTCCGCCACCGTAATAGCAGATCCCTACTCTCTCGATTTAGACCTTGACCACCCTCGTACAATCATTTCTTCGCCAGCTGTTTAGTGTTTTGTAACAACGCGCGAGTAGTGCATGTCACGAAAATGGAACAGAGATATTTATTACTGGTTATTACTGGTGATGAAAGTTATTACTAAAAAAAAAAAGTTATTACTGGTGATGAAAGTTGGTTCTTTCAATTTGACCCCGAAACTAAACGACAAAGCCAACAGTGGCTGTCCCCTGGAGCACCAAGGCCAAAGAAGGCGAGAATGAGCAAGTCCAAAGTGAAAACCATGTTGATTTGCTTCTTCGATAGCAAAGGGGTGGTTCACAAAGAGTTCGTACCACCTGGACAAACCGTAAATCAAGTATTCTACCGCAATGTGCTCGAAAAATTACGAAAAAGGGTGCTCAGAGTGCGTCCAGAGATCGCGAAGACTTGGGTTCTGCATCACGACAATGCTCCCTGTCACAGTGCGTTCAGTGTCTATCAGTTGTTGGCGTCTAAAGGCATCGCAACGTTACCACAACCGCCCTATTCACCGGACATTTTTTTCCTAATATGAAAAAAATCGTCAAAGGTCGACATTTTGACTCCGTTGAAGATATCCAAGAATCTGTGACGAGGGTACTCGGAGAGGTCCCACAATAAGTGTTCCAGAATTGTTACGAAAACTGGAAAACTCGCTGGAATAAGTGTATAGATGCGGGAGGGGACTACTTTGAAGGGGATCGCAGCGATGTACCTTAGTTTTTAAATATACTCGATTTTTGAATTTTGTCACATTACTTAATTGTCTGACCTCGTATATCTCATAAAACATTTAAATATATCTACTAGTTCATATAAATGAGAGGAAACAAGTATAAATTCAACTCTGAATTTTAATAAAATTTGGATTCATTTACATAGAGTTTTCCAATAAGCGTTTTAGAGGTTTAAATGGAAATAACACAAAAGGTATTCAATTAAATAATTATTTATTTTTTTAATTATTAAGCACATTCTATGGCATTTATGATGCAACACAATTCCACTTATATGACAACCACCATTTCGCTTGACATAGTTCATTCGTTTAGTCCAATTTTCAATCATTTTTTCACATAATTGTGGTTCAATTTCATAAATTAAACATTCAATATTTATTTTAAATGCTTCTGCTATTTGTGGTTTATTATCATAAACCAATGATTTTACATAACCCCACAGAAAATAATCCAATGGAGTTAAATCACATGACCTTGGTGGCCAATTGATGAGTCTATTTAGTAAAATAATGGACTCATTCAAATTTTGTTTCAATAAGTCTATTGACGTTTTTCCAATATCTAAGCGTTGTTGAAGTATAAAACGTTCATAATTTACGAAACTATACTGAGTTGAAATGTCAAAATGAGGTTAAAAAAATTCAAACATGGCTGCCACTACCTGTCAAAGTTCTGACATTCTTATTGGAAAACCCTATATTTATATCAAAAATAAAAATTATATTTGTTAAATAAAAATACATGTGTCATAACAAAAAAGGATATTAAAAAATACCATTAAGTATCAATATAATGTACAAAAATAACGACTGTATAAAAAATACGTTAGTATTTTTAATAAAAAAAATCGCAATCTTTTTACACAGAAAATTTATTAATTTTATATTATTTTCGTAATTCAGATTAATAAGTTGTAGGGTATTTTATATGAAATAAGAAAGAATAAAATATGTAAGAAATAAATACAATGTATGTTCATTTTACATAAGAAATGAAGAAGAAAATATATGTATAGTGTGTGTTCACTGTTATTTGTATGGAAAATATTTTATAAAGAATCGCTTATTTCCATAACTATTGAAAGTAAATATTGAAAGTGAAGATAGAAACCAATTTATATTTCTTTAACGTTATTTTATATTCATATATGGATATATATATATATATATATATATATATATATATATATATATATATAATTTGTAAAGTAGCAACTATGGTTTAAAATATTTCAATATAAATATACCTATGATAAGATTTTTGGTGAGATTGATAAATAATTGTTTTAAAATATTTTTAAGACAAACCCGAGGTCATTTTCTCAGAAAATTGACAATAAATAGAAGAATTATAATTTAATGAAAGTTTGATACGAGTACATAAATAAATTTTAAAATTAATTGTTAGTGTATCGTACTTACTAGTTAAATAAAATGAAATGGATCACTCATTTCTATAAGATTTTTAAGTTCAATAGCTACATATCGTTTACTTTATTTGCTAATATGCATTTCGGTGACCAAACTACTGTCGTCAAGTTTCTGTATTAGATAATATCGACATTGAAATAAGTATCAATAAATAAAATAAAAAATAAGTATCAGGTTAATCGGAAATTAATGTCAAATTTTTTAAATAAAACAAACTAATTATATTTTTATTTTATTTTATTTTTAATCATCAATGTAGTGACCCTGGTTTTCAATAACTGTGCGCCATATTTCTAGTAATTTATTGATTCTAATTGTAAAAAATTGGACTCTTTTGATGAGAAATATTTATCTAACTGCTCCATTACTTGATTTCCGTTGACAAATTTTCTTCCGCTTAAGAAGTTTTGAAGCGACCTAAATAAGTGATAGTCCGAAGGTGTTAAGTCTGTCGAATATGGTGGGTGCACTATAATTTCCCACTGAAATTCAGTTAATTTTTGTTGCGTTTTTAAACTGGCATGTGGTCACGCGTTATTGTGCTGGAACACGACTTTTTTTCTATTCACCAGTGCGGGACGTTTTTGATGAATAGCTTGGTTTAAATGCTCTAACTGTTCACAGTATACCGCAGTTGTAATTAATACTCTTTCTAGAAGAAGCTCGTAGTGTACAGGTTCTTACTTGTTCCACAAAATACACAGCATATGTTTCTTTTGATGCACTGGCGGTTTCGCAGTGTAGCCACTTGTTGACCGGGTTTGTAATAAGCTCTTTTTCGTTTCACATTCTAGCAGTAAGTCAATTTTTCATCTCCTGTTATTAAACGATTCAAAAATGGCTCTGAATTCTGACGAGAAAGTAAAGAATTGCATACACGTACCCGGTCTGTAAAGTTATGTTCGCTCAATTTGTGTGGGATCCACTTTGAGTTCTAATGGACAAATCTTAATTTGCGTATGTGTTCAACAACGATAGATTGAGCCACTCTAGAGTGTTCTGCAACTTTTCTTGTTGTTTTGAACTGATCTACGTCTAATGCTGTTGTAAGAGTATCATCGTTAAATGCCGATTTTCTTCCTCTGTTTGGTTTAACTTTAAGGATAAAGTTGCTACTAAGAAATTTTGCAAACCACCTCTACACCGTACGTTCAGATATAGCATCTTGCTCAAAAACTCCACAAAAATTTTTTGAAGCCACACTTGCAAAACGCTTCAAAATCTTTGAAAATACTAACGTTAAAAGTTCAAATGCGACTGTTTATATAGTATATGATTCACACTTTATTTCACTAAAAAATGAGGAAATACCCGTCCATATATGCAATATGAAACATGTTTGTATGAGCACATATATAATCCGACATTAATTTCCAATTAATCTAATAATTATTAAAAATCCATAAAATCTTGTGGAGTTGAATGTGATTGATTTATTTATGTTGAAGGTATTTGTTAAATTAATAAGAATCATTAATAATAGTAACCATCTTAGTAAAGTAACATATTTTCATTATATATATATATATATATATATATATATATATACACGAGAGTTGTTTGATAAGTATGGTAAATTTTCATCAGAGGGCGCCGCAAGTCACGATGTGTCACACGATTAAATAGAACCACTCTTCGAACTGAGTCATACATAGTTTCAGCTTGATCCGTCATACTATTATTGATTGGCAAACTTTAAAAGCGAACGTGTCAATGATAGTTAAGATCATGGAGAAAAGTGAGTTTCGAGCAGTGATCAAACATTTCTATTTAAAAAGTGGATAGCTGCACAAATCAAAACTGAGTTGGATGAAGTACATGGGGACTCCGCACTATCACTTAAGACCATTTACTTTTGGATAAATGAGTTTTAACGTGGCTGAAAATCGACGGAAGATAAACCGCGCTCTGGACGCCCGGTCGAGGTAACCACATCGGAAATGATAAAAAAAATCCATGGTACAGTGTTAGAAGATCGTCGCATCAAAATTCGTGAGATATATGAGATCGTAGGCATCTCAACAGAACAAGTTTTTCATATCTTGCATGGCGAATTACACATGAGAAAGCTCTGCGCAAGATGGGTGCTGCGATTGTTGACTATCGACCACAAACGGATGCGAGCCGACATTTCTGAGCAGTGTTTGTCTCGTGTTACTCGCAATTCAGAAGAATTTTGGCGTTAATTCATTACTATGAATGAAACTTGGATCCACTACCACACTCTCGAATCAAAGCAGCAGTCAAAACTGTGGACAGGACCTAGTGAAAGTGCTCCGAAGAAAGTGAAGGTCGTTGCATTGGCCGGAAAGGAAATGGTTTCAATATTTTGGGATTCCCAAGGCGTTATTTTCATTGACTACCTGGAGAAAAATCAAACAATAACGGGACAATACTACGCTACCCTCCTAGACTGGTTGGACAGAGAACTGTAGGAGAAACGCCCAAGTTGTGTTAAATGAGGGGATCATTACCGCCATAGACGAGTATTTTGCAGGTTTGGATTTAAACTACTTTTCCGAAGGGATAAAAAAATTGGAACACCGCTGGACTAAGTGTATAGAGCTCGAAGAAATTATGTTGAAAAATAAAAAAGTTTTTTTTAAAAAAGTTGTTTTTCTTACTTTTTTACCATACTTATCAAACGACCCTCGTATATATATATTATCAGTTTGGAAGAAATGTGCATATTATGAATTCGGATAATATTCTGTTTAAAAAGAAAAACTTTCGATCAATGTATTCTACAATACCTGTTCTCACATATGAGAATGAAATATAATTCTTGATAGCTAGAATAATTCAACAGCTTTGGTTTACACGAAGAAGCATTAATATATGTATGCTGAAAATAACACAAATAGATAAGAAGAGAAATAAATTGATCAAAAAGAAAACAAAAGTTATGGATGCTACAGCAAAAAAAAAAAATATTAATTCAGCAATGCAAAAATTTAAACATAATTAATTTTATTGAGTCATTATCACAGTTAATGGTATAAGATATATTTTTTCAAGTCCCATGGTATTATATCAGCTTAAATATTATTAATCCATTATTCGTTTTTTAATTATAATTATCCTACACTGTAACCATTTTCAAGTATTTGTGTAACAGGATTAGATTTTTTTATTTTATGGTATTGTACGTTCGCTTTATGTTCTTTAAATTGACTATAGCTCTTCTGTTTTGTCCATTATATAAAAATATTTTTCACTACTGCAATTTATTTTATAAATCCTGAATTTTTTTCTAACACCAAGTAGATCTTTTAGATTTCCCAAAATATTTATTATTTGCTGTATAAATTATTCTAAAGTAATTTCTTTTAGAACTTTTTACATTCCTCTTGTGTACTTAGAATAATATGGGATTTTACATTAGCCTTCCTATTATCTGTATTTATGTTGCAAGATGTTTTCTTTAATTTCAATTTATTTTTGTGTTTACCACAACTTTTTCAAAATTATTATGTTCGGTAATTTCTACAAGGTTTTTTTTTATTTTTGAGTGCAGTTTTTTGAAATAATTAAAAATGTATTAATCTGAACACCGTTGAGTTTAGTGCTACCATTTTTTTTTACTAAATATAGAGTCATCCAAATGTAACGCCTAGATTTGTGATTTATTAAAAAAACATGTGCACAGGGTGGTGTACAGGGAAACATGTGTATAGTTTCTTTTGTTTCCTATTAATAAAACAAAAATTAGGCGTCATATTTGGATAACCCTATACCATAGTTTGTTACCTAATTTGAATTTAAGTTAACCATCAACTTTTGTGATTTTCATATCCAAGAAAGATAATTTTCTTGAATCCTTCCCTTTATGTGTGAATTTAAACGTTCCGTGTGATTTTTTGTAAATATTCATAAAACTTGACTTTAGTGAAATGATGACAGCAGATAATTTTCAAATAATAATGATTATATCTATTAATTTTAATATTCATTCAATAGTTTAGATAATTTTCTTTTACACAAATTAATTTTTTACAAGAGCATGAAAATATTTGATAAAATATACAATACAGAGTTCTGATGGTGATGATTATCGAAAATCTTTTAAGAGAATGAAATGAACAATAATTAAATATTAAACACTTTTATACAATCTTGTGGAGTTTAAATGAATGATTTATTAGGTAAATAATTACATTTACACCAGCATTTCTTAAAATTAGTAAATATGAGGATTAATTCTGTATCTTAGTAGATTCACTTTTAATTACTTTTCAGTTATTTTTTTAATTATTAATCATTAATTTTCACTCTCAATTAAATAATTATTTTAAATTAATTTGTTTTGAAATTTTTATCATCTTTAGATAATTTACAATTCAATTTTACAATAACCGGAAAAGAAAGAAATTTATTTTAAAAATAAAATATAATCCATAGACAACAAACATGATTGAACAGAAATCAGAAAATATATATAAAGAAGATATTTAAAAAAAAATTGAAGATAAATGTTAATATACTTATATGAAAGTTTTATTACAATAGTTTTTTTTAAAGATATCAGGGTAAAAATATAAAATATGTTAAATAATAATATATGATTGTTGGTTAAAATAGTAATATAATTTTTATACAAAATTTAAAGAAGACAAATATATTTCTGAAGATAAAGTATTTCAAATCTTAAACAAAAAAAAATTATTCAGAAAAATTATCAATGAACAGGTAATATATTTAAAAAACTATTGTAAATTGATATAAAAATAAGAAAACTGATTGATTGAACTGACAGAAATTAAAAGAAACTTTATTAATAATATTTTTTTTAAAAAAAAAACTTTAAAATTGTTATTGTTACTTACATGTACACATTTGTATATACAGTTATATGCATATTTCCTAATAAAAAAAATAACTTTCATGTTTAATATAAAGTTGTAATTTACTTTTGTTATTACATAAAAACTATTTAAATAAAATGAAAGAATATATGGCAGGATTTAATAAAATATTTCTATTTTTTTCTCTCATTTCTTTTCTATTGCATAACCTTTAAAATAAGTTATTTTTATTTTATATATATATATATATATATATATATATTTAAAGTAATATTTAAAATAAAAACAGTATTTAATTCATTTCCATAAGCACTCCAGAGATTACATTATATATTTGACTGAACGACAAAAGGATTTATTATGTATGAAGTTCTTTATAAAATGTACGACAGCAGCATTGAAAAAAATATACTTCTCTGAAAACATAGTACTGAACTGAATATGCAAGAATTAAAATATACGAAACAAAATGTTATTTTGTTGTTATACAACGATGTTAATTTCCTCTCGATATCTCCTGAGAATACGAATGTATAAATATGTTATAATATTATCTAAAAACTTAAATCCATTTAAAATGTTATTCGAACGATTGTTATATGATTTTTATTTTATTTACATAAAATATTTGTTATTAGATTTTATATATATATATATATATATATATATATATATATATATATATATATATAGGGTCATCTAAATATGACTCCTACATTTGTGTTTTACTGAAAAGAAATAAAAAAAAACTATACACATGTTTCTTTTTAATAAAACACAAATCTAGGCGTCACATTTGAATGACTCTCTCTCTCTCTCTCTCTCTCTCTCTCTCTCTCTCTCTATATATATATATATATATATATATATGTATGTGTGTGTGTGTGTGTGTGTAAAAGATAGCTCAAATGAGATTGAATGGTTTAGGTTTACATTTACTTCCTTACTTTCATTTACTATTTTTAGTATCCTTTAGTTTCATTTGTACTACTCTATATATTAGAAATATTACGTAAGCATAGAAAAATAACCAAATGAATCAGGAAGAAAACAAAACTTATCTTATTATAAAAATGAGAAGTTGAAAATGAAAATGAATTGGTTATATAGCAAGAAGAGGCCACTATCAATGAATAAGAGTAATTATTAAATTGAAATCTTGATATATAAAGATTCAGGAAGAAATCGAATGTGAATGAGACAGAGATATAAGAAAATTCGTCAGAATGGTTTGGAAGGGAAAGAAGTTGAATCGATTGAGACTGAAAGTCTTAGGAAAGGCCTTCATCCAATAGTAAATACAAACACACACAAACACACACACACATACACACACACACATATATATATATATATATATATATATATATAATAAATAATGAAACATTTTATCCTAAATATATTCATTCTGAATATTACAAAGACACTTCATAATAGAACAAATAGAGTGAATAGAAGAAAATAAAAAAGGAACAGAATAAAGCAGAATGAAGCAGTATAAGTTAAATAATCATCATCAATGGCTCCTCAGATTATTCTAGTCCCAGGCCTCTCTGAAAATGTCAGCTTAATAGAGCTTTTTCTTGTCAGAGCTTTTCGACAGCTATTTTTTTCAGAAGATGAGGTTATCGGCCTTATACTGAACCTTCGATAAAACAGTGTCTTCATATGTATATATACACATATACATATAAATATATATATACGAGGTCAGACAATTAAGTAATGTGACAAAATTCGAAAATCGAGTATATTTAAAAATTAAGGTACATCGCTGCGATCCCCTTCAAAGTAGTCCCCTCCCGCATCTATACACTTATTCCAGCGAGTTTTCCAGTTTTCGTAACAATTCTGGAACACTTCTTGTGGGACCTCTCCGAGTACCCTCGTCACAGATTCTTGGATATCTTCAACAAAGTCAAAATGTCGACCTTTGACGAATTTTTTCATATGGGGGAATAGGAAAAAGTCGCAGGGTGACATGTCCGGTGAATAGGGCGGTTGTGGTAACGTTGCGATGCCTTTAGACGCCAAAAACTGAGAAACACTGAACGAACTGTGACAGGGAGCATTGTCGAGATGCAGAACCCAAGTCTTCGCGATCTCTGGACGCACTCTGAGCACCCTTTTCGTAATTTTTCGAGCACATTGCGGTAGAATACTTGATTTACGGTTTGTCCAGGTGGTACGAACTCTTTGTGAACCACCCCTTTGCTGTCGAAGAAACAAATCAACATGGTTTTCACTTTAGACTTGCTCATTCTCGCCTTCTTTGGCCTTGGTGCTCCAGGGGACAGCCACTGTTGGCTTTGTCGTTCAGTTTCGGGGTCATATTGAAAGAACCAACTTTCATCACCAGTAATAACTCGATCGAGAAGAGTAGGATCACTTTCAACCTGCTCGAGACAAATTTCTCTGTTCCATTTTCGTGACATGCACTACTCGCGCGTTGTTACAAAACACTAAACAGCTGGCGAAGAAATGATCGTACGAGGGTGGTCAAGGTCTCAATCGAGAGAGTAGGGATCTGCTATTACGGTGGCGGAGTTACAGGTTCGCAGTGTTACCACAGGCCGAGAAAAAAATCGGTCTCATTTATTAATTGTCTGACCTCGTATATATATATATATATATATATATATATATATATATATACACATACATACGAACACATATTTGTATGTGTATGTATGTATGTATACATTTAAATGTACATTCATACACACACACACACACACACACACACACATATATATATATATATATATATATATATATATATATACATAATGAAAATTCATTTTTTTCGAAAAATAATGCCAAACAGTATAATATTGTATATGACTGAAAATACAAAATATGCATCAAATATAAAAAACTTACAGTAATATATTTCAAATATAATCAATAACATTTAATGTATATATAAAATGTATTAATTTAAAAACAACATAGTAATGAAATTTATTTTTAAAAATATACATATAATATAACTGAAATCTATTATGAAAATATAACAGAAAAATCAATTTATTTATTTAAAACATATAAATAAAGCTCAAGTTGAAACCTATAAAAAAATAAAAGAATACATAAAAATCATTATGTTTCTTTATTTGTAAAAATACACACTAACTTTATAATTAAAATCTGTAAATTAAAAACAAACACAACGTACATAAAAAATGGTTTAATTTATTTGAAAATGCACAAAAATAATTTACAAATAAAACAAATAAATTAAAAAATACATAATAAACAATGTTTTTTATTTTTTTTATTGTAAAATTTACAGTTACTTAATTATATTATATATATATATATATATATATATATATATATATATATATATATATATATATATGTATTCATAAACAGCCGTTATATTCTTCTTCGAGCTGTCACGTTTCTCCATTAAATTTCTTTTCATTAAAATATCATTAAAACAATATCTTGTTAGAAAATAACATCTTATTAACCATAACAAAATTAACCAGTAATTTTAAACCATTTGAAAATAACTATATTTATTATATATATATATATATATATATAACTATTGTACTTCATTTTTAAAATTTTTTACAGATATATAAAATTCAAGAAATGCTTGTATATAAAAAACAAATACTAACCATCATGTAAATACATCAACACGATCTAATTTAACAACAAATTGTTTTTGGATTTTTATAAACTAATAATTTATTAACCTCGTGATAATAAAAGTGCGATTGTCTTTATTTAACAATAATAAATACTTCTATACTTCATTACAGTTTCTTTTAAAAAACTATACATTTCAAGACTCTACACGTTTCATACATACAATAAACAAGAGAACACAGAAAACAAGTACCTATATCTCTTCCGTATGATATTCAAGAATGTTTTAGAACAAATCATCTCATTCCTCTCCGACGACAATACTTTTGTAAAATGAACTTATTAACCAATGAACATACTTGAACATAATTCAAGCAAATAAAAGCAACTGAATAGTAGTATTCAAATTCAAAAAATAGTATCAAGAAATTGTTGAGTGTAAAAAAGTATATGATATATAATTCTCTCTCTCTTTCTCTCTCTCTATATATATATATATAAACTACATACACACATACACACACACACACACACACACACACACACACATATATATATATATATATATATATATATATATATATATATATACGAGTATATATATTAAATACATATTGTACTAATTTTTAAAGCTATATACTAATATATAAAATTCAAGAAATGGTTATATTTTTTTTAAAAAAAAATACTATCCTCGTGAAAATAAAAGTGTTTTTTTATATATAATAACTAATACTTTTATACTATATTATAGATTATTTTAAAAACTACACATCTAGAAACATTCTACACATTTTATACATATAACAAACAAAAGAACAGAATTAAATTAAACAGTTTTGACAATTAATGGATTATACTGCACAATTGAATCTTATGAGAATAAAATTTTATGAGATGCAGGTAGATAATAATAATTTGACCAATGTATTTAGTTTCTTTCGTAAGTTTTCTCATAGACTGTTTTTAAAAAATGAAATTTTTTTTTAGATATAGTATCAGTTCAAGACAAATATTGATAGAAGAAAATATATTTTTAGCAACAATGCAGTATAATATGATTAATAATAGAAATTCATGACTGAATGTTTAAAATTTCAACAAAAATATCAACCTTCATTCCTCAATTTTTTAAAACAAGATATATTTAAAAACACTAATTCTAATAAAGTATCAGTATTTTAAGTAATAAGAAGATTGTGATCTAAAATGTTAATTAAAGTTATAATGTAAGTTAAAGATCGTATTTTATATTAAAAAATAATAAAAATGTCATTTTAACTGAGAAAGTATATTATTTTCGAATGTATACAATTAAAAATGCATTTTGATATGTGGCTGCCTTTTAATAATTTATATATATATATATATATATATATATATATATATAGAGAGAGAGAGAGAGAGAGAGAGAGAGATTTTAAGCGTGATAGAACTTTAAATTGAATCCCTATCGAAAGTTCTATCTAATGTAAAAAAACATTTTTTATTTATATACATGTGTGTGTTTGTGTATGTATGTATAAAGGATAATAAAGATGTTTTTTTTAGATTAGAAAGACTTTCGATAGAGTATCAATTTAAAGTTCTATCACGCTTAAAAAAACAATCTATGTATAGCGTCATCCAAATGTGATGTCTAGATTTGTGTTTTATTAACAAGAAATAAAAGTAACTATACACATGTTTCCCTAAACACTACCCTATAAATATGTTTCTTTTTAATAAAATACAAATCTAGGAGTTATATTTGGATGGCCATATATATATATATATATATATATATATATATATATATATATATATATATATATATATATATATATATATATAATGACTAAAACTGTACAAACATTTGTGTTATTATTAATCTAATTTTTTTTAAAAAAAATTATCTATACATTTCTAACATTGCGCAGGTCTATACGTTCTTGTTCACAATTCACGGCAGGTTTTTTTCGTATACAACGAGTCGATAATCTACCCTTATTTTCAGCACATCCAGTCAAGTTGGCAATACTCAAAGGTTCACCCACACAAGCAGACGTACAATACATGTACATAGGTCGATATCATCAACGCTACCAGATACAACAAAGTAACCATAGAGTTAGCAATAGCACCCTCCGTTCCAAAAACAGTTGTTCATTTCTGCTATCAAGTATCGCACCCCCACGTCCGGAAAAAAAATAGAAATACAATTTTTTCGGGACAATTATTATTCGTCGCTGTGGTGAAAATAACAAGTACGCTTTTTTCAAGTAATGAGTTTACATAATTAAATATTAGAGTATTATATATTATTGTCGTAAGTCAAAATCTCAAATTTCAGTGATATAAAAAAATGTGATTGAACAGTGTTATTGAACTGTTGGAATTGTTTATTCAATCTATTGGAAATTAATTAGGTAAGTTACTTTTTACAGCATCACAATTTAATTATTTATTTATTCATTTATATGATTATTGTAATATTAATTTAATTATGATTTAAAAATATTCATCAAATCTGAAAAATGAAACATTCGCGTTAATATTAAATAATAACATTATTAAATATATATATATATATATATATATATATATATATATATATATATATATATATATATATATATATATATATATATATATATATATATATATACATATGTATATATATATATATATATATATATGAATGTATATACTCCACATTATTTGTATGGAAAAAATTCAAAAAATTAGTTAATGACTTTTAAAAATATAGTATAATTCCAATGAACAAATGTACATAAAGAATTAATACCTATCTTAAATACAGAAAGATAAATCAATATTTTTGTTTTAAAAATAAATATTCAAATCAATTTTCTTTATGAATGAAATATTGGTGATATAAAAAATTTCATAGTTCTTTCTTGCGGAAAAATCTATAAGTATTTAATTACGTTTAGTATTTATAATTCATTATATATATATATATATATATATATATATATATATATATTATATATATATATATAGAAAAATTAGAAGGATTTAATTTTTGGTATTTTTTATATAATAAAATGTGGAAAGCAATTAAGGAAAAATGTTGACCATTAAAATATAAAAACATAAATTTCAATTCTGAATAAAAAGATTTATTTTAATTGAACATATCAAAGATATTTGAAATTTAAATAATAAAATATATTTGAAATAGATTTATTTAAAAAATACTCTATTATTTATTTTAATTATACTAGTTTTAAAAAATAATATATATTGGACAATATATAAAGTGTTATAAATAATTTAATTTATAAAATGTAAAAATCTATATGAAAATATAACATTTTATAAAAATGTTTGAATTTAATTTAAAATTGATACTAAAAATAAAGTTTTAAAGAAAAATAAGTAAAATAATTGTATTTAGAAACATCTCTCGAACAATTATTTATTTTTGTTGTACTTTTTGAAGTTATTTAATTTAATGAAATGTTACAAACAAAAAAGTTATATTAAAAATTAAATGAAACAAAAATATAACATTCAATGAAAAAATTTATTTAACTTTTACTTGAATTTTATATCGTTTAATAATTTAATTTATTTTTGTAAAAAGTATATATTGAAGAGGAAAAAAGAAATGAAGAATTATTTATGCAAAAAATATCAATTTAAAATTTTTAAATAGTTTGTTGAAATATAATAAAATAATCTAAGAGTTATGTTTTGGACACAATGTTTAGCAATTAAATTAATTAAAAGAAAAAAAATATGGAAAAAATAACTTAAACTATTTTATATAAAAAATCTCTCTTTACTTATTATTTTATATTCTGCAAGACTTTTCAAGAATAAAATACAGTGTATTGTACAATACTGTAAAAGTTATGTAATGTTAAAAATTAAATATATGTGTATCAAAAGAATCATTTGACTGAATTATAATTGAAAATGATATAAAAAAAATATATAGAGTAAAAAATGATTAAAATAATTTATTCATAAACATATTGTTCTTTAATTTATATAGTTAATTATAATTTCTTTTTGAATGATGATATATTTTTTTCGATTTAACTTCAAAATTCACAAAGTTCTATTTATTATTATAGAGAATATTATAAAAGAAAAATGCGAAAAATTTATTTATTTAAAATATATTGGTATGATTTTTTACTATAACAGAGTAACGAAAGACAGAAAATGTTAAAAATGGAAAATAAATTTTAATTTCGAATTAAAAACATTAACGAATTTATCTTGAAGTAATATTGTAAAAAATTATAATGGAAAAATAGTTAAAATTTATATATTTTAAAAATTATATATCTGAAATTTATATACTTTTGTTATACTCCTAGCTGTTTAAGAATATAATATTTTTAAATAGTACGACATTTATTTATTTATTGAGAGATAAGTTAGTTAATATATTTTTTTAATAATAATATTTGTTGTTTTAGAATTGTGACTGATTCACTTTACACAAATGAATTTCAAACCCAATACCACAATAGTTTAAAGTGCTCAATAATCACTTATTGTTCACTTATTGAACTTATTGAACACTTTAAACTATTGTGGTGTTGGGGTTAAAATTCATTTGAGTAAAGGTAATACTATATTATATAGGGTTTTCTAATAAGCGCTTCAAAAGTTTAAATGGAAATAAAAACAGAAAGTATTTAATAAATTAGTTATTTATTTATTTTTTATTTCTAAGCATATTCTATGGCATTCATGATGGAACACAATTTCACTTTTATGACTACTACGATTTAGTTTGACATAGTACATTTTGTTTAGTTTAATTTTTAGTCACTCTTTCGCATAACTGTGGTCCAATTACAGGTTCAATGTTTATTTTTAATGCTTCTGTTGTTTATCAGTATAAACCAATGATTTCACATAACCCCACAAAAAATAATCCAATGGAGTTAGATCATATGATCTTGGTAGCCAATTGATGGGTCCATTTTGTGAAATAATGGACTCATTTTTTGTTACATAAGTTAATTGAAGTGTTTTCTAAGAGTTGTTGAAATGTTAAACGTTCCATGATAATTTGACAAACTATACTGAGTCGAAATGTCAAAATGAGCTTAAAAAAATTCGAACATGGCTGCCATCAACTCTCAAAATTCTGATATTTAACCCTATATTATCTAATAATATTCTACATTTTACGTTTAAAATTTTCAATGGTAGCGTTACATGGTTAAATTTCAATATAATAAATTTAAAATTATATATTAGGGAA
Source organism: Neoneuromus ignobilis (assembly GCA_029203775.1). NCBI lineage: Eukaryota > Metazoa > Arthropoda > Insecta > Megaloptera > Corydalidae > Neoneuromus > Neoneuromus ignobilis. The sequence continues at coordinate 39,909,252 of CP092091.1, forward strand.
ATATAATTTATATCATTTTCTCCTGTATTTACTTTTGATACAATGTGAAATATAAAATTTACAGTATATACTGTAATCCCTCGATATTCATGTAGAAGCGTTCTAAAACTGGCGATGAAAAATGAAAAAACATAAATCGAAATTATAAAAATTAAAATTATAAAATCGAAATAATTGAGAAAAAACTCCCTCTTTTAGTTTCAGATTTTTAACATTTACTTTTAGGTATTTAAATTATTTTATAAATTTATATGTATTTACAAATGTACATATAGTTAATTAAAGAGAATACATACATAAAGATTTCAAATTTATAGAAAAATATTTTCGTGTAATGATATGTCACATATAAATCTTGAGAACTATCACTATCCGATAAAATAATTTCCGATCCAAAGCACATAGTATGAGATACTTCAAGCTTCTTAGCAAAGATGATTTAGTCTCGATAATTTTTTGCAAATTGATTTAAAAATGATTCCGTCTACTTCGGCGTCAAGTTTATTTTTCCTTTACATAAAGTTTCTTGTACTATCCTATACTATTATAGACTAAGTACATTATTGACCTTAATTTTGGTTGGTCTGTCACATTTATCAAATATATCAATAGTCCGATCTATATAAATAAGTGTCTCACATATAATTTCCGAGTTTGGAGAATCTCATAATCAGAAAAGACATTTTGGGAACGTAAAACGGAATAAATAAGACGTAAAATGGTTTACGGTTTTAAATTTTGTTAAGACGCAAATCAAAAAGACACTAATTGGATGAAAGTAATTGAATAATTACTGTGTTAAGAAACAGACTAAGTAAAATTTGGAATTAAATTCTGTAAAAAATTTTTAAATAGATTGTGTGTGCTTTAATTGCCATTTTATATATATATATATATATATATATATATATATATATGCATGTGTGTGTGTTTGTATGTATGAATAATACTAGAGCAAATTTTTAATCTTTATATTTATTATAAATACAGTAGAACAGTAAAGTCAAAAAATAGTTCTTTAATAGATAATTTAGAAAACATTAAAATATTGCACACACACACACACACACATACGAGGGTTGTTTGATAAGTGTGGTAAAAAGTAATAAAAACTACAGTGAAAAATTTAATTAAATTAAACAATAAATAAATTTATCATACTTATCAAACGACCCTCATATATATATATATATATACACACACACAGACACACACACACTAGTATTCGAAATCAAATTATATAAAATTTTTTTGGTGTTATTATGAATGATATTGTTCATAATTTTGAAACAAATTATTTAAACTTTTCGAAAAAATCATTATACAGTAATACCTCGTATAGTGCGGCTCGATTAGTACGGTTTCACTATAGTATGGTTTGAAATTTCTAAAAAAAAATTATGTGCATGTGCACATTATACGTATTACATGCGCAGTTTTAGTTTTGTGGTCTTTTTTATTTTTTATTAGTTTTAGATTCGTAACTTTAGAGTAAAGTCGATTTTTTGATAATTAAATTTTAATTGAAAATGAATTTAAAATGTATTTAAAATGAATGTATAAATTCCTGATTTTGTTTTGTTGATACATACAAACATTTGAATATATTACCCTCGTTTTATTTATTAAAAAGCAGGGAAAAAAATTGTTCGCAACCAATTAAAGTTTTTTGTATTTAGTTAATGTTTCGATTAATACGGTAATAGTCCTGCAAATTAGTGAAACTGATTAGCCGCACTATGCGAGGTATTCCTATATATTTAAACATGATTTCTATCCCTACTGTAATATTTTTTTATCTACTATCACATGTATTTCATAAAATTTCTTTCTTAAAATAAATATTGATTACTGGAAGTCATTTTTGGAATACAGTGATATTTAAAAATGGTGGTAATTGTATAACATAGAATTCTTTAACAATGTATTGCAAGGTAATAAATGTTTACAATGGTATATTATTTTTTATAAAATAATTTTAGTTTTTAATATATGGTAGTGTATATATATACATATATATATACATATATATATATATATACATATATATATATATATATATATGTATGTTCAGAAATTTAAAAATTTCAATCGTTTTACAATATTTCCTTGATGATTTTTTTTATTTGCCGTATCTGAAATTTTTAGTTTTAAACTAACAAATAAATATGATTTTAAGAACAGTACAACATAATTTAAAACAATTGAGATAGTCTTTTACCAGTATTATTTTCAATCCCCCATTTACACTTGAAGTGGCTGCGTGACTATTTTTGGCTATTATAGAATTTACTCTATTATTTCAGTTCATAAGAGACGACCTAATTTTCATCTTACCAATAATATTTCTTTTATGACAAACCTCAGATATAACTTATCAAGCTTCATTTATAGAAAAGCAATGCAAGTAGAGCATTTTATTTCTATTTTGTTTACTGTATTATATTTTTCATATGACTTTATTGAATTTTTAATTTTATTATTTTCAATTTGACCTACATCAGCAATTCTCATAAAAATCGTTTTATAGTCGTAAATTTTCTTTTATTATATTCCATTCTAACTTGCAAATAATACATTGAATATTTCTATTTATATGTTGGAATTATATATAACATATATATATATATATATATATATATATATATATATATATATATATATATATACATTTTATTTCTTGAATTATTTTACTGAGTAATTATTACGTGATTTATTTCTGAAATTTTGTATCTGTGGTATAAATTAAAGCCTTTTCAAGTAATATTTATACTTTTTAAAAACTTTAACACTTAAGTACACATACAAATTCAAAATATATTTTTATAAATACTTTTCTAAGGTACGAATTGAATAATGAATTGAATAATACAAAAACATGAAAGTAATTTGTAAATTGTATTTTTTTATACGAATTATTATATTGATATAAACATATATATATATATATATATATATATATATATATATATATATATGTATATATATATATATGTCATGATTTCACTGTTCACCCTATTATTTGCAATAGGATTAAAGGCGTTCCAGTTATAGCAGGTGTTTTTGGTTTCTTTTCAATATTAAGTCACCAGGTGTTTTGGGAAAGAACTTTACACCTACAGATTACAAATTCTATTTTTTTCAGCATCTTTTAATACTTTTGTAACTTATCGTATGATAAGATTTAAATTGATGCCTGTATATTTCCATTTTGAAATTTAATATTTTTATTAATAATTTACTAATACTGAATTCAACGAAAATAATCAACAATTAAATATATTATTCAATTGTAGCCTTATATCTAAATTTTTAAAATAATTTATTAGTTTTTTTTATAATAATTAATTAATGATTTATTACAAAATAGCCATTTTCTTTATAATATATTTATAATAATAGGATATTATGAAAAAATATTTATTTTGTAAAAATTAATGATTGGTTGATTTTTAACAGTAATATAAATTAATAATTTTTTATCATCATATTTTTATTTAATTTATTTGTATATAAATATAGGTCTAAATCATAAATATATATATATATATATATATATATATATATATATATATATAAAGATGGATAGATAAATAGATAGTTAGATAAAATATTTTTATATAATTATTTATTTACTAAAAATGCATTAATAAAAAGAATTTTATTCTTATTTATATTATCTATCTTAATTGAAGAAATTTTGGATTTAAATAGAATTTTAACCGCATTATTTAACGTTAAACTGATAAAATTCTTCTTGTGTACTAATTATACATCGGACAATTTTAAAATTATATTTTTAAAATATTTCTTTTTAAAAATAAGCAATTTTTAATAAGTATAATTTATACACTTCCTAAAAAGTATAAATTTTCAATAATAAAATTTAATTAATAATTTAGGAAATTTGCTATTATTTTTTTAACTAATATAGACATTTCATTTCTGTATAATCGATTACCAGTATAAAAAAATATCTAATATAAAAAAATTGTAATTTGTACACTAATAATGTATTGTTTACATTATACAAGATAAATAGTTAATTAATATAGTGACATAGTATTTTTAATATAATTTTAATTTAATTAAGATAAAAACTAAAAATTGTTAAAGTAACAAAACCTACTTGGAAGTAATTAATAAATATAAAACTGTGTAAATTTCATAATTAATTGAATTTACCTCGTTTAACAATTCATTCATGTCGTAGATTTGTTAAAGAATACAGAAAACATTACGAAATGTTATTGAAAATAAATGAGAAATCATATTTTTTTAAAAAAAAAGAAAACAATACAATTTCATTATCTGAATGTAATAATATCAGCAATACGAAAATTATATATCAGTTGTGTAATATAAAATATCAGATTTCTCTGTGTTTTTCATTTAAAAAATCTGATATTTCGTAATACATAACCTAATAAAATATTTTTTTCCAAAAATACATATTACGAACTGATAATTTTGAGAAATGAGTTTAAAATTCTAATTAATACACACACACACACACACACACACACACACACACACACATATATATATATATATATATATATATATATATATATATATATATATATATACATAAATATGCGTCTGAAAAGTACTATACTAATTATTAATTACAAGAATATTTTTAGAACTTTATTTTCAACTTCGTTCATTCATTCATTTCTAAAAGCAATTTCCTTACAAATATAAATAGTTTTTATTATTAATGCTAAATAAATAGTTTTCCATGTAAGATTACATATAAAAATATTTTAAAAAATTGATCAATTTTATTATATATATTATATATAAATATATATATATATATATATATATATATATATATGTGTGTGTGTGTGTGTGTGTGTGTGTGTGCCTGTGTGTGTATGTATGTCTATGTACTTCAGTAAGAACAAGATATTGGAAAGACATTAACAAAGTTTAGGTACATAAAATTATATATACTTAAAAATTGACCTTGTTTTGAAAAACAAATAAAAATTATGTATTAATACATGTTATTTTAATTCACACACACACAATTATATATATATATATATATATATATATATATATATATATATATATATACATATATGTAAATGCAAGTGTATTATTAATATAAATTTTATTTTTGTTTAAATATTTTTTGTTAATGTATCAGTAATATAATTTGAAAAATATTAGTAAATAATACATAAAGTTGAACTTTTATAATTTAATAATGAATTGTTTATTCTTTATAATTTTTATACTAAAAATTAATTTTGAAAAATATGGGGTCAACTAAATGTGACGCCTAGATTTTTTTATTAAAACGAAACTTGTATAGGGTGGTGTATAGGGAAACATGAGTTTAGTTTCTTTTAATTTTTTCAATAAAACAAAGTTTTTGACATCACATTTGGATGACACTATATATATATATATATATATATATATATATATATATATATATTTATATACTCCTATATAAGTCTTATTTTAATGGGTTGAAAATCTTTATCACTTGTTATATCCTTATTATTTCAATTAAATACGTAGTTAGAAATTTCAAAGAAATGGATTTTTTTGTTGTTCGTTCTATGAGGAGTTATTCTCTAAGTTCATTAAGTCGTGCTATAGGAAAACCTGTTTGTAAGAATATCTATTATAAAATGGCTTCAACGCGTTTATGCAAAGTGTTTTCATATCGAAACTCGATATCTCAGAAATGGCTGAACCGATCGGTCTCAAATGCAATATATATATTCCTCAAAACCTTGTTACAAGAATATTTTAGTATTTGTAAAATAGACTTTTGTCAAAAATGAAAATTTTTATTATTCCTTCGTTCAATACCTACATTAATCTATCCTTTAAAAGAATTGACCATATTTTTTAATTTCGGATAATCTAAACCGCCGATATGAAGATCGCCGCCATCGTTCGGGACATCATCTGCAAGCGGTGCACTTCATATATTTTATGATCGACATGTTATTTTATAAAGTAGGATCTATTCAAATAACCATAATTTGTAATATAAATACTGTTTCTAAAAAAATTCCTAAAAAACGTCGTTTTTGTATGTATGTATATATATATTGTATATGTATAAGTCATGTATATATATATATATATATATATATATATATATATATATATAAATGGCTATGTATATATATATATATATATATATATATATATATATATATATATATATATATATATATTTATATATGCATATAATATATATATATATATATATATATATATATATATATATATATATATATATATATACACTAGTTCTTAAGTTTATTATTTATATAATTTTCAAATTATTGATTATTCATGAATTATTTTCTACGAAGAAAAGAACATTTTCATTTGCATTTAAGTGAATTTTTCACAGTATCAAAATAGATAGTAATACACTTTTTTCTTTATATATCTTCATTTATAACTAATTTATGTACATTTATATATATATATATATATATATATATATATATATATATATATATATATATATAATAAATCAAATACAATAATAAAAATACTTAATTATGAAAAATTTAAATGAGAGAAGGAAATTATTCCCAAACAAATGAAAAATCTCTTCACGGTCTAGAGGTTTCTTGAATAATGAAACTCGCCATCAACAACATCGTGCTACGTCACTCATACAATATTATATCGTACTTTTTTTGTATGTATTTATATATGATTGATTATCAAATATATTAAAATTTTTATTCGTTTCCGTGTAATCAAGAACATAACTAAGGTTAATTAAATATCAGAAAAACGTTCTTAATTAATTTGGTTCAATCTACATGTTTTTTTATTTATTTATTAAAGAAAGACGCCTATTGTAAAATATATGAAATAAATTGAAAACTCATTTCATTTATCCGTTGTTTCTTTTTATAAAAACTGTTTACATCATTTCTAAATATATACATATTTATTTTCTGTTGCTTTTTTATGATAATTTCATTATACTTGAATATATCTTATATATACATATATATATATATATATATATATATATATATATATATATATATATATATATATATATTAAATCGAATCCCTTTTGATAGAACTTTAAATCTAATCCCTTTTATAAAACTATTAAAACTATTATCTATTAAACCTTTATATGCACGTGTGTATGTATATGTATGCGTGTATGTGTTTGTGTATATATTTATAAAAATGATCCTTATAAAGGATGTTTTTAAGTTAGATAGAACTTTTGATAAAGATTCAATTTAAAGTTCTATTACTATTAAAAAAAAACACTTTCTCTCTCTCTCTCTCTATATATATATATCTATATATATATATATACATATATATATATATATATAATCAGCAACTTATTTTTAATCATTTTTGGATAAAGGGCTCTCTCAGAACATCTCACTTTAGCTAACTCAATGTTTTCATTTTCCACTCCATTCATACAAATTTTCTTATATCTGTCCGATTTATCTATAAGTTTTGTTCTAAATCTTTTTTATATGTCTAGATTTCTAATCAATATTTTTTCTTGTATATCAATGGACTTCTCTTGTTGATCGATCCATATATATATCTGACCCATCTTTATTTTAAACTTTTTAGTTTTTTTTATAATCTGTAGCTTCTATTCTTCCTATGTTTTATTCATCTAACATGAATCTTTCTATACCTGTTTATGTTGTCTGAAACCTCAAAATTATTCATAGAATTCAGTTTGATGCAATATGGAAATTAATGTTTAATCAAAAACTTTCTTTTAAGCATACAGGAATATTAGATTTTATAATATGAGAATTTCTTCTCAATTGACATCATTTTATTTTTATTCTCTTATTTATTTCATCTATAAATATTCCATTAGTATAAACAAATTGTTTTATACATATATATTTATATATACATATATTGTATTTATATAGTTGCCAACCGCTTTTAGTTTGATTTTCTCTGATTAAAAATTCATTGAATATTATTTTTGTTTAGTTAAAGTTTGTCATATAACAATTTTTTTGATTGGATTTATATAATTTTTGTTTCATTTTTTTCAAATTCATATACGTTTGTTGACAAAATAATAATGTCATCAAGAAATTTTAAATACTTAAGTATTTCTTCATTTATTTTTAATCATCGACATTTTCAGTTTAATGCTTTGAATATTTCTTCTATTAATGCTGTAAATAGTACTGATGATATTGCTTCGGTCTGTCTCACTTTTTTCACAATTTTTAAATTTTTATTTTCTCTTGTACTTGAACGGAGAAAAAAGTATTTATATAAACGTATCAGAAATGTTCAATATATGCTTCTTCAGGTTTTTAATTCTTCAATGTATTTATTTAATATCGTTGATATTTTGACTAAATCTGAGATTTTCTCATAATTCATAAATCGAAAAAAGTAATATTTGATATAAGTTTTAATCGACTAATAACTTCTCTTACTACTTGAATGTGAGCCATATGATGATAAGCTCACTTTGAAATTCCGTTTATTTCTATGACTGTGAAAAATTCAACTGACTATGTATTTATCTTAAAATAATTTTAGTGTTTTTTTTTATATATTGTCAGAAGTACACTAATTCGTCGAAAATATTCAAATTTCTTCATCTCTTTTTTTGTTAATAAAATTTATTATGGCTACATCTCATTCATTTGATATATTTTTTTATATATATATTTATATATATATATATATATATATATATATATATACATATATATATTTACATATATATATCTATATAATCATTTTATATATATTTATATATATATATTTATATATATAAACATATATATATATATATATATATATATATATATATATATATATATATATATATATATATATATATATATATATATGTGTGTGTGTGTGTGTATGCATGTATGTATATATATAAAGATATGATAAAGTGTGCTTTTTTAGGTTAAATAGAACTTTCGCTGGAAATTCAATTTAAAATTCTATCACACTTTGAAAACATCTATATAATATTTATACATACACACTCACACGTATATATATATATATATGTATGTATGTATTTATAAAAACCAATTATTTTAGATTTATAAATGCAGTGAAAGAATGTGAGATTGTCATGTAGTTTGATAAACTTCATTTTATTATAAGTTTCTTTATTTTATTTTATTAATTTTTTATATAGAATAGGTTATTCTATAAAGGTTAACCTATATTTTTTATATACGATAGCCCCAATGAGACTAATATCATCGTCTCATTAAGTTCAATATCATTGTGTTATTTGAGCCATCATATATATTATTTCGTTAAATACTTAACAATATTATTTATGGAAAAAAATACAAATAAAATCTTTTCAAATGTAATCATTCTTGAGCAAAAATCTTTCATTTCATGTCATTGTTATAAATAATATTATATGACTAAATAATATGAGGAGTAAAACAAATTTCAGGAAATATATGTTAATAAAGTTGACACTTTAGCTGCAGTAAAATTGGTTAAATTACACATTTAACCACAACACCGAGAAAAAAGAACTTGTTTGAATTTATCACCTTTTCCGCTTCTCTCAGTTTCTTTGTTCGTCGACAATACTAATAGCACATTAGGGTACTATGTCAGTTACAGAAGACAGTATTTACGCGTACTTATTTTTTTGTCCTCCTTCGTACAGAATTGATTACTTTTTCCACATACATACGTACAGAAACATACATTTACACACACACACACACACACATATGTATATATATATATATATATACATGGGGCGTTCAAAAAGTTACTAGAAAGTGGTTATTATTCGTAAACGAAATACTACATATATTTACAATTAGTTGATGCGAGTGTAAACCTGTTTAGACTTGTGTTATCAAGTATTTGCGATAGTTCTACACGATACTTATGCGTTGTATTATATCAATTTGAAATTACCCTTGCATCTGCGAACATGAATTTGGTTAAAATTAAAGTGCGTGTTAATATTAAATTTCTAGTAAAATTAGGTTCGAAAAAACTGATATTATTAAGGGTATCACAGATGTTTATGGAGTCAATGGACAAAAGAAAACAACTCTTTATGAATGAATTAATAATACTCCAAGCACAAGCGGGCCCGTCTGCTTGCTCCGCTTGGAGCTTCTTCGTAAAGATCCGTGCGACTCTTGGTAAACTTGACCAGCAAGAGCCACCTCGGTGGCTGGAGCTCCCCCTGGTCAAACGTTTTTGCAACAGTTCCAGTGGGGCACTTTGTTCCACTGGAATTTGAGATAGGCTCCTATTGTGCATTCCTTCTATCCATGCTACGTTCAGGCATTTGCGCGGCTAGAGGCATTACCTCTGGGTATTCGTCTAACAACTGACCACAGGTGGTCGTTGCTATTTCTTTGATTAAATGAATTAACCGTTTTACCAACGATCGAGTGAAAGTTAAAGACAACAGTTGCAGTAGGAGACTGTCAACTTCTGTTTCTGAAGAAAATATTCGTGCTATGGAAACTTTATTAAAAAGAATAATCGAATAACAGTGCAAATGTTAGCTCAGACTATAGGCATATTCATAAAATCAGCATAGAACATTCTGAAAGATAACCTGAATCTAAGCAAGCTTTTATCACGATGGGTGCTGAAGTTAATGCGCGAAAATCAACTGGCATTGCACGCTGACTCTTCGTTTCAATTTTTAAATAAAATTGACTCCAATTTTGATACTTTTTTAAACAGGATTGTTACGGATGACGACATTTAGATCTACCAGTTTGATCCTGAAAGCAAGCAGTAATCAAAGCAATAGTTACCAAGGGGTTCCAGTACCCCCATAAAAGCTCAAGCAGAAAGATTGGCTATGAAGATAATGACCACTATTTTCTGTGATTCTGATCGAGTGTTGCTCATAGAATTTCTTGAAGGCCAAAGAACAATAACTACAAGTTATTATGAAACAGTTTTAAGAAAATTTCATGCAGTTCTAAAGAAAAACGGCCTGGAAAAATCATCAGAGTGTTTTGTTTTACTATGATAAAATACCGGCTTATTATATAAGTTCTACCAGGGTAGTATTGCGTGAATATCGATGGAAGATTTCATCGCACCCTCCATTTAGTTCAGATTTAGTCTCATCAGACTTTTTTATCATCAAATTAAAAAAGACAATTAAAGGGTTCACTGGGAGTCGATTTGTTGTTTATCAGTATAAACGTTTTGTAAGGTAGTAGCTAGAATCAAAGAGCACTGATTTCTATCAGAAGGGCTTAGAAGGATGGCGACACCATACGGAAAAATGTTTCAACTTAAATAAAACACATGTTGAAAAATACAGAGCTTAAATTAATTTGCTGTGTTTTTATTTACATTTTCCAGGAACTGCTTAAACCTAAATCATATATATATATATACATATATATATATATATATATATATATATAAATATAATTTATGATCCTCATTTACTCGCCTAGTCAGCGTGGTAAGTACAATCATATACAAATGAATGGGAGTTCATTAAGGCTTTCACCCAGCAATGGTTAATATAAGCTGATATGATAATAATTTAAGTTATGAAATGTTTATTAGTTAGATTCTTTTTTATCTAATACATGAGAGAAAACAAATAAAATTCTAATGAATGATTAAACAAAATAATAAAAAATATAACTTATATAGGGTCATCCAAATGTGACGCCTAGATTTGTGTTTTATTAAAAAAAACGTATGTATGGAAACATGTGTTTAGTTTCTTTTGCTTCTTTTTAATAAAGCATTAATCTAGACGTCGTATTTGGATGACCCTATAGAAACATACTTATATTGTTTAATACAAATAAATTATCACCCGAACATTATATGATTTTAGAAAACTGTTTAATAATTTTTTTATAGTCTACTTTATTTGTTTACATTTATTTATCATGCATTTCGATGGTCATACCATCATCGTCAGAACGCTTTATTATAAAATAAGGGTAGCCTAAATAATACTGAAGAGTTTTGACATTAATTTTCTTTCTTATTATTATTTACAATTCTTCACTATCCGTCAGTCTCATTTGGGCCACTGTATATGAGAATAGATATATTTTTACTATAGCACTCTGATGATGATGTTATGTAAATCTAAATGCGTATTAGTTTATAAATTAAATGAAGTGAACAATAAGTGACTATTGGACACATTATTAATATCTTATAATATTAAAGTGATAATTTATTTGTGTGAAAGTAAATTCAATACATTATCAACACAGTGATACTTTTAATGCATTGAATTTATTCTAAAATAATTAATTTTCCTTATTTCAGTACGTTAATTCAACATATATAAAGTTTTTCAATAAAATCTTTAGAAGTTTAAATGGAAATAAAACAAAAAGTGTTTAATTAATTAGTTATTTTTTTATTTTTTAAACTTATTCTATTGCATTAATGATAGAACACAATTTCACTCATATGACCACCATGCGTTCGTTTAGTCCAATTTTTAGACGTTTTTTCACATAATTGTGGTTCAATTTCATAAATTACACATTCAATGTTTATTTTTCATGCTTTTGTTGTTTGTTGTTTATCAGCATAAACTAATGATTTCACATAACCTCACAGAAAATAATTCAACAGAGTTAAATCACATCATCTTGGTGGCCAATTGATGGGTCCATTTCGTGAAATACTGGATTCATTAAACTCTTGTTTCAATGTCTATTGAAGTTTTTACAATTTCTAAACGTTGTTGAAGTGTTCAACATTCCATGATTAATTTTTCAAACAATATTGAGCTTAAATGTCAAAATGAGTTTAAAAAATCAAACATGGCTGCTCTTAATTGTCAAAGTTTCGACATTCTTACTGGAAAACCCTATATAATTCGAAATAAGGAACAGTAAAGAGTTCGTAAAAAGTTATGTTATTTTCAAAATGAAACAATTATACCTGTTTCGTTATTCATGCACTATTAGTCATTTATTATATTAATATTGCGTGCCACTAACTGTCATAATTATATCAGTTCTTGCACGATTTTTTTTATCTTTAAGGGAAATTTTTTGAATAGTTCGAAACTAAGGGTTGAATCGAATCACGAAGCAGAAATAAAACGTTCAGAATGAATGTCCACTGATCCACATTCCCCTTTTGAAAAACGTTCAAAGGTCGATTAACATCGACTGAAGTTAATGGCATGCAATTTGAATAATGAATGAATTAAGAGAAAGCTGTGTTTTATGCTACAAAATTTTATGAAACACGTGGAATTCGTTTCGTGACTGTATGAAAAACAAACTGATAAGAGAATGCAACATCAAAATGACATTTAGTTAGTTATTAATTAAAATTTATTACGAATAATGCAAATATACATATATATATATATATATATATATATATATACCGACTGGGTAGTACAGTGGTTAGCATCACCGCGTGTCATGCGGGAGATTGCGTTCGATTCCCAGTCGGAGAGTCCCTCGTTTTCAAGTCGAGGGTTGAGCATGAAGGCCGACAACCTCATCTTGTAAAAAAATAACTGTCGAGAAGGGAGTAAACCCCGAATAAAAAAATCTTCACCAATCCGCCTGGTCAGCGTGGTGAATATGACCAAATACCAATGAATGTTAGCATTCATTGTGGCTTTCGTCCAGTAGTGGACTGATGTGGGCGTTATGATGATGATGATGATGATATATATATATATATACATATATATATTAGGTTGACAAATATCCGCCTTCCGCCCTTCCGCCTTCCGCCTTCCGCCCTTCCGAATTTCGCAGCTATGTACATGACAAAAAAAAAAAAAAAAAAAAAAAACCGAAGGGAGATACTTGACAACCTAATATATATATATATATATATATATATATATATATAAATAGAGTTTTCCGATAAGAATATAACTTTGACAGCTGGTGGCAACTTTGTTTGAATTTTCTTAAAATCACTTTGACATTTCAACTCAAAAAAAAAAAAATTATCATAAAATATTTAACACTTCAACAAAGCTTAAAAATTGTAAAAACACCAGCTGTCAAAGTTTAGACATTCTTATTAAATAACTCTCTATATTTATAATTTTGTGTTGTTACGTTGTAAGATAATTTGTTTCCTATGGACAAGAACTGGACGATTTTCTGAAGTTTTTTGTTCAAATTGTCAAATTTTTGACATTGATATTTTTCAGGATGAATCATTTTTTTAACTTTATACATTCATAATAATTGATTATTTCATAATCTTGCTGTCTCTTGAATCTATTTTTTTCACTTAAACTCGAATCAAATGTTGATAGAGCGAATTGTCCAGCTTTGCAGTATGCTCTTTTCTTCCCTACATTTTCATATATAATCTACTTTCATTTATAGTTATGAGGCGTTTTAAAAATGATTCATTTTATTACATTAAAATAGAAACTAGCATATTGTTATACGATCTTTCCTATTTTTAGAACTTAATTCATATATTACCTATCTCGAGTCATCTGTGGATTAAATGGATCTTTTTAAAAAATGTTATTATAAATATAATGATAGACTACAGAAGGTCTGTCAAAACGTATTTTTTTAAAGATTATTGTTTCTATTGTTAAATTTCTCAAACCATCTTCTGCATATGTTTTTTTCAAAATATTCTAGCAACTTTCTATTTGCTTCTGCAGCATTTTTTCCTTGTTGATATTTGTAACGTATAGAGTGGCGTAAATGAATCTTATCGATAAATATCTCTCATTTGCCGTTCCTTTGTAAATACTGATAATAAAACATGTTAATACAAATGAATTTGTATCTACAACACCACAATGGTTATAATTAATATTAACAACTGTTAAAATTAACGAAAAAGCTTTGACGATGATAGCATCGCCATCGAAATGCGTATTAGCCGACTATCGTTATAAACAAAAAGTGATAATTGAACGCTTTATAAGCATTGTGGTACTGGGGATAAAAGTTCATTTGTGTTAATGTGATTCTGTGACAGTCCAAAACAAACAATGATAAAACATTTGTTTCAGTATATGTTGAAGGATGTCATTGATAAAATATAACAGTAGAAAGAATGAATAATATTGGGTTGACACAAAAGTCATTGCGTTTTTTATATTATGATTTTCAAAGCAATTTTATTAATATAAATAGCAAACATAAATCAATTATATAATGGCCGTTTTGTTCGATGACCTTTTGCCATCTTTCAGTCAACTTCATAATTCCGCTTTCGTAGAAAGTAGTTTGGTTTTTAGAGGAAAAAAACTGAACCAACTCATTTTTGACAGTCTCATTGGAATCGAATGTTTTTCTATTCAAATGGTTTTGAAGTGAACGGAATAAATGATAATCCGATGGTGCAAGGTCAGGGCTGTACGGTGGATGAGGCATTACTTCCTAGCCTAACGCCAATAATTTTTGGCGAGTGACCAAAGATGTGTGTGGTCTGGCGTTGTCGTGATGGAAGATGACGTCTTTACGATTTGCCAGTTCTGGCCGCTTTCCCCTAATTTCTTTGTCCAATTCCATTAGCTGGCGATAGTAGACATCCGAATTGATGGTTTGGTTCCTTGGTAGCAGACCAAAATAAACAATACCTTTGAAATCCCATCAAACACTCAGCAAAACCTTCTTTTGATGAATATCGGCTTTTGATGTCGATTGCGCAGGCTTATCTCGCTTGCTCCATGATCTTTTTCGCACGACGTTATCATAAACAACTCATTTTTCATCGCCCGTTATGATTCGCTTTAAAAATGGATCGGTAACGTTACGTTTCAGCAATGAATCGCAGATGGAAATTCGTTTGGCGAGATGAATTTCTTTCAACTTGTGGGGAACCCAAATATCGAGCTTATCAACATAACCAAGTTGTTTTAAATGTCTTTAAACGCTTGTATGTGATATGTAAAGCTTCTCTGCGATCTCTCGTGTTGTACTACGTCGGTTATTTTCGATCATTGCCTTTATTTTGTCGTCGTCAACTTCAGTTGGGCGTCCAGACCGTGGTGCATCTTCGAGATTAAAATCTCCGGAACGAAAACGAGCAAACCAATTTGACATTGGCGTTCTTTTAGTGAGTCTTCACCATAAACTGCACATATTTTTTTCTGAGCTTGCACTGCGTTTTTACCTTTCCCGAAGTAATAAAGTAAAATATGGCGAAAATGACCGTCTGGAATATCCATTTCAAATCAATGTAAAACACTAAATAAACAACAAAACTTAAAACTTTTTTTACTGAATAATCTATGAAATGTCAGCTGTCAAATACCATATACGATCTGAAGTTTGCAATAGAGAAGAACTACTTAGAATGACTACAACCATCTAGCGGAAAAAACGCAATGACTTTTGTGTCAACCCAATATATCTTTAATTTAAACATTCTTCTGCATATTTAAAATAATTGTGCGCTAAGCAGACAGAATTTTCAAGTGACCTAATATATATTCTTTATTTAATTTACAAATAATCTAAAATTCCGTATCCACATATATTGAAAAACAAATAATATTACTTTTGATTTAGTATTGGTTAATTAGTTTTAATATAGAGGACTTAACAATTATATATTGAATCACAAAGCGCAGATAATATATTTTCTTATTATATCTTTTTTATTATTTTTTTAAAACATTCCACATTTTATACAGAATGACAAATAGTACTACTATTTTTTTACATTTTGACAAAATCACATTTACTCAAATGAATCATTCACGTCAAACACTACAAGATTTTATAAAAGATTTCTATACATATATTATTCATTTTTTTCCAGTGTATACCCTTGTGGGTATGCACGTGTGCATGTGGGTATTATATGAGCGTGTGTATCTTTTTAAATATAGTGCACACACACACACACACACATACATATATATATATATATATATATATATATATATATATATATATATATATACTTTTTACACTAAATCAATAACAATTTAAATAAAAAATGAAAGGAAATTTTCATAAAATTTTAATTGTTTTAATGTTTTCTTATCATATGCATAGTAAGTGTCAATTAACATTTAATTAAAGAACAATTCCTACAGTAAAATATTTAAGTACTTTGAAAATTTATAAAAATAGATGTTAAGAACTTAAGAAGTTTACGGAGATATTTTGTTTCATTTTTAAAAAAGAAAGAGATATTTCTGAATCATGAATTAAATTAAAACTAAAAACAATGGATTAATAAAAAACTTAATATATTTTTTTAAAAAAAAAACATTTTCATGAAATTTTAATTGTTTTAATGTGTTTTCTTATCATATGCATAATAAGTAGCAATTAACATTAAATTAAATAAAAATTTCTGGAGTAAAATATTTAAATATTTTTAAATATATAAATATAGTTGGTAAGAATTTTCCATTAGAAAAAATATTTAGTTTTTTAAAAAAAGAAGGGAAATTTTTTAGACCATTGATAAAACCAAATTAAATTTTTCAAAATGACATTTTGAATAAAAAATAATTACTTTATATTTTATTGATATATTATTTAAAACAAAATATTTATAATAAAATGTAATTTTATTTATTGAAAAAAATATGTAGAACTGAACAGAAAATAATTAAGGTTACATGCTGCAGAAGAGCCGTTCAACTTGGTTTGTCGCATTATTGATTTGCATTAGACGCTTGGTATTCTATTTTTAATTTCTTGAAATTTAAGATCGATATGCAACAATTATTGATATTAGTCAAAATAAATGATAACAAAATTTCTAAAATTATTATATTTTACAACAATGTTTTTTAGACTTATATTCATTATATATAAATGTGTGTATATGTATATATAAAGAGAGAGAGAGAGAGAGAAAGAATAAGAGTTAAGTACTTTCAAAAGAAATGTTTTCCTACGAAAATGTTTATAAAATTAAATAATAAAAACCATTTTTAGGCTAGTTATTTTTTACCTTAAACGTACAAAAAAATAATATCACATTTTCATTTTAATTATTACAGAACAAATAACAAAGTGAATAGATAACATATATAATTTATATTTTATATATAAAAACACACTAATTTAATCTGAGTTCCCAACTCTGAATTTTTCACATAGATAAGTTATTATCCAAACATCACAATATATTGTAAAAGAATTTAGTAATTATTTTTTTGTTCGCTTTACATATTCTTACATATTCTAACACATTTAGATACCAAAGCCGTCATTTTCGAACGCTGATTAAAAAAAATCAATGTGTTTTTTTACTTTTATAATTTAAACATTTGATGATGGCATTGGTACTAAAATGACAATTAATAAATTAAGTTTACATTAAGTGAATATTAAAAAATTTAAATATTAAAATAAATATCAAATGAATGTTAACGTTTTGTAGTATTTATGAAAGTTATTTAATTAAATTTTTCAATTTTTGGAATACGTACTTTGTTTAAAAATATAATTTGAAATTTTTTGCGCACAGTAATTTAATTGAAAAATTGAATTGTGTTAACTCGGTGATAAAATTTAAATGTAATTTTACATTTTCAAATTATTTAGTACCAAAAAATTAATTTAATAATTAAAAATTAAATTATCTTTCGTCAATGAATATTATTGTAATTGGTTATCTATTTTTGTTTAAATAATCCAATATTTCTAGCCAATGTTTTATGTGGTATGAACTAGTAATTTTAGTCTATTTTTTATTTAATAATAAATAATTCGCAAATACTACAAAATTTTATTAATATTTTGTAATATTCTCAATATGGTAGCACAATTACTGAAACTCATATTAGAAAATAAAATGATTATTAATAAATAAGACATTTTCATAAAATCTTAGAAATAAATTATTAGTTTTAAATAAATATAGATAAAATGTACTTCAGTTGTTGCATATTTTACAAAGATACAAAAAATTGATGATACTATGGAAAAATAAAAATTAATAATAATCTTGTGTTAAATTTTAAATTACTCACATACAATAAATATTTTTCTCTGAATGTAATTAAAAAATATTGTACAGAAAAATTCACACGATCTGTTAGTTATTTTATTTTGTTAGAATAAATTTTTGAAAAAATCAAAAAGTAATGATTTTAAGAATATCTATTTAAGTAAATAACATTTATATTTTCACGATTTATATCTGTTATTTTTGATTACAGTACATTTATAATCGAAAAAATCTCTAGGCAAATCATAAATATTTTTTTTATAAATTAACCTTACTTTTTTACAATTTTTATAAATTAAATTTTTAAATAAATAATAAAATAATTTTAAATTTATCAATATAATGAGAAAAAAATTTAATTTTTTTTTAAAAAAGTACAATAAAATATAATTTTTTTTAATTGATGAATATAAATAAAAAAATAATGTTTATAATCAATAATACGACATAAAAATGTGTTCAAAAATTATATACATATATAGGAACACTTATACTTATCATCAGCAGCCGAATTTTTTATTTGCTGGGATAAAGGCTTCTCCCAAAACTTTCCACTTCGATCAAATTAACGCTTTTTCCAGTTTATTCCGCTGATCTTTTATATCTCTCTACCATCCATCTATCCCTGGATATCTTTCTACGTCTTTTATATATCTAGGTTCTCAACTAATAATTTCTCCTTTCCGTCGGTGCTCATTTTCTAGCTATATAATTGATCCATTTCCATTTCAAACCACTCACTTTTGCTATTAAACCCGTAATTTTTTTTCTGATCCACTCACTTTCCTTCTTATCTCTGCTCATTATTACTAACTCCCGTTTTTATTTGTTTTTGAGTTGGCAAAAGTTGCTGATTTTTTTAAGTCTTCCTTTTTTGTATCCTTTTCGTAAATAAGAATTTCTATAACTTCATTCAATATATTTGGTAGTATCCTTTTTTCTAAATATAGAGTAAAATAATGTCAATAGTTTTTCAAATTTTTTTCTCGTTAATTTAAAATTTTCTGCTGTAGTTCCGTTATTTTTAAATTTTTTACCATTTTTTAACTTTTAATGGCATCCGAAAATATTTTATTGACATTGGTGAAACGTTCAGTCCTATATATTTGTTTTCTCCTGTATATTTTTTTTATGTATACATTTTGTACTTATGTGTACACATTTATATATTTATATTGTATATACACTTGCTTGAAAATGTTTTAAATATGTTCAGTAATACCAATAACCGTGTTCCTATGTCACCACTGAAAATTATGATGCTAATCACCAAATAACCCCGCGGCAAAAAATATGTTAACGAAATATTTTTGTTTATTATGGAGGGAAACATAACTCAACATATGGACTATAAAATATTCATTAACATCATATGGTACAATGTTTTTTCACTCTTGATTTATTTGACTATTAATCAACAATTTTCGAATTTTCCACCGGAAATTTAAAAATAAAAAATTCGTTATTGATTTTTTACTGTAGGTATTTCACCTTTATACAAATAGATCGCATACTTTGACATGAAAAAAATATTTCAAGTGTTTGATTATTACTTATTCAGTTTCAGTTCCGTTGTTTTATTAATGACCATTTTGATTGTTTCTAACATATAATTTTTGTCATATTATATAGTTGAAAAAATAATATGATTTATTACATTACCTAGTTCACGAATTGATTTTTCCCTTAAAAATTGAGTATAAATATTTAAATATCTATACTCTCTAGTGTTGCTTGCTACTCTGTAATCAGCTTGAAAATTATTTTTTATACAAAATAAAAAAAATTAATATAAACATAGCATGCACATTATTACTATTATATGATTGAATATTATTATTATCATATATAGGATGTTTTTTAAGAATGAGAAAACTTTAAATTGAATCCATATGGAAAGTTATATCTAACCTAAAAAATATCTCTTATCATATCTTTGTATATACATAAAAACACATGTTTATATATAAATAATGTTTTTTAGGTTAGATAGAACTTTCGATAGGAATTCCATTTAATGTTATATCACTCTTAGAAAACATATGAAAATACATTTAAAAATAATAGATAGTCATCTCTGTATTTTTTTTTTATTATATTAAAAAACATAGATGGAATTTTCAACTGTAAGAGTTTCTTTTTTAATAAAATTAGTTAATTTAATATTGTTTTTAACTTAATATTAATAACTTATGATGTTGTGGTTGTTCCATATGAATTTATATTAAGAAATTTTAATACCAATGAGTTCATTTTATCCTTAAAATTAAATTAATTTTTTTATTATACATAAATAATTAATATACAAGTGTTTGAGTTTTATTTTGAGCTATTATATATATTTATATATATATATATATATATATATATATATATATATATACATATTATCATATTATCATAAAGGTCTATATTAACCCACTGCTGAGTGAGTTTCATAGAAAGTCAATGGATCTTCTTAAGACTCTTCCATTGTTTTTTGACCATAGCTAATCTCATATAACCTTCACTTTAACTATACTTTACAGTTTCATTCTTTTATTTTTAGTAAGTTCTCTTGTGTGATTTCTTTTTTTCTTTATTCCAATTCCATAATTATTATTGACTATATATAGTCTTCCATTCCATAATGTGTCTTACCCATATCCATTTCAACGATTTTATTTGTTATATTATATTAGTTACTATTTCCTATTCTCGTTTTAACATCCTTTCTTCCTCTCCTTCTCAAACACACACTCACACACACACACACACACACACACACACACAGAGATATATATATATATATAATAAATTTGTATTAATAATTCAATAATAATGTAGGTAGAACTAAATGTTTATAATTCATTGTTTAATTAAAAAAATCGAATAAAAATACAAAAATATAGTAAAAATTATGCTACAACAAATTCTGTTAAAGTAATGATAATTTTTTAAAAAATAATTAGAAATTTAGGTCAACTAATGAATTTCCTTCTAGGATAATAATTCCAAAAAATATAATTGTTATTATTTTATTTTATTCTTCAATTTATTGAATTAATGAATCTGAAATAATTATGATTTCAATGTACTGCAAGAAAAAATTAAATTATTATAATGGATGCTATAAATTCAAATCGATAAAAAAATGATTGCATTAATGAACTGATGAGCAAATGAAAAGAAAATATTGGAATACGTAACAATATTAAAATACAGTGCCAATATAAGAATTTTATTGTAAAATTTTAAGAAAGGGAGGTTATGATTTATTTAAAGTAAAAGAAACTTTAATTAATCAATCAAGAGAGATGAAAATTATTTATACATTCATACCTATATGCATATAAACAATGTTTTTTAACACTAAACCTACCGATACTTCATGTATACCTATTCCTACCACAGCGGGTCAAGTGACCCGTCTTTAAAATGTTATATATATTACTATGTATAGCGAAAAATATATCATTTAGCACAATTTATCACATGAATAAAACAATTTTTTCAAATAACGATTCAAAATTGTTTATTTATTTATTTATAAAACCTATTTGGCACCTTTTTCGCATTTGCACACGAGAATCCGAAATTGAATTTGTTGACATTTTCTGTACAATTTCATTTTCTTCCTATTGCTCATGTTGAAAATCTTTGGCAAGTTCTTCAACTAATTGGAATAAAAATTATTGTCTAGAATTTTTTTCGCCGGTTGTTTCTCTGTATAAAACCCACGAGTTGATTCCAGCCAGATCAAGAATATTGAAGAAAATCTGCGCAGGCCATCTTTGCGATTTCGATTTCACGGAGTATTTTCTTGCCATTTGATCCGTCATGCGTAGACATTTTACCGTATTTAATATTATTGTAGAATCTGATCGTTTCAGGTATATGCTTACCGTTTTTTTCGATGCTTATAGATTTATACTTTGAGCTTAGTAGAAGCACTTTTTTGTTTGGCTAACGAATTTCCCAAGCGGAGATGAAGCTCCTCTGTTTTCATCCTTTCCCAAATATGGAAATCCATTTATAATGTATTTGGTGCTGACGTCAGATGCTAGCCAGAATTTGATACCAAACTTATCCGGTTTGTTCGGCATATATTGCGTAAACCTGCACCTCTCTTTGGTTGGGAAAAGCTATTCATCGATAGTTACATGTTCCCCAGGCTTGTAACAATTTTGGCTATTCTCGATGAATTTGTACCATACTTCAGAGATTAAATCAAATTTATCTGTTTGTAAACGCTGGCTTCGTTGACTTTTTTATCGTTCGCTTGGAGTAGAGTGAAATTTGCTATTCATTCGTCAGCCAACAACAAATATAACGCAATACAGCAAAATATATGATGGAATAGCAAAAATGTATAAAGCAATGGTTTTGTATCACAACCACACATACAAATCTTCATGATATCATATGAATCTTTGCACGGGTCAGATGACCCGTTGCGGTAGTTAAGGCAGATTACATATATTTCTCGGTAAAAAAAATAACAAGAGAGGAGTAAATATTGAAAAATGCATTGTATGTAAATTATATTAAAAGTCATAAAGTCAACTAGCAATGTGATAACGCTTTATGTGAGAAATTTTTAAAAAATGTTTAAAAAGGGTCATTTGACCCGTCGTGGTAGGTTTAGTGTTAAAGGTTTAATAGAACTTTCGATAGAGATAGACTGTCAAGTCAGTTGTTAGTTTGCGCAATATAAATGGCACTTTGATTCAGTATACTTTGGCAAATCATTATAAAACGTTTTACACTTGAACAATATTTCAAAAATCAGTGATCTGTTCTACAAACTTATAGAGCACAAATTTTTTTTCAGTGATAAGGCATATTTCTAGCTTATCAAGTACGTTAATAAAAAAATTGCCGCATTTGGAGTGAGATCAATCCTGAAATGATTCTCGAGAGCCCGTTACATCCAGAAAAATGCACCGAATGGTGCGGATTGTACGCTGGTGGCATCATCGGACCTTATTTCTTTCAAAATGAAGCCGAAAAGCGCGTTATTGTCAATGGTATACGTTACAGAACGATGATTAATGATTATTTGTTTCCAAATTTGCATGACATCGATCTGGAAGAGATTTGGTTTCAGTAGAATGGTGCCACATGCCATACTTCGATTGAAACAATCGAGTTATTGAAATAAAAATTCAGCGATAACGTTATATCCAGAAATAGACCTATGATTTGGCTTCCACGATCGTGTGATTTGACGCCTCTGGATTATTTTCTTTGGGGATATGTAAAGTCTCTGGTTTATGCTATAAATCAGAAACGATTGAGATATAAGAAACAGACATAACTCGTGTTATTAAGGACATAAAACCCCAATTTCTTGAAAAAGTGTAACGAAATTGGACTGACAGATTGAGGTATGTCAGAGGCATCTGTGGTGTACATATGCCCAAAATCATTTTTAAATATCAATGCCATAAAATTATCTTTCAAATAATACCAAATAAATGATCAACTGATTAATTGACATGTTTTTTATTTCAATTTAAAATTCTATCGCGCCTAAAAAACACTCTTTATAATATATATATATATATATATATATATATATATGAATATATAATAAAGATAAAAATAAATAAATATAGTGATATTATAATAAAAATTCTAAATATACATGATATACATATGAATGATGTTTTCAATGAAAATCGATCGAATAGAAAAGTCAAATGCAAGTCAAACGAAAGTAAATGCAAGGTTTTCCTGACGATATAATAACATAAATCGCATTATATTGTGCTTAACAATTATTAATGAAGTACTGCAATGTTTTGACGGTAAGAATAATGAAATTATATGGCTTCTTTTCCTAACACTTATTGTATATATAACTTGTATTGCTCTTTTTTCTAGTTTATGCAGTAGCAAACTTGTAATTAATTTCATTCAATACATGCAACATATTGCATGTATGAATTTCTGTATTATTAATATTTTATTGACTGCAATGAAAGTGAATTTTCTCGTTTATTCCTTTGATATGTTTATAATCAAAACACTTATATTGTTATTTATAAATGATTATTGATTTAAATACTAATCTTTATTTGAACACATAATTTATTTATGTAGCAAGAATAATGAAACACTGATTTTATAATATCTAACTAATAAAAATACCGTATAGTTTTTAATAACTGAATATAAACATAAGCAATTAAAAAAAAATTTAATTTATAAACACAATTAATATAGGGTCATCCAAATGTGACGCCTACATTTGTGTTTTGTTAAAAGGAAACAAAATAAACTATACACATGTTTCCCTATATACCACCCTAATAATTATGTTTCTTTTTAATAAAAGTCAAATCTCAACGTCACATTTGAATGACTTTTTACATTCAGCAAGATTTATAAAGAAATTATTATATTTGAATTTAAACCCGTATTAGGTTGTGTTATATAAAATGTCGGATTTCTCAAAAGTTTCTCTTTGAATAATCTGACGTTTAATATAACATAACCTAATAGTTCATTTTTTTTTGTTTTTAAAGTAGAGATCAAATAAGAAGGTTTTCTAACAAATAATATATGTACAAAGGGAATTTATTAAAAATATCAGTTATTTCAAAACATTTTTTATGATATTCGACTATTTCTTGTTGTATTCAAAAAACAGAACTATTTTGTAACATACTATTGTATAATAGAAATGATTGATATAACTGCATATTCATTATTAATTTAGTGTAGTTATATAAAGTTAATTTGGTTTTAAATTAATATTATTTTAGTATTTTTTTTAAAATAAATTTACATTTTTTTCAGAAAAAAAATGTTTTTTCAAAAAAATATACAATTTTTTTTTTATTTTTAAACGCTATACAATACTGTTTTGGCAATACTTTTGTAGAATGTAGTGTATATTAAAAAATATATAAAAACTTACTGATTACTATTTAAATTTTCTAAGATTAATTTATGTCACAATTGAAGTGATTCACCATATTTTTTACATGGTGGATCACTTTGACATTGCATGTATAATGTATGTGTGTGTGAGCGCGTATGTATGTATGTGTTTGTGTGTGTATGTGTGTATGTGTGTGTGTGTGTATGTGTGTATGTGTGTGTAAGTGTGTGTAAGTGTGTGTATGTGTGTGTATGTGTGTGTATGTGTGTTTTTGTATATATATATATATATATATATATATATATACATCATTAAAACCATATCTATCCACTACTGGACGAAAGCCTCAATGAATGTTACATTCACTGGTATTTGGTCATATATTCACCACGCTGACCAGGCGGATTGGTGAAGATTTTTTATTCGGGGTTTACCCTCTTAACTTTTTTCGACGGTTATTTTTTTACAAGATGAGGTTGTCGATCTTCATGCTTAAACCTCGAAAGTGAGGGTCTCTCCGACTGGGAATCGAACGCAATCTCCTATATGACACCCGGTGATGCAAATCACTGTGCTACCCAGTCGGTATATATAAATAAATATATATATATATATTTATATATATATATATATATATATATATATAACTCTCCTATAAGACGGTAGATATGTCCTTAGAAAATACCGTGTTGTATGAAACCGTGTTATATGCGACTAGAAGCTAATACTTATTATTTTATATAATAAAAATCGTGTTATCTAATGTTGTAGAAGGGTTTCTGCAATTCAATATAAGGGTTTCCACAATTTTCTTAACGTGTTAGAGAGAAATTGTGTTGTAGATTGCCTTGTTATACAATGGTTACCTCTTTCTATTTCTATTTCTCTCTCTCTCTCTTTATATATAAATAAATATATATATATATTTTTATATATAACTATATATATATAGATATATATATATATATATATATATATATATATATATATATATATATATATATATATATATGTATATTGTGTATATAATAAAATATTTAAATCAAAGATAATTTACTTTTATATTCAAACCTTAAATTTTTTTTATTGATCAGTATTTATTTGAATTCCAATCATTTCTCACGCACATACGCTATAAGAAAAAAATAAAAAAGCTCAAAACAATATCTCGAAAATCAAACATGTCAATAGTAATTCAACAAACGTTGGCCCACAGATGCCGTGGGCGTTATAAACACGTAAAATAATATGTGCAATTCGAACGTGAACAAGTTACCATTTCTCAGCACGAGGTATTGTTTTGAGTTACCTCCACTTTGAATTTCCAACAGCCACTTCAGAGTAACCGCATTGCGGTCGTGCGTTCACATTTAGATGCTACCAGAACACAATATAGCTATGTATCAATACACATCAATATTATTGATGATTAAATTATCACCATTCAATATGGTACGAGTATCGTATTTGTTGATGCAGTACGCATATATATGATTCGACTTATATTTGACTTTATTTCAATAAGCCATCTACCCTTTTGCAAGTTCGTTTTTATTGTTATTTATTTTTATTTTCATGAAATAAACATATATTTTCATTATGTAAGATAATTTAATCAATAAAAATTATATTACATATTTACATTAAAATATTTAGAAAATTTGTTATTGACAATTATGAAAATTAAAGAAATATAAAATCAATTTTTAAATTTCAACTTAAGTTTTATAATGTAAACAATTTCAATGGTTAGAAATCTACTTCGTTCATAAGAAGAAAAAATAATTTGATACATAAAGAAGTTTACTTTATTACCATTGAAACTGAAATAACATTGAAACTGATGTAGAATTGCTCTATTAATATTATATTTGGAGATTAATATCAGTTTTCTTAATCATAATTCAAAAAGAACCCTCTTCAGTAATAAAAATGTTTTTTTTGTACATAAAAAATATTGTCTAGGTAAAAACAATATATAATCAAGAGTTCAACATAACTGAATTACTCGTCATTAACACTATACGATTTTATAAAAATTTTTGATTATTGTTCATTTTATTTGCTAATGTGCATTTCAATTGCCACTGCATAATCTTGTATTAAATCGTTGTATTTAATCTTTAATCTTGTATTATAATAGTTGTATTAAATCTATCATTAACAATAAAATACAACGCTGTGATGATTACGGTAGGATCATTAAAATATCTGTAAATAAAACGAGCAATAATCAATAATTATCCAACACTATTTTATAAGACAATTTTATTTATAAGACAGTAAAAAATATTATTATTGGATTGGCCAAAAAGTAACATTTGATTTTTGCAGTATATGTATTTTTTATTTTTTCAATATAAAACACTCTTCCTAACTTATAAAAAATATATGTACGAGGTGTGATCAAAAAGTAAGGTGAATTTTGAAATTTAGCGGGCTACATCCGTTCGATCTTCGATTTTTTTATTTGGTTATGTTGGTACACTCGTCTCGAATATATGTTCCAAATTTCAGCTATGTAGCATGTTTAGTTTGTTGGTGAGAGGCATAAAAGTTGGAAGTGTTTTGCAGGCTCCACGATTTTCCGCTGTCGAAAATCATGGATCAAAGAGTTTGCATTAAATTTTGTGTGAAAAATGGAATCAAGTGCTCCAATTGAAATGTTGAAAGTGGCATACGATGAGTCTACTTTAAGCCAAAAAAATGTTTACAAGTGGTATAAACTCTTCCAAGAAGGCCGAGAAGACACCAACGACGAACCTCGTTCTGGACGCCCCAGCACGTCAACAACTGATGAAAACGTTGAAGAAGTGAAGAAAATAGTGTTGGGGAATCGTCGAATTACCATTAGAGAAATTGCTGATGATATTGGCATCTCGTTTGGTTCGTGCCAATCAATTTTAACGGGTGTTTTACATAGACGTGTGTCAGCGAAGTTTGTTCGTAATTTTCTCAATTTCGACCAAAAGAACCGTCGCATGAGCATCGCCCAAGAGCTATTGAATGACGTCAACGACGACCCAGATTTACTCGACAGGGTCATAACAGGTGACGAAACATGGGTATACGGTTATGACGTCGAAACTAAGACAATCGTCCCAGTGGAGGCATTCCGGATTACCAAGACCAAAAAAAGCACGCCAAGTTCGATCAAATGTGAAGGTTTTGCTTACAGTTTTCTTTGATTGCAGGGGCGTGGTGCATCATGAGTTCTTGCCACAGGGTAGAACAGTAAATAAGGAATATTACCTGCAAGTTATGGGCAATTTGCGCGAAGCAATCCGCCAGAAACGTCCGAATTTGTGGAAGAACAAAAATTGGCTTTTGCACCATGATAACGCCCCTGCTCACACATCGTTGCCTGTGCGCGAATTTTTGGCTAAAACCAACACACTAATGATGCCGCAGGCACCGTATTCCCCAGATCTGGTCCCCTGTGACTTCTTCTTGTTCTCGAAACTGAAGAGGCCCATGAAAGGACGGCGTTTTGCAACGATTGAGGAAATAAAGACGGCATCGAAAGAGGAACTGAACAAGATCACAAAAAATGATTTTTTGAAATGCTTTGAGGATTGGAAAAAGCGTTGGCACAAGTGCATTATATCCGAGGGGGATTACTTTGAAGGGGACAAAATAAAAATTGATGAATAAATAAATATTCTTTGAAAAAAATAAAAATTCACCTTATTTTTTGATCACACCTCGTACATATTTTCACAGCTGATATTTCAAAAAATGGTTTTCAAAAGATCATCACATTTGATTAAACTGCCTTTAATTGAATTTGCTTTAAAAATAAATTATAAGAAAGTGTACTTTTGAGTAATTTTGCTTTTTTATTTTCACAAAGAGAAAAATGTACATCAATAACAATTTTTTAAAATAGTATATTGTTGATGATAAATAATTGATTTGTATTCAAGTGACTTTTTTATAATAGGAAAACAAATATTATATATAATATTTATATATTCCTTCAAACTCAATTAATTTTTCGTCTTGTTATTTAAACATTTATTACAATATATTGTTTAGAATAGATAGCATATTTTATCTAAATTTTATTACGTTTTACATCGAGCTATCCGAAATATTTGATTATTTTAGGTAATAATAATTTCTTATATTGTATGACTTTGTATAATAAAGAGAGATACATTTAGCTTTATCAGAATATCCATTATATATGGATCTCATGGATTGAATATGAATTGTTTTAAAATTCGTCATATATATATATATATATATATATATATATATATATATATATATATATATATAAGGTAAGTCCGAGACAGATGACAGATGGGAGAGATGGACAATAGAAATAATTCGTACAATAATAACTAGATTGTATAAAAATTATGATAGTTAGATTTTCGCCTTATTTATTATCATATATTAGTGCGAGTTTATGTAAAAAAATAATAAAAAAGTAAGTAAAATCGCTATTTTTTAAACAAATATCGCTAGAAATTAATTACTCGTAATACTATTTTCATGATTTCACTGTTTTCTTTTCATAATCTTAAATTTTATTAAATTTTTCAAAGTGATTGAAGTTCCGTTGAATATCCTAACATCAAAATTGACTACAAATTTATTTTGGTACTTTTTAAAATTGATGTGATCATCTCACTTGGACGATATGAAAAGATGACCATACATTCAATTTAAAGACCATATAAAAAAGCGAAAGACCTAAGAAGATGAAAAGATTTCAAAAGAAAAAAAGAGTCTAGATAAGAAAAATAAAAATCTTGTGCTAAAACAACAGAAAAAGACTAATAGTACTACGATTACTATAAGAAAGAGTAAATCTGTTCGAAGGATCTTAGACATCGACGGTGATGTCACTTGTGATCAAAATAAACGCGAGGAAGAAAAAGGGGAAATAATAAAGGTATAGGAAAGGGAAAACAAAATTAAAAAAAATTAGACACTAGCTATCTCTTTCTGTTATCTATGGCCGTCTCCCCCGAACACTCTGGGAGAGATGGCCAAACTAAATTTTTCAAAAATTGTTATTTTTTTTATGTTTTTGTAATCTGAGGTCTATTTTATGTATATTTTTAAAATAATATATTAATAAAGCTTTTATTTTCATTTATTTAGTAGTCTTAATCCTATTAGTTTTAATTTTGTGCAGGTTTAAAAAAACTACGGTCATCTATCCCGGACTTACCATATGTTAGTTTAATAATACCTATTTTTCTTTTTTAAGCTTTACCTTTTCGTTTTATCTTCATGGAATAAACAATAACTATTAAATTATGCAAATATTGGTTATTGTGTACAATAACCTTTACTTTTTTAAGGATTTATTATCAATAATGGTAGAAATTACTTATATAAACTTAGCAACAAATGTTAAAAATGTTTAATTCTAGAGAAAAAAATTAAACTGTTAATTTTCTTACTTGTGCTATTATTGTTGTAATCGACTTTTGAGTCACTGCTTTTATATTTCTTTGTCATCAATCATGCATCTGAAAAAAATATGATTGAATTATATTTACATAACGCACTACTATTTCTATAATTATATATATATATATATATATATATATATATATATATATATACATAAATATATATGTATATATATATATATATATATATATATATATATATATATATATATATGTATATATGTGTGTGTGTGTGTGTGTGCGTGTTTTAGGTTAGATAGAACTTTCGATAAAAATTCAATTTAAAGTTTTATTATGTTAAAAAAAAACCCTATACATTTACTTATTTACTATCATTTACTATTTTTTACTATTCATCAGTCTCGTTCGGGTCATTCTGTATACTCGTATGTAACACTGCGTAAGATTATAAGATTGGTAGCAGGGATTTCAATTTTAGAGCAAGTCTTGTATATAAGATGTTTTTTTAAGCGTAATAGAATTTTAAATTGAATGTTTATCGAAAGTTCTAACTAACTAAAAACAATTTAAATGCACATATATTATATATATATATATATATATATATATATATATATATATATATATATATATATATATATATATATATATATATATATATATATATATATATATATATATATATATATATATATATATATATATATATATATATATATATATATATATATATATATATATATATATATATATATATATATATATATATATATATATATATATATATATATATATATATATATATATATATATATAAGTTCATAATATTAACTAAAATAATATACTCTAAAACTCAAAACCTATAATTTAAAATATATTTATTTTTTTCACATACTTTGGAGATTTAATTGAATTGTTAATTATAATAAAATAATCACTTGAAACTAAATATATTTCATTGAATTCTGAATTTGACTTTTTGTTTATTTTCAGATAATATTACTAGTTTTAATTCAATTTTATTTACTTCGTAATAAACAATTTTAATTATGGAAATATTTTTTTAATACAAAAAATATTGTTCTTAATATCTGATGTTTATGCAATTCAACTTACAGACTAATAAATTACTTTTCTAGTCTTTTTTTATTTTGATTCTAATATAAGAATACCGAGAATACAATGAACGTTAATAAATATATATATATATATATATATATATTTATATTTATATATATATATTTATATAAAACAGGTATGTATAAGCAGGGGATTTGAAATTTCGTAACGGTAATGACGTTTGTATTCGTACTAGCACAGACTTTTGCTAGCAACGCTTCGCTTGCCTTTATTTATTAATGTAATCGTTGTTTGTGATAAATATGTTTCATTTTTTCTTTTTCTTTTTGTAGATAGTAGTAGCAACTTGTTATTTTGTTACCATATGTTGCAAAATATTTTATTCAAACAAGTATTAATCGAATGTAATAATTCTAGTACAA
This sequence comes from Neoneuromus ignobilis, assembly GCA_029203775.1. Lineage (NCBI taxonomy): Eukaryota > Metazoa > Arthropoda > Insecta > Megaloptera > Corydalidae > Neoneuromus > Neoneuromus ignobilis. The sequence goes on from CP092091.1 coordinate 39,941,939, forward strand.
AATTCACTGTCACCATATTCTTGGTAGTATCAAATTTAAATCTATTTATAACAACGTTACATTAACTTCATAAAACGTATGTAAAAAGTAAAAAAAAATGGAAAAATATAATACTAATATTGATTAAATGGTATGAATAAGTTCCACATTTTATAAATATTCATGAACACTTTTTATTCTAATTAAAAATACGATTTTTTGAAATTGTATTTTTAAACATCAAAAAACAAGTTGATTATTTTCCATAATAATGTATGAAGTATTAAACATATTACTTTCATAGAAAATTTATGTCAAATGAATTTTACTAGAAGATATGTCAAAATATTTATATTAGACTATTTATATTAGACTATGTCAAAATATTTATATTAGAATAAAGAATGAAGAGAAAATAAGTTTAATGAAACAATATTAAGAGATCAAATTCAAACAATTAATTTAATTTTACAATGTTAAAAAATTGAAAATCATCGATTGGCCAAAATTGTTGTAAACTGGATTTTATTAAAAAGAAAGAAAAAAGGTAACCTAGACTAAAAAGAATTAAAGATAAGAGAAACATCCGAAAAAGAGAATGGAATAATAGAGAATTTTAGAAACTGAGACTTGAAATATGTTAATTGTTACAAACTGAAATACATATATATATATATATATATATATATATATATATATATATATATATATATATATATTAGGTAACCAAGAGAGCTCTGTCACTTTTGAGCTTGATTTTTTATTTAAAATAATTTAGCTAACTGATTGCTTTTTTGTATTGTAGTATGCATTATTTAGTATATATATATATATATATATATATATATATATATATATATATATATATATATATATATTAGTATGTATTATTTAGTAGCTATTCACTTTAAATATTTGTTATAAGAGTTTGATCAACTTAATAAATAATCATAATGAATTATTCGTCTAGAATTCCATAAAAAAAAGAAATTTTCTTGGAGTCAACTTTGCTGTAAATATTGTAACAAAGGATCATATGATTATATCTAGTGGTAAACTATGTTCATAGTTGGAAGAACGAATATATTTTTGGTAATAAGTTTAAATTTGATCTAATTTTTTTTGCTATTTTAGCTGTAAAATGACAAATGTTAAGTTGCCTAAATATGTTGTCGGAATGCTTATTTCATGGTGCAAGACCTATTTACTTAATTTCTATCTCTACCTTTTATTGCTTCATAATTTACTTTGAACTTCTCAGCAAACTGATAAATTCGAATTTGTTTCAATCATTATCTGTAATTACTTGATATTTATTTTGATGGTTTGCGTGATAATATTATAATGATTGGCTTTATATTATAATGATTCACTACGTGAAGCAATCTTTTAAACCACCTCTGGGCTGTTCTTGATGTAACTGCCCCTTCTCTACATGTAGTACAAATTTTTCTAACAACTTAAGTAGCATTAAAACGAAGTTCAAATTCATAAAGTAAACATGCACATATTGCAAATATTTTTTGAAGGGTTGAAATTATAATTTAAATTATATGAACATATCGAAATACAATGAACGAATGAAACAAAGTTGTACTTTGTTACTCAGGTGAAGTGATTAGTGTAATTAGCCATACAATGCAGAAACAATTCTTGGAATAACGATCACTCAAAAATAACAAAACTTTCTTGGCTACTTTATATATATATATATATATATATATATATATATATATATATATATATATATATATATGTATCTCAATCACTTGATAGTTTCAATTTTTCACTTTATTTAAATGTAGTTCACTTATTTATAGAACACATTTTTCAGTTTTCTTTACCAATAATCCTATTATCACAAGTTCTTTTGTCCTTTAAGAAGCCTTGACTTTTTTATTACAATATATTTAATGTAGGTGGTTTTATCAGACATTTGTTCTCGAAAAGAATATATCTAACAAATATCATAGAATGTTATGTAAGATATTGGGAGTTATTATAGAATATTTATTATTTAAGAAATTAAAAAAAAACAATAAAATAATTACATGTAAAGGTAAATATAAGGTCATCCAAATGTGATGCCTAGATTTGTGTTTCGTTAAAAAGAAACAAAAGTAACTAGACACATCTTTCTCTATACACATATTTTTTTTTTAATAAAACACAAATCTAGGCGACACATTTGAATGACCCTATATTAATATCTATTACTTCAAATAGGAACTGAAATATGTGAATCAATAAATTGTTCTATACACTTGAATTCTGTACTTGTGTTATCTGTTATTACTAAGAAAATAAGTATATAAATTCCTGGTAAAGGAAAATTGCACTTAAAACACTTTTAATTGCAACCTAAAATAATTGAAGATAAAGTGACAGACTCATTTTAACTTTTAACAAGCACATTACAATTACTATTCGTTTGGCACTATAATCAATTTTCACTCGAATAATGATTCATTTTGATGAAGAAAAGAAAAAAAAGATAAAAAAATTCCAAAACAGCAAATTATGTGAATGATAACAAAATTAAATATTTATTCATTAATAGTTGAGTTATTTTTGTAGTATTATCTTTTTATAAATATTTACTTAAATATATATACAATATATATATATATATATATATATATATATATATATATATATATATATATATATATATATATATATATATATATATATATATATATATTATCAAAGCATATATTAGTCTACTGTTGGGTGAAAGTGTTATAAAATATCATTGGATTATTTTCAATGTTTTTCCGAATTCTTCCATTTTTTTCTCATCTACAGTTAATCTTCACAATTTCATCTTTGTATCTTTAATAAAATGTTTTCCTTATTTTTATTTGTCTTTGTCAGCCATTCTATAATGATTTTTGTTCTTTTATTTTCTCTCTTTCTCTCTCTCTCTTTCTCTCTCTCTCTCTCTCTATATATATATATATATATCTGTGTGTGTGTGTGTGTATGTTTATCATCAATCAGCCTTTCTTAATCAACTATTAAATGAAAGTTTTTCCAAAACTTTCTACTTCAACTGATCCAATGTCTTTCTCTTCCAATCCACCTCGACGAATTTCCCTATTTCTCTGTTCCATCTATCTATGGGTCTTTTGGTCCTTTTTATATATCTAAATTTCCAATCAATAACTTCTCTCTCTCTCTCTCTCTCTCTCTATATATATATATATATATAATCAGCTTCTTTATATTCACTGTTAGATGAAGATATCTTTCAATTCTTTCCACTTTCATCGATCCAATGTCTTTTTTTTAATTTCATTCCAACAAGTTTTCTTATATATTTTTCCCATCTTTTCATAAAGTCTCTTTACGGACCTTTTTATCTATTTAAGTTCCTAATCAATAATTTATCTTATCTATTAATAGTCTTCTCTTTTTGTTATATGACCGGTCTCGTTTCAAGCTTCTCATTTTTTTCATAGCATCTGTAACTGCTATTTTCTTTCTGAATCTTCGTGTCTATCTCTACGTGCTATTTCTAACATGTATTCTTTTTACGTTCCTTTGTATTATCTGGATTTGTTGAATTATATTTTGGTACTCAAAATCCATGTTTTTCTACCGTAGATGAGAATAGGTAGAATGCATTGATCAAAAACTTTTTAAAGAAAATATATATGAATACTTGATTCTAAAATATGAATGAGAAATCCTCACAAACCCATTTGGTTTCGGTAGTGAGTATGACCAAGTACCAGAGAATGGTAACATTTGATAATGTTTCAGCTCACTAGTGAACTGATATAAACATACATACAGAATGTTCCAATAAAATATATACAAGCTTTAAATTATTTTAAAGTCAGTGTTTATTTACATACGAGGATCGTTTGATAAGTATGGTAAATTTATTTATTGTTTAATTTAATTAAATTTTTCAATTTAGTTTTTCTTATTTTTTTACCATACTTATCAAACAACCCTCGTATGATTCATTTTTGAAATTGAGTGAATTAACAGTTGTTAAAATGTGTATACATTTTTATGGAACATCTGTATACATATATATATATATATATATAAATATATATATATATATATATGCATGTGTGTAAAAATTAAAAAAATATATTTTATAATTAAATAATATTTATTGTTAACTAAAAAAAAATATTTCTCTTTTTTAAGTAGACAAATATTTATAAGTTTAAAACTGAATTTATTTATTTACTAAATTTACAAATGTTTATTTACATATTTTTACATTTATTTTTAAATCGTTGAAACTTTTAAACTTTATAAGTTAATAAAAATCGAATTTTTAAATTATTGTATTTTAGTACATTGCTGTTATACTCCACTATTTATCTGAAAGATACTATAAACTAATGATTGATAAAAGATATAGATCTATTAATAATACAGATATATATTTTTTATAATATATGAAGAAAAGAGGACAATTTAACAATCGGATATACATTAAATAATAATAAATAAAATATAAGCAACAATTGAATTTGAAAAATCTACTTTGAAAATATAAATCCATATGAACGAGATTAACAAAGTTGTACAAAAGAGTTGAAAAGAAATATCGTGAGGATTATGTGAGTTAAATGGCAATAAAATTCTAGATATTGCTATTAACACAAGCTATTGTATCAAATTATGACTTTAATAAATACTTGTTATCGATGTAATTCTTAACAGACTAGAACTACAATAACTATTTCAATTATTATCAGCGATATATATAAAATTAAAGTAATCATATTTTGTAAATTGTAAAATAATTATACACTATTTCGATTAATTAATAAAAAAAATTAATTATTTAAAACAAATAATATACATGAAATATAAAAATCGAATATATATTAAATTGAAGGTAATAAACTTGTTCTTTAGGATTAAAATGTACGTTGGAAAGAACTTTTCTTTTTTAGAAACATGTTTTTATATCTTCAAAATAAATGTAGATTGAGATAATAAGAATCCACGAAAATTGTACAATTGACATAGGTTGTAAATGCGGGCAGTGATACGCTTTATACTCGAAAGAAAAGAAAATGAACAGATAAGAGAATTTAGTCTTTCACCATACCTAAAGCTTATTTACCATTTACAAAATAATTTATATTATTTTTCATAATATTTTTTGTTTTGGAATTTATAAATATCAAATATGAGATAAAAAAATATTATAGCAATATTGCATAAGAATATACATGTTTATGTTATATATACACTCAACCCACCAGCCATCCACCTACCCACATATACACACAAATATAAATATATATATATATATATATATATATATATATATATATATATATTTATATATACTCGTATATATATGATGGTTTATATAAAAGAAATTCATGCTTGATAAATAACATGAATTTAAATTCCAGTAATATACGTTTTTATTCCGGAAGGAAGCTTATATACATAATTAACACTCGCCTTACTCATCATATAACAATTTCGCATTTAAAATATAAATGTACGGATACTGTAACACCATTCTCTGAAATGTTTATTTGTGTGCAGAAATTTAATAAACGTAGATATGAAAATAATTTTAATATATTTTATGTATATAGTAGATTAAACTTGTCATTTTTTTCCAAGTATTAGGATTAATTCCAATAATAAATATACAAGTGTATATACATGACCTGATTCCTAAGTCTTCAAACTCATATTATACACACTGTATTAACATCGATGTTTTTTTTAAATTAAAGTGGTGGTTTTTTTAAATAATATTTTATTTTTAACTTTGTACATTTTGACTGAAATTTGAAACCTGTGTCAATAATTATGATGTTAAATTTGATAGTATATTTTTGGCATTCCTCGAAAAATTAGTATGGAACCAATGGTAAAATAAAAGAAAATATTTACGGAAACGTTTCAAGTGCTAAATAAAATTTATGGTAAAGAAGATTTATAACATACAATAGTTTACGAATTAATAGGTGTCCAAATTTGAGGTTAGGAAGTAATTTATCAACAACATACAGTTTTTGAAAGAAAAAATATGTTTATTGGTTTCTATGTAGAGTATAAATATGGAAAAAATGAATGGAGTATAATAACAGCTAAATTACTTCTTCTACCATGTCGGAAGACGTCCACTTTTTTGTCGAAATTTTAAGGCACGGTTTAAAATGAATGAGGTTATACTCGTATTTCAGCTATAGCTAAACGAATTTCATTCTTTAGTTCTTGAATAGTTGCTGGTTTGTCAGCATAAACCTTATCTTTCAAATAACCCCATAAGAAGAATTATATCGGTGTTAAATCGCAAAATTTTGACGGCCAGCTAGCATCACCATTACGAGAAATTAAACGTCCATTGAATTTGGTTGTGAGTAAATCCATTGTCAGACAAGTTGAATGGCTTGTGGCATCATCCTGTTGAAACCACATGTCACTGATATCAATACCTTCAAGTTCCAGTCACAAAAAATATGTTATCATGATTTGGTAACGCATCGATTGACTGTAACACAAACATCTTGGCCATTTTCAAAGATGTATGGACCAATGATGCCTCCTATCCATAAATCACACCAAACAGTGACTTTCTGAGGATATAATTGTTGCTCAACAATGGCTTTTAGATTTTTAATTTCTCATATAGACAATTTTTTTATTTATATTACCATTTAATTGAAAATACGATACATTACTAAAGATGAATTTGTTAAAAAATTAATATCAATTGACAAACATATGAGGCAAAAATTTTCCATCAATGAAATTACCCAAGTTTTTAATAAAGAAATGTTAAATAACGACAGTTCAATATTTGACTTTTCATCAAACAATAGACAAATTATTTCATAACCTCAAATTTGGACACCTTTTATATTGAAATCTATAAGTCTACACTCACAAATGTAGAGTGGCCCAACTGAGACTGAATGATTGAAATATATGTTTACTTGCTTTTAATTCCTATTCTTTACTATTCTTCAATTTTATTTGGACCACCCTATAATATATATATATATATATATATATATATATATATATATATATATAAAATAAACAGTATGTTTTTTAAGAGTGATAGAACTTTAAATTGAATCCTTATCTAAAGTACTATCTAACCTTAAAATCTCTCTCTCTCTCTCTCTCTCTCTATATATATATATATATATATATATATATTATATATATACAAGGGTCGTTTGATAAGTATGGTATATTTAATTTAATAAATTAATTAAATTAAATTTTTCAATTTAGTTTTTCTTACTTTTTTACCATACTTATCAAACGACACTCGTATATATATGTAGGTATATGTGCAAAAGCACATGTATATGGTCTATCTTAATTAAGAATAAAATATAAAACAATATTATTATATTTTATTCCTAATTAAGATCACTGTAGGGATTTCTGCTTGCTTTCCAGTGTGATATGGATAATTAAAGTTCTATCGCCAATTACAATGTATTTAATCAGGGTGAGGGGGTGGTTTTACATTTACCACCGCCACCACATTTAAAGATGTTTATCTGGGTTTTTTGAAATTTTTCCCAGATCATATATTGATGTTTTTCAAAAATTAATTAAGAAGGCCTAGAATCAATGATACGATGACAAATGACGAATATCGGGGTACGTTATACACCCTTAGGTACGTCAATGATCTAGGCACAAAATTTATCAAAGGACAAATAACATCTTAACGAAAAAAAAATTGTAAAAAAATTATCGTTATTGTTGTGATAACGCTTTAAGAATATCAATGTCACCGCCATACATTTTTTTTGTAGACCTCAATTAAAATATTTCAATGTTGGCATTTATTTTTCATTTTTGAATGTTTACATTCATTTTTATTTTGTAATCATTTTTTGATAATGTTTTTACCGACCACACTTCACATGTAAAGGCATTTTGGATATTTGTATTCATTTTTAATGAATTCAGAAAACAAAAAAAATAAATTTAGAACGAAACAATAGTATACTTGTTCTACTAGATACATACAAGAGGATTGATGTTACCAAGAAGTATCACTTTTGATTTATCAATACCAGTATCATTGTTATTATATTAGTAATAACGATATATATATATATATATATATATATATATATATATATATATATATATATATATATATATATATATATATATATATGTAATTATGTTATAAAAATAACGACATTATAATTTAGCTTAGGATTTTATAATTTCGTGTTTTAATGCTAATAATATTATATAATTATTTTCAAGCACTAAACGAAAAAAAATACAATTCCCAAAAATAACTTTTACCTTAACAAAACAATATTTTAGAAATGTATTCAATAATTGCTTATTATTAAGTTAATTCGTTGGTTTAAATTTCAATGATGATCCCATCATCATCAAAATAGAGCATTATAAAATATTTAGTATTCTTTATACAGTGATATTTTTTTAAAAAATCTTATTGTATTGAAGCGAATGATTCATTTATGTAAAAATTAATTGATAATAATAATTATAAAATATTAACAACTGATTATAAAACGTGTAAAATATTCGAATGTTAATGTGTATTTCATTTGTGTAAATGGTAGAATACCTATCTACAATATATTAAATTAAATCATGATACATTAAATATTATATATAAAAATTATTTAACTATTACTTAGAAAATCTTTGATACCTTAATAGAGTTTAATTATTAACGTACAAAAAATATTTTAAATGCATTTTTTATAAACTTAAAAAAATACTTAAAATACTTTTTAAATTATTAGTATTTTATGAATTTCAAACACAACATTATAACTAATTATAACATGAATAAATCTTCATATTTTAATTTCAGGTACACGTAATTTAAAATATTACTTTAGTTTTAAACATATATTAGAGAAAACTAGACACCCAAAAGAGCAATTACTTTAAATAAAAAATTACTACAAAACATTGACTCAGACTTTATATTCTAAAATAAATTAATAAAGTTTGCAAAATATATTCAAAAAAGAAAACATATTTTTTATATGAAAAATAATTTATGTACTTCATATTTAACAAAAGTTATATATCTGGATATACATAAATATTCATTAACTCTGAAAAAATCATTCAATCCATGCTATTACAATATTTTTTCATAACAATTTAAATATAGAAACGTGAAATTAAAATTTAATTGCAGATATAAGATAAAGCAGGTTTATACATACTTGAAACATTATTAACAAGTCATGGAGATACTTTTTTGATCTCAATACGTCTTTTTAATGACTACTCGTATGAACAGCATTGAACGGATATTTTTTTTAAAAATCAAAAGCGTAATGAATTTCAATTAACAGACGAGTATTAATTCAGATTTAAATAATATTGAAGAATGAAGAATTGAAAAAATAATGAAGCTATATTGTATAAATTATTTTTAGATCTGTATTGGAAAAAGAATTGTATAAGTACAAGTGATTAAATTGCTTTGTAAAAAAATATTTTATTTATTAATTTTAATCGAGATAAATGAGAATAAAATATAAAAATACAGTGTATGTCTATTTAATTGAAAAAAATATTTTTAATACAATGTGTTTTCCAATAAGTGTTTCAGAAGTATAACTGGAAATAAAAAAAAATAATTATAATAATTAGTTATTTATTTTTTTAATTTTTAGGCATATTCTATGGCATTAATAATGTAACAAAATTTCACTCATGCAACCACCATGATTATCTTGGCATATTACATTCATTTTAAGTCACTCAATTTTAAGTCAAATTTTAAGTCACTCTTTCATATAATTGTGGTCCAATTTCATAAATTACACGTCAAATGTTTATTTTTAATGCTTCTGGTGTTAATGATTTATCGGCATAAACTAATGATTTCACATAACCCAACAAAAAATAATCCAATGAAGTTAGATCGCATGATATTGATGGCCAATTGATGAGTCTATTTTGAAAAAGAATGGACTCATTAAACTTTTGTTTTAATAAGTCTATTATTTCCGTAGATGTATGGCACATAGCACCATCCTGTTGAAACTACGTATCATGTAAATCATTTTTAGAAAAAAAAATCATTAATCATGGTTGGGTAACGATCTCCATTTACTGTAACGTGATTTCCAATTTCATTTATAAATTTTAATTAAAAGAAGCAATATTGGCCTCACTTCTTACATTTCTTAGTCTTAAAATTACTGCTGTATCATATAGAATAAAATTGTTTTAATTTTTTAAAAAATTCGATAAATGGCAAATTTACTTGGACGATTTTGTTTTTTCACGAAGCGCACGATAAGTTTTACGAAACAAACATTGATTTTTATAATAAAGTTTTTACAATTTGTAAGAGCAGTTGAAGTGTTGAACATTCCACGATAATTTGCCGAATTATATTAAATTGAAATTTCAAAATGAGCATAAAAACAATTCAAACATGGCTCACACCAGCTGTTAAAGTTTTGACATTCTTATTGGAAAACCTATTTTATCATTAAAACTTATATCAACCCATTGCAAACTGAAAGCCTCTTCACATATCTTAAGATCGTAAATATTTCTCAAAGATAGTTTTACTGTTTTTTGTCCACGACTAATCTCATCTAACCCTCACTTCTATTAATCTTTACAATTTAATTCTTCTATCTTTGACAGTGTCTCTTTCTTATTTTTTTTTGTCTTTTTGTCGTCATTTCATAACTATTTTGTCCACCCTTTTCTATCTTTTCTTGCAACATGTCCTGCCCATGACCATTTTATTGATTTTTTCTGTTAATTCACTTACTTTTGTATATATATATATATATATATATATATATATATATATATATATATATATATATATATATATGTATGTATGTATTATTCACACGTATATATGTTTATGTATGATTGTATTAAAATCCGATAAGTTTGAATATTTTTATATTATTTCAGACTACTTATTTCTTTCGGTAAAATTATTTATTGGATAAAATACTAACTTCATTAAAATGTATCGAAATTGGAAATGAAATTGCTTTGATAAAATTGTTCTTCGCGAGAATATTGGATTACTATAATAATTTTTCACGAAATTCGAATGGAAAATTTTGCAATAAAGTTTTATTATTTTCTCTGTTCAAACTTTTTTATGTAAAAATTTGTTTAAATATGGATATTTTGATAAAAATGGATATATACATATATACTTACATACATACATACATACATACATATCATATATATATATATATACGTGTGTGTTTTCTTATATTTATTATTTTATAAAAATTCTTAGTAATATTTAATATGAATTAGAGGTATAGAATAAAGAACAGAATGTGTAAAATAAAGAACAAATTATTTTATATTTTTTTCAAGACAGAAATATCATATTTTTGTACAAAATAAAAGACGACTTAGTTCAAAATGTAAATTAAATCATTTGTATCTCATATATTTTTATTAATATCTATTTTGTTCTTTATGAAAGGAATAATTCTCAAATAATTTTATAATAACTAAACAACATTTTAATATGTTTATATATATTTAATATACAAGTTATAAACATTGAAAATGTAGAAAAAATCAAACAGTTTTTTTTCAATATTTAAATCATTAGAATTGTTTCAATTTAACTAACTAATCAATAAATTCAAGAAAATAATTTTTATAAAACATGTTTCATATGAACAAAATTTCACTTATACTCCATTAGAAATGTTTAAAATATTGTAATATCTTCAAAAAGTTTTTATTTATTATTTGTTTTGGAACTCTAACGAATTCAATTTAACACAAATGAATTTTTATCCCTCAACACCACAATGGTTATGAAGTGTTCAATAATCACTCATTGTTCACTTTTGGTTTATAATAATAGTCGGTTGGTGCGCATTTCGATGGAAATCTATCAACAATAAAAAGGCTCTGACGATGATGGCATCGCCATCGAAATATGCATCAGTTGACTATTGTTATAAACAAAAAGTGAACAATAAGTGATTATTGAACACTTCATAACAATTGTGGTGTTGAAGGATAAAAATTCATTGGTGTTAAATAGATTTTTTAAATTTTATTTTATAATTGGTTATATTAGGTTGGAAAATATCTCCCTTCCGCCTTCTGGTCTTTTGAATTTCGCAGCTATGTACAAAAAAAAGCAAAAAAAAAGCGGAAGGGAGATACTTGCCAACATAATATAACTTATATTATTTGTATAAAAATTGAAAGTTAATTAACTATTTTAAATACAAATAATATATAAGGTCATCCAAATTTGATGCCTAAATTTTTGTTTTATTAAAAAGAAACAAAAGAAACTATATACATGTTTCCATTTACACCACTCTATACATGTGCTTCTTTTTAATAAAACACAAATCTAGGCATCAAATTTAGATGACTCTCTCTTTCTCTTTCTCTCTCTCTCTCTCTCTCTCTATATATATATATATATATATATATATATATATACACAATGTGTCTAAAAATAAATCTAATTTTTAAAAAAAACTTTTTTATATTTTGACAAAATTCAAATATTTTTTTGGAATATATCCCTTTTGTAACAATACAACATTGGACACGCTAAAGTAACGCATGGATGGATTTTAATAATTTTGTTTTTTGGATGGCCGCGATGACTGTCATCATGTAAGATTTTCAATTATACATTCCTTTTATTGTCATTTCCACTTTTGGAAATTGTCATACAGTAACAAATCTGACGAGTATGGTGGATTTTTATCGATGCAAACTTATTTTTTGTCCAAAAATTCGCAAACAACAGCGACTTTTTGAGGTGATACATTGTCATGCAACAAATACTAGCTTCCTGGATTTGATATTAGAACCTAATTATTTCTATCCTCCGCCAAATACACACCGTAATATCTAAATTGTACTCGCCGGTTACAGTTTCATCTTCTGGAAAGAATTTTCGATGAATGCCTTCTGAATCATAAAACAAATGAGCATTTTTTTTACTTATTCTGAAAATGCAATTTTCTTACTTTGGGTAGTTAGTGACTTCAATGATACACTCTGACGCTTGATTGCCGTATCGTATTTGAAACACCTTGTATCATCTCCAGTAATGACAAAACTCAGGAATTTAGATTTTCTTTTGTTAGTTTTAATTATCTTTCTGTGGTCAGTGCAAGCCTTTTTTTGATCTTCGGTTAATTTATGCGATACACATCGAGTACAATTTGACTTTTGTTCAGATATTTAATAAGTATCTCAAAAATTATAACCTTGGATATGCCAAACTTATCATAAAATATTCTACATGTCACATTCAAATCACAAGCAATAATTTGACATATTTTTTCAATAAGTTCATCAATAGTTGCAGTTTTAGAACCAGATCTTACATTTTGTAATTCTTCATTTACACTACTGTATCATCTGATCCCCAAGAATAGTCAATAGAGTCAGATGTTGATTTTTTAAGTGAATTTTAGTTTTGAAGTTTAACTTCGATTTCTCATCTTCTCTTTTTTCTAGTATTTTCTTTAATATTAATGTCTTTTAATTAATTTTTTCTTGAAACTTCTCAATTATTCATATAGGATTTTTTTGAAAAACTTGAATAATTTTCTTTATCATATGTTATAACATTTCTCTGTGTTGTGTATTCAGTTGTACCCCACGCTCCTAGAAGATTATTTTCTTTTTCCTCCTTTCTTCTATCTTCTTTTTGAAATATAACTATTTTATAAATGTTTAGGATAAGAAATATTTCATATTTTTATAGATTTTAACCTACTCTATTAGCTAATACTTTGAATGAGTGGATTCTGATATGTTTTTAAAAGTAAAAACTTAAATCATGATTACCACTTATTTTCGCAAAGCAAAAGAAATAAAATTAGAATAAAAAAAAACACACAAGTACTACAGTCTATACAGAACCTAGGTCTCTTTGATAAAGTTACAGCTTCGTTATGGTTATGTTTTTTTTTAAAAAATGACTTTGTTTTCTTGAGAAGATTGTTTCTCAACCCCAAAAATTAAAACTTAGAGACATTCTAATCAGAGATCTAAAACAGTCTCCCGTATGAGAGGCTGAGATGCATCCACTACTATAATGAACATTTAATGATAAGTATTGTAGAATAATTAAAGATATTAGAATAGTATCTGTTAATTTGATTAAAGTGTGATAAAATTCAATAAAATAAATACAAATAAATGTAATTCTCTAACACGAAAAGACGGGTATAAAAGTTATTTAATTCAACCAACTATTAATAAGCATCAGTTAGTTTAAAACCAATAGGTTTAAAATTTAACCAATATAATAAATACCCTAAATATTATTTATTATTAGAAATTTATACAAATAAAAACAGAATATTAGTATATATGTGTATAAAATACGTGAATTCTATATATTTTAGAAAAGAATAATTATATTTAAAAATAACTTAGAAATTAATTTAAACATCGCCTATACTTTTAGAAAAATCTCATTAAAACAGCCAATGAAAAAACGTTATTAAAAATGTTAAAAAAAACTTAATTGTATTACATTAATTAAGGAAGCAACGTAACTTATTTAAAATTTACATTTCAGAATGATACTGCTGTTTTATAATGACAATGATGGACAGTCGCTAATATGTTTTGAAAGTTTTGATTAATAAAGTAATAATCGAATTAATCAATCATAAAATAGCAAATGGCTTTTTATGTAGTTTAATTGAATTTTTTATACCGATAATAACATTACGAAAAAATCTGTTTTTCATGTAATTTATTTTTAATTTTTATGTAACGTTTTTGCATAAAAAGTATTAAATTTTTATATAATTTTCTAAAAATAGAGTTTTATTCGAAAACAAAATATTACATTAAATATTATCAACATAATTATACAGTATATTGTATTTTTGTTATAAACTACTGAATGAATTTAATATGAATATTAGATTATTTACAATAGCTAATATAATATATGAATAAAATTGTTTTGAATAAAATTTTTATTTCATTTGTGCATTACATATAGTAATAAATTTTAATTAGTGTAATTTTTAACTAAAATTTCAGTTATATTTCTATTCAAAAGAATATTGAATTGCCTCCACTTTTACATCGATGTAAAAATTTTGATTTTTGAATTTTCTATAATTTTTTTAGCGAAGCACAAAGTTTATAAAATATTGAAATTAACGAAAAAATATAATAAAGATTGATTTTCAGCAGACTTTTCACACATAAGTCATTAATATAGCTTTCTTAACATTTTAGTTTTCATAATTTATTTACATTGTTAAATAGAAGCAAATTCGAGGGTCGACAAATGAAGCAATTAAGTCTAAAGTATGGCCTTCTTGAAAGGCTTTCTTTGGCGTTCTTATATCTTCAGAATATAACTTTGTATGAAGATGAAACAACGAAGTACACATTATAGAATGAAGTGAACAATAAGTGATTATTGAATATTTGAATAAAATATTTTATATTGAAATCATTTGTGTAAAAGCCATTAGACAAAATGTAAAAGAATAGTGATGTCTTAATATTTAAAAGTAAATTCAACTAAGTAGATAAATATGTTTCGTTAACTTGTAAAGATGTTTTTTAAGCGTGATAGAAATTTAAATTGATTTCAATATAAATTTCTATCATGCTTAAAAAACATTCTATATTTTACATTGTATACATAAATGGAATATAAATTCTGAATGATAAAATAATAGTTTCAATGTAATATTTTTTAAATAATATTGTATATTATTTCTTATTATAAAATCGTGATATAAAATTATAACAATATGATAAGAAGTTAAATATTATTGATATAAGCAAAGATTCATTTGCATACAAGAGTCATTAAAATTCTATAAAACTTTATACATGCGATCAACACTTAATAAAACACATTAAATTGAAACTACCCAAATTACCTTTCGCTACACCTAGCATTAATGGCTTGTACACTTTTTAGAAAGGAAATGCTCCCTAATTATCTAGACGGGAAAAACTTCTGCATAATAGCAAGGAGCTACGAAAAGTTCAATAGAGATAATGACGTTTTTTGTCATTTATTCACCTCATTACAGACAGACATTGCTTTTAACAGCATTTATCGAGAGCAACGCAGAATAAATTATATATTTTCATTTTTGTCTGTTCTGTAAAGATATTTCTGTACCAGCATTAAAATTAAATACCGATAATTATATTTTAACTGAATAGATTTTTTTTAATTTTCAATATTTCAATTAATAAATTTTATTTTTTTTATATACACAGATACACAGCAGACAGACACACACATACACACAGGCACACACACATACAGGCACACACACACATACACACACACACCAGACACACACAAACACACACACACACACACACATATATATATATATATATATATATTTATATATGTATATCACATACACTGATTTAAGAATCAAACTGAAAGAAGAGAAATTAAAATTAAAAGCTATGAATATTTACAAATCATTAACATTAAAGAAAGAATTATAAAAGAAGTGAACAGAGTAATAAAAATAGCATGATGTAAATTCGAAAGATATTCGCTTGTTATAAAATTTGATATTCCTTTATGTTTAAAAAGAAACATTTCTGACTTATGCATTCTACTTTTTTCACTTATGGCAGTAAAATATGGATACTGAATGCCAAAATAATTCAATGAATACTGAAAATACAAAAAAGTATGGATGATGCATGTTAGGAATTAAATGTAGATATATAAAAAGAATCAAATGGATTAGAAAAAAAATAACAGTTACAGATATTATGGTAAGAATGAGCAGTTTAAAATTGAAATGGGTCAATCATATAGCAAAAAGAGAAGATAATCTCAGGATTAGAGAAATTATTGACTGGATAATTAAATATATAAAGAAATCCAGAAAGAGACTCATGGATAGAGGCGACAAAGACATATGAAAATTCATTAGAATAGATTAACAGAAAAGGATATTCGATCGTTTTAAGTGTCTAATTTTAAATAAGGCCTTCAACCAGCAGTGAATACAAAGAGACTGATGATAATAATGTTATCGAGTGACTCACAAGTTTGATAATACATTTCTGTAGAAAAAACAAAAAAAAATGTTCAGCAAAAGAAAAGAAAACAATATATTTATATATCAGAGGACTCTGCTCTCTACTCGCTTCGTTCATTGATCCCCGAATTTGCTCTATAAACTTTTCCAATAAGAATGCCAGTACTTTGACAGCTAGTGGAAGCCATGTTTAATTTTTTAAGTTCATTTTGATATTTCAACCCTGTATAGTTTGAAAAATTATCATGGAACGTTTAATACTTAAAAAACACTTAGAAATTGTAAAAACTTATTATAAAAATCAATGTTTGGTTTGTAAAACTTATCGTGCGCTTCGTGAAACTTTGGTCAACACTAAATAAAGGAAATTACAGAATTAGGGGTTAAAGCAATCCAAAAGTCATTATACAAAGACCACTATATTCACAAGAAGTAACTGTCTGTTGTGGAATACATGTTGGTGGTGTCATCGGACTATATTTTTTTAAAAAAAATAAAGCTGGAGATCATGTACAGTTAATAGATTGTTACCGAATCATGATTATTGATTTTTTTTTTCAAAAAATAATTGAAATTGATTTGCACATATGTGGTTTCAACAGGGTGGTACTATACATCAATGGAAACAATAGACTTATTGAAATAAAAGTTTAATGAGTTTAATGTTTATTAATTTAATTAAATGTTAACTACTGTCTTTCATTTAATTAACAAATCAAATAAAATCAAAGATCTAGGAATTATATTAAAAATCACTAACACAACACTTATCCCTCGAATTCACAATTTTAATAGCCCGTGATAGGAACTTTCCGCACACCATTCTGAAACACCAAACTCGCTTACTTAAATGAAATGTATTGGTTTATTCAATGATCTCGCTTGAACTTGAAAATCCCTATCACTTACCGTATTACGCGAAAGTTTCACCGTAACGCACCCCAACGTTCTAACACTATTTTCTAATAGTGTTAGATCGAAACCTTGTACTTGTAATACTGGGTTATTATTATTTCTGTACTAGTATACTTTTTACATATGGTTTTCATAAATATTACAATTTATTCTTTTTCTCAATTTCAGTTTTTGATTTTTTATTCAAAAAATTTATTTTTTTCCCAATGAATTGTAATTGTTTATTATTATATTATTAGGTAAATATAATATATAGATAATACATTTTATTTAATAGTCATAAAAGATAATAAGTTACGATGTCATAAACCCATTTTCATTACAACACTAATGACCAAGTAAAGTGATAGTTCAATAAACGCTTTAATTTCTAGAAATTAATTTTGTTTGTTAAATATTACTGAATATATGTTTTCCATTTAAATAAAAAATAATATGTACTTAAATAAGTGATAGTTTGATTATACATCTGAGTTTCTTTTTATGCGGTAGATACGCTACGCAGAAAACTGCATTAGAAAAAATTGCACAAAAGAAGACTTGACTTAGATTGAAAAATTAGAGATACGTTCCGTAATTTTCGAAAACCGCATAAAACTAAAGCAACAAGATAAAATTACTCTAAAATTCGTATAAAAAAAATCAAAAAATAAGAATGCCTAAAAAAATTTCAAATTTCTGAAAAAAATTGATAGAAAACAAAGTTTTTTTAATTTATTTTTTTATCACCTATTTAATTTTATTCAAAGAAATATGTACATATGTATAATTTATTTTACATTTTTTCGTACATATTTTAATTATCATCGCTATTTGAAAATATGTGGGTTCAGTTTGTGAGCTGCTGTGAAATCAGATACGTCACTAGAGGAAAAACAAACAACAGAATTAGCGCCAACTTTTGTCTCGTTCTCTGTTATTGATTTTCTAGCGACAATGTATGTAATCGATGATTAAACTTTAAGACGATGATTTTATTAATTTTTTATGAAGCTTGCGATTTCAAATATACAATTATTTAGCTTTTGCTGAAATTTAAAAGCTCGTTCAGAATTCGTGTCATTAACAAGAAAATGATTTTCCAATTGATTATAAAGTTGCTTCATATACGTTTCCACTTCTGGTAAAAAGCAATTATTAAACCAGTCAGTAAATATTGCAGTTGTCACCCAAGTCTTTGTATTAGCCATCCAATGTACCTGCAATGGTTTTTTATATTTGCGTTTTTTAAGAATGCGTGGTTTTAGAGATCGATTTATCATTACAGATTTCAGCATCCGATCATCTGATGCATTGTTACAAAATAACAATGTTATTCGATCTATGCTTGCTTTAAACCCACTGGCTTTTTTCTCAAACTTTGCGATATAAGTTTGACTAGACATTTTTTTCCAAAACAGTTCTGTTTCGTCAGCATTAAATACTTGGTGTAAACAATACCCACCATCTTTAATAATTTTGGCTAACTCTTTTGGAAAATTTTTGGCAGCTTCTTCATCTGCCGATGTAATCGCGCCCGTAATCTTCACGTTATGCAATGCATTCCTTTTTAAAAACCCGGTTAACCATCCTTTGCTAGTCGAAAATTCCTTATCAGTTAGAGAAGCGGAAGTAAATGGTTCTTGTTCCTTCATTTGTTCATGAAACTAAAGAGCTTTTCGTTGAATTAAATAACCGCTTAAAGGAATTCTTAAAAAAAATCCGTATAAAAAATACTAAGAAGAAATATGAATCGCATAACTTCAAAATCGCATTAAAAAAGTTTGCACAAAAAGAGATCCAGCTGTAGAGTATGTATAAATGTATGTATGTATATATATATATATATATATATATATATATATATATATATATATATATATATACGTATACGAGGTCGTTTGATAAGTCCGTGTAAATTCCGAAAGATGGCACCACTGGTGCATATCGAGGTTATTTTTAATTAGTAGCACCTCTTGGAAGAACACACATCAAGTTTCAGCCATATCGGTCTATTCCTTTGTGTTTGACAATCGTTGAAATCAAGGAAATCGAGTGATTGTCAAATAATGGACGAAAAAGAATTTCGCGTGTTGATTAAACACTACTTCATTAAAGGCAAAACGCCTCAGGAGACTAAACAGAAGCTTGATAAAAACATTATGGTGACTCTGTACCTTCGATTAGTGTGGTTTATAAGTGGTTTCAAAATTTTCGGAGTGGCCATATGAGCACAAGAGACGCTGAACGTTCTGGACGCCCTGTTGAGGTCACCACTCCAGAAATCATTGATAAAATCCATGATATAGTGATGGATGACAGAAGAGTGAAAGTGCGTGAGATTACTAGTGCTGTAGGCATCTCGTGTGAACGGGTACATAATATTTTGCACCAACATTTGGACATGAAAAAGCTATTAGCCAGGTGGGTGCCGCGATTGCTCACGATCGACCAAAAACGAAGTCGTGTGAAGTGTTGCAAGAACGGTTTGCAACTGTTTCAGCGAAATCCGCAGGACTTTAAGCGTCGTTTCATCACTGTAGATGAAACATGGATACATCACTACACTCCTAAGACCAAAGAGCAGTCTAAACAATGGGTTATCAAGGGGGAATCTGCTCCGAAAAAGGCGAAGACAATTCCTTCGGCCGGGAAGGTTATGGCGACTGTCTTTTGGGATTCACAAGGAATAATCTTTATCGACTATTTGGAAAAGGGTAAAACCATTACAGGTGCATATTATTCATTGTTATTGGATCGTTTGAAAACCGAGTTGCAAGAAAAACGTCCCCGATTAGCCCACAAAAAAGTCCTCTTTCATCACGACAACGCACCAGCTCACACCTCAGCAGTTGTGGCCGCAAAACTAATGGAAATAGGGTTCCAAATCGTTTCACATCCCCCCTATTCTCCAGACTTGGCTCCATCGGACTATTATTTGTTCCCTAATATGAAGAAATGGCTCGCGGGAAAAAGATTTTATTCGAACGAGGAGATGATTGCAGGAACGAATGACTATTTTACAGACTTGGACAAATCCTATTGTTCGGAAGGGATCAACAAACTAGAGCAGCGTTGGATGAAGTGTATAAGCCTAAAAGGAGACTATGTTGAAAAATAAAAACGATTTATTCAAAGAA